>CAJNDS010002548.1:52500-210000 GCA_905221605.1 Symbiodinium natans
CTCTCGTCCCTACGTCCCTGAACCCTAACAAATCTAACCCTAAAACACCCGACCCAAAACCACAATGACAGAACCCTGCTCCTCATGAACCACTAGCCCCCGCTATGCGATTGCCCGGTGACCGTAAAAAAAGGAGGTAGGATTAGGGTGACCCTTGGGGATATAGGCCCCCTCAATAAGGTCCTCCTTGACAGCACCAGAAGAGGGTTTTGAGAAGTGGTTCCCTTTGAAGTCTCCCTAATCCCACCTAGTAATCATAACTTAATCCCTGTTCCCCTAGGAAGAAAAAAGGATCCTTTTTGTTTATATATAAGAAAGCCCATAACCCCAAAAAAAAAAGAACCTAACACTGATTTAGATAAGGGAGTCCCTCACATGAGATGGGGTTGGGCAGACGCTGCGCCTGCTCTCCTGCCCCCCTTCCGCGAGGCCGATGTCCTGGTCAGGGTTTACAGGGCTTGAAGGCTCTGGGATTTAGGGTTTAGGGCTTCGGAGTTAGGGTTCTTAGGCTTCTTCGGGTTTGGGGTTTAGGGTTTAGGGCGTCAAGGAGTCTGTAGTCTGCTCAAGGCGCTTTGGATGATGCTGTGTGTGGTCCGCATCCACCAAGAACTCTACGACGTGTGTTCTGCGGTTTCTGAAGCTCCTCGTCGCAGGACGCCCACGCTTCACTTGCCAGCTTTTCCCCAGAAGACAGAAGCCTAATGTGCCAGAAGTGTGCCCATCAACAAAACCCAAGAAAGTGAACGAGGGCCCGGACGGCCACTAACGGGCAATTTGTCCTTGATGTTTACGATCGGCCGGAAGGGACGACGAAAGCAAAGGATGGTGGATGCGCGTGCTCAGCAACATGTCCAGCTGCGCCGTCTCCCGCTGCTTTTGAGAATATGAAGAAACCGCTTGGCGCAAATTCCGTAGACTCTAACACGGTAGACCAGAAACCCTAAACTGTAAACCCATGAACGGACGCCTACTAGTGGCTCCGGACCCCAAACCCCAAACTTGAGTAGGACCCCTTAGCATCAGCAGAAGGACGGCCACCTGATCACAGTAACAGTCAGGCAGTCGCTGCCACATGGATCTGGGGTTGAGGACTTTGGTTAAAGTCCGCTAAACCCTGAACCCTAAACCCTAAACCCTGAGCGCCCCTGAACTCTGAACCCCGAACAGTAAAACCGCTCCCGCAACTACCAAACCCTAAACCCTAAACCCTAAACCCTAAACCCTAAACCCTAAGCCCTAAACCCTGCGCGCTAGCAGACTTGTGCCTCGACCAGTGCAAGCGACTCTTCCGCGGCTCTGACCTTGTAGTTTGGGGACTTGGGTTTAGGGTTTAGGGTTTAGGGTTTAGGGTTTAGGGTTTAGGGTTTAGGGTTTAGGGTTAGATGCCAGAGTTCTGTAGGGATTGTGTGGTGACCCTTTGGCACTGGCACTAAGCCCAGAAAACCCAAGCTACTAACCCCAAACCCCCGTGTTAGAACTAAAGTCTTGCACTTTCCGCCTGGACTTGTATTACCAGAAGTCCCCTTTGCCCGGCGTGCGAGGAAAAGTTAGACTTTAGGCTTCAGGGTTAGGAATTTTATTGGGGCGCTGTGAAAGTTGCACCCATTCCGGTCCACCCAAGCAGCCTGATACGGCCTTGCTGGGGGGCTACGTGTCCTTTCTGATTGTTCGTCTCGCGCAACCCGCAGAAGTGGGCGTTGGATCGGGAGCCGTTTGCTTGGTGAGTTCCCCTAAACCCTAAACCCTACACCCTAAACCCTAAACCCTAAACCCTAAACCCTAAACCCTTAAGAGAGGGGGTTCTCTTGGGGGTATGTAACCCAAGGGTCCGCAATGCTCCCCGCGACTCCCTGAGGCTCCCTAAGCTTCCCTAAGGTTCCCTTGTACCTACCCCGAATGAACCCCACTCCCTTAAGGACCCTCTAATGTGTTTGTTGCTTTCCTGCAATTCCATTCTGGTCTTAAAGCCACAACCCCCTAATACCCCCCTCTACACTACCCCCCCCCTAAATTCCCCCCTAAATTCCCCCTTAAATAACCTCAATTAGGGTTAATTATCCCTAAATGGCGTTAATTATGGGGGGAACCCAGGGGGGGTGTTACAGAGGGGCGTAGTAGGGGAACCCATGACTACCCTACTGCTAGAAGCTAAGCACCCCCCCCCCCACCCCGAGCAGGGTTAGTAGGGCTCTCTAGGGTCATATAAAACCCTACACCCGCCAACCCTGCCGCAGCCTGGCAATCAAAGGATCCCTCAGTGACTCCTCCACTACACCAAGGCCCCCCACTCATTAAAGGGCAAGGTTTAGGGTTTAAGGGTTTCGGGTTCGGGTTTGGGGTTTGGGGTTTAGGGCTTAGGGGTTTGGATCTTCAGGGCTCAGGATTTAGGGTGTCAGGATAGCAGGGGGGAGATCCCAAGAGGCAAGACACGATGTAAAGCTTGCGAGCGCCAGCAATGACCAGCTGCCCGTGGTGAACGGCCAGCGCCGGCTCCTGCAAACAATTAGGGTTTAGGGTTTAGGGTTTGGGGTTTAGGGTTTAGGGTTTAGGGTTTAGGGTTCAGGGTTTAGCCCGACGTCCTTGGGAGTCTCCGGCTGCGAGCCCGGGGAGGTGCCGAGTGCCAGCTCTCTGTCCGCCAAGGGCTCCAGCGTCAGCGACTTGTAAACCGACACCTTTTTGGGGAGCTTCAAGGTTCAAGGGGTTTAGAGTTTAGGGTTTAGGGTTTAGGGTTTGGGGTTTAGGGTTTGGGGTTTGGGTTTTGGGGTTTAGGGTTTGGGGTTTTGGGTTTGGGGTTTGGGGGTTTGGGGTTTGGGGCTTCAGAGTCCAAGTCCATCCACGACTCTTGGAACCCAGAAGCGCTTCAGTACGAGGATTTAGGGTTTAGCGTTTAGGGTTTGGGGTTTAGGGTTTTGATGTTTAGGGTTTAGGGTTTAGGGTTTAGGGTTTAGGGTTTAGGGTTTAGGGTTTAGGGTTTAGGGTTTAGGGTTTCGGGTTCAGGGCTTGGGGTCTGAAAATCCAGACTGGAAAATCCAGACTGGTACCGGTACGATCAAGATGGGAGACAGCTGCCTTTGAAATCATGAGATCCACGCAATGTGGGGGTTTCCGACATTTAGGGGTGGAAGCAAGAGTGTCGCGCATGTGGTGACTGAAACAACCCCCTAAACCCAAAACCCTAAACCCTAAACCCTAAACCCTAAACCCTAAACCCTAAACCCTAAACCCTAAACCCTAAACCCTAAACCCTAAACCCTAAACCCTAAACCCTTGCTGACATCTACTACAAGAATTCTGCATATGCCTGTCTTCCAGAACCAATGGATTGCCGCGCAAAGGAACTACCCTAAACACAATACCCTAAACCCACATCCTAAAGCCTGTAACTGTAAACCTTCAAACCCTAAAAACCCTACACACTAAGAGGGTCCTAGATTCCTGGTTGCAAAACTCCGGAATCCCTAACCCTAAACACTGCACCCTAAACCCTAAACCCTAAACCCTCGAGGATCGGGAAAGCTGCACGTGACGCGCTAGTTGCAACCCATGCGGGATTGATCGGGATTGGGCACATGGTCTTTGAGGAAATATAACAACTCAAGAGTTTAGGGTTCCGGGTGCAGGGTTTAGGGTTTGGGGCTTAGGGTTGAGGGTTAGGGCTTGGGGTTTAGGGTCTAGGGCATACGGTCACCTAAACCCTAAACCTATCACATCCAGGGCACTTTGCCACTGGCATAGGTGACGGTGTACAGACGGCCGTTCCTTGATCGTTCTTGGCTCAGAAATGTTCTCTGGTCTGTCGTTCCTTTGGGGGTTCTGTGTTTTCGGAGTCTTAAATTTTAGGGCTTGGGGTTTAGGAATGTCGGGACTGAGGGTACCCTAAACCCTACACCCTAAATCCTAAATCCTAGACCCTAAGCCCTAAACCCAAAAGGACCAGAACTTGGAGAGCTGCGCAGGTAGAAGCCCAGATTCTGGATGGTGAAGTCGTCGGCATCGCCCAGCCTCCAGAGAGGGTTATCACGCCACTGCATAAATGCAGAACCCATGGTCAAACCCTCCTCAACCCTCAACCCTCAACCCTCAACCCTCAAACCTCAACCCTCAACCCTCAACCCTCAACCCTCAACCCTCAACCCTCAACCCTCAACCCTCAACCCTCAACCCTCAACCCTCAACCCTCAACCCTCAACCCTCAACCCTCAACCCTCAACCCTCAACCCTCAACCCTCAACCCCCAACCCCCAACCCCCAACCCCCAACCCTCAACCCTCAACCCTCAACCCTCAACCCTCAACCCTCAACCCTCAACCCTCAACCCTCAACCCTCAACCCTCAACCCTCAACCCTCAACCCTCAACCCTCAACCCTCAACCCTCAACCCTCAACCCTCAACCCTCAACCCTCAACCCTCAACCCTCAACCCTCAACCCTCAACCCTCAACCCTCAACCCTCAACCCTCAACCCTCACCCTCAACCCTCAACCCTCAACCCTCAACCCTCAACCCTCAACCCTCAACCCTCAACCCTCAACCCTCAACCCTCAACCCTCAACCCTCAACCCTCAACCCTCAACCCTCAACCCTCAGCCCTCAGCCCTCAGCCCTCAACCCTCAACCAACCCTAGACCCTAGACCCTAAGCCCTCACCACACCGCTTCAGGGTTTAGGGTTTAGGGTTTAGGATTTAGGGTCTAAGGTTTGGGGTTTAGGGTTTAGGGTTAGGGTTTAGGGCTTTAGGGTTAAAGAGCTTGGGCAGCGCAACGGTGCGTGAGGTGAATTGCAGGGGAAGGGAGTGTGCTCCGAAAAGGGACAGGGACAGGCAGCCCTACGCATGAAAGCGCGGCACCCCTTAACCCCATAAAGCCCGAAACTCTGTAAACCCTAAAACCCTAAACCCAAAACCCTGTAAACCCTAAGCCCTAAAAAACTGCAAACCCTGAAGCCCTAACCCCCAAAGTCCCAAACCCGAAACTCGAAACCTCCTGACACTTGTTGGAAGTATCTCTAAACCCTAAACCCTAAACCCTAAACCCTAGACCCTAAACCCTGAACCCCTGACACTTGTTAGAAGAATCTGCAGGCACGTGGCACGACCTCCTTCTGGACCTTGAGGTCAATCGGAAGGTTGATCCGCCTGCCTTTTTTGGGGTTTTTGGGTTTTTAGGGTTTAGGGTTTAGGGTTTGGGGGGGTTGGGGTTTAGGGTTTAGGGTTTCGGGGGGTTTGTGGTTTAAGGTTGAGGGTTTGGGGTTGAAGCTTTAAGGTCCAGGGTCTAAGGTTGAAGTCACGTGACAGCGTAAGCTTGTTTGGGAACCAGATCCACAGAGATCCAGCTGGCCGGCTCTGTAAGGCATGGTTAGGGTTTAGGGTTTAGGGTTTAGGGTTTAGGGTTTAGGGTTTAGGGTTTAGGGTTTAGGGTTTAGGGTTTAGGGTTTAGGGTTTAGGGTTTAGGGTTTAGGGTTTAGGGTTTAGGGGTAGGGTTTAGGGTTTAGGGTTTAGGGTTTAGGGTTTAGGGTTTAGGGTTTAGGGTTTAGGGTTTTGGGTTTAGGGGTTTGGGTTTAGGGTTTAGGGTTTAGGGTTTAGGGTTTAGGGTTTAGGGTTTAGGGTTTAGGAGGTTCTGGAGGCCCGAGGCCCGCAACCCCAACACCGCCCTCCCCAGCCTTTCCCAGGAATCAGCGTGAGACGCAATGGCGCTCGCCTCTCAGAGGGGTTCGGGGTGTAGGGTTTAGGGTTTAGGGTTTTGGGGGTTTGGAGTTTGGACTTTGGGCTTTGGGCTTTGGGCTTTGGGCTTTGGGCTTTGGGTTGGGGTTTGGGCTTTGGGGTTTGGGGCTTGGGTTTGTAGGCCCTTTGTTCGTCAGATTCGGCACTGAACCCCGCCATGCAAATAAGAGGTTTGATCTGAGCGGGCTTTAAAGACGAAGGAAGGAGGTTGGAACTTAGAGTTCAAGAGGGTTTAGGGCTTAGGGTTTAGGGTTTAGGGTTTAGGGTTTAGGGTTTAGGGTTTAGGATTTCGGTTTAGGGTTTAGGAGTCTAGGGTTTTGGACTTGGTCGACAAGGTTCCCTAAACCCTAAACCCGAAACCGCAGATCTTTGAGAGCCCTGACAGAACACTCAACAACCAGGAAGCAAAGCTTGCTACTGGTCGCTGTTCAGGAACTCCAACTAGGCTACCAACATCTGCATTGCCAAAAACAACACCGCTTCCCTGTTGTTCGGCGCAGTTCAAGTCTTTGCGAAAGCCATCTACACCGTGAGGGCCTAGGAATGGGGCGAAACCCCAAACCCTAAACCCTCAACCCTCAACCCTAAACCTTGAACCCTAAACCTTAAACCTTAAGCCCTCCAGCCAAAACCCGATCTCACAAAGCTTGACAGTGCAACAACGTCACTTGACATCGCCGCCCAGCAGGAAGTACCTGGGCCGCGGTCGAACCCTAAAACCCTAAACCCTAAACCCTAAACCCTAAAACCCTAAACCCTAAACCCTAAAAAACTCTAAACCCGAAACCCTAAAGCCTAAAGTAGGGGATTAGAGTTTGTGGCTTCTAGGGCTTGACAGGGTACATTGGGCTCTTTGCGGCTGTGGGGCTCCTTTCTATAGGGTTAAGAATTTAGGGTGTTTGGGGTTTATGGGCTTAGGGTTTAGGGCTCCGGGCTTAGATAAGGCGTATAGGGTTGCGAGGGTTTCGGGTGTTTAGGGTTTTTTGAGAAGTTGGATGAAGGAAAGTTGGGCTTGGGAGTTTCAGCTGTAACTTAATCGGAAGCAGTCTTCCCTACATAGTGTTTAGGGTTCAGGGCTTAGGGTTTAGGGTTTAGGGTTATGGGTTTAGGGGTTTAGGGTTTAGGGTTTGGGGTTTAGGGTTAATTCTACCAAGGCACAGAAAGTTCTGCTTGATCACGATCCGTCGCAGATCACACCCCGCCTTGCTGCACCCTCCCATCTCAGGAATCTTGGCAGAAAGCTTGTGCCCCGACTGGTTGAAGACGTTGATGTAAATCTGCCGCCTCATGCGCAAGACCCCGGCATGAAAGCACCGGGCCCCGTGCACGGAATATGCGCGGCTTGGGTCGTGGGCATTGGGGATGGCCGCAAGATGGAGGCGCCCTTGGCCCGGAAGAAGGTAGCGCTGGGCCCCTCGCGCGTACGCGAGCTGGCACGTGCTCCTCAGCACGTCGCCGGGGCGGTGGTCGACGGTGTCAAAGGTGGCAGAAGTCACCACGGCCACCACGTGGTCCATGAAGAGAGTCGCCTGCACTCCCCTTAACAACCACAATGAAAATCAGCGTGTGTGTGTGTGTATATCCACATTCTCTGGGTTTTGTAAAAAAAAGACGTAACCTAACAAAAGCTTCCCAAACCCTAAACCCTAAACCCTAAACCCTCTGTCCATGAAGAGAGTCACATGGTTAGTGCAGAGTCCAGAGGTCTCGAAGTGGCTGTGGGGAACGAGGTGGACGTGCGGCACCCGCCCACAAACGCTCCGCAAAGTTGTGGTCATGTAGAGATTCCTGGGGTTTTAGGGTTTAGGGTTTTGGGTTTTGCGTGTTGGGTTTTGGATTTTGGGTTTAGGGTTTAGGGATGAAACTAGGGATTTAGGGTGAAGTGGCGCTCATGGAGCGATTCTTGGGTTGCTCTGTTCAAGAAGTTAGACCAAGGGCTTTGAGCTTAGGGTGAACTCAAACCAACCTAACATCAATTGATGTCAAGTAAGTATTATTTGCTCCCGTATTCGAACCCTAAACCCTAAATGCCTTTCAATTTCCCTAAACCCTAAACCCCAATTTAAACCACAACCCAGGTTCAGGGTAGCCATCTTCCAGAAATGACGCACAGACAGGAGGTACTCGCCGGGCTTGCAGGTAGGAGACAGGCCGAAGAGCACCCCAGCATCATTCTCCTCTTCCTCCTGTTGCTGAATGGTGAACTAGGAAAGTAGGCTTCCTAAGCCTTACTGGTTCCAAATATGGACTTCGAGAATTAGGATCCGCTTAGACTGCCCCCATTATCTAGCTGTTCCCTGAACCCTAAAGCCCAAACCTTAAACCCTAAACCCCAACCCAGAAAGTCCGCGACCTCTCCGGAAGCGTAAAGAAGTGACACTGGGGCTTACGGTTTAGGGTTTAGGGTTTAGGTTTAATGTTACTGGGAGTGAGACGAACCCAACGAGCCAAATAGCCCTTAATGAGGGAATACACCTTTAAATATCTGAAGGATCCCTGTATAACTTGAGGTGTATTCCTTAATTAAGGGTTGGGAAGCACCAGAAACGCCCTAAACAATAACTCCTGAACCCTAAACCCTAAGCCCTGAGCCCTAAACCGGCACCGGATCCTCCGAGCCGAAGAACCGGAGGCCCTTGCCAACGGCCAGGGGCGCGGGCAGAGGGACCGCATAGGAGGCCTCCCGAATGGGGTTTGGGTTTGGGGTTTGGGGTTTAGGGTTTAGGGTTTAGGGTTTAGGGTTTAGGGTTGAGGGTTGAGGGTTTAGGGTTTAGGGTTTAGGGTTTCGGGTGGAACTCGGAATCTCTCCACAGCCCTCCCTTCGCCCTCCCGAGCACTGCAGTTCAGGGCTTTGGGCTTTCAGGCCAAACCCTAAACCCTGAACCCTAAACCCTGAACCCTAAACCCTAAACCCTGAACCCTAAACCCTAAACCCTAAGCCCCTAAACCCCTAAACCCCTAAACCCCTAAACCCTAAACCCTAAACCCTAAACCCTGTTCAGAGCTCTGGGCTTGGGAGCGTCGGGCCAGGGACCAAGTAATCCTGCACCGGCCTGCTTGCTCTGCAGAGGCAGCCAGGCACCTTTGCCACGACACCCAACGGTTTCGGGGACTTGTATGCGAGGGTTTAGGGTTTAGGGTTTAGCTTTTTAGGGATTTTAGGGTTTTTAGGGTTTTTAGGGGGTTTAGGGGGTTTAGGGGGTTTAGGGGGTTTAGGGGGTCCGCCGACCCTGGCGGCGTGTTGGATAGGTTTCTGGAGGTGAAAAACTCCCTTTTTCCCTCCTTACCCCCCCCAAAACGCCTGCCCCCCGGCAGCTTTTCCGTGGAGGGCCAGGCCACCCACACCGCGTAAACTCATGGACCATAGGCGGTTTCGCAGCCTTTCCCCCCCACACTTCCAGGATCGTAATCAGCATCAAAGAGCTGCTACACCCAAACACGAGTGCTGGTTCTGGCCTTTGTTCAACAAATTGCCCCATTTGGGTCCTGGTGCTACCCCCTACCCCCCCCCCCCCCACGTTTCACAGAGGCGCGAGCGTTTCACAACTTTTGGGATTCTGCCGAGCAGGCTGCGATGCTCTTCGAACCATGCGATGAGGAAAGCATCCTTTGAGCCGACGAGCGGGTTTAGACCTTTCAACTATGCTCTGGCGGGGTCGGCGGCTTGAGCCGGAGGCTCTTAAATCCGGCCCCCGCGCCGCCCGTGGTCCAGGGCGGAGCCCGCGTCGCACTAAAGCGCTAGCTTTAAGGGGCGAGCGCCCGAGCCGCCGACCCCGCCCAAAATTGCTTCAAATTCGCGCGGGGCCCTTCGGGAGGCCTCCAAAACGGCATCCAAGGGGACGCAACACGCGGTGGTGCGAAAAGCACGAAAACCTCGTAAAAACCATGGGTTTTTACGAAAAACCGAGGCCACAAAACACCCGCAGCACCCCATTAAACCCTCACGGGCGCGCATCATCGGCCCTAGCTTTTCACATGGGGCGCGCGCCAGGCCGAAACCACGTTTTTCAAGGTTTGGGGGGGGTACCGGAAGCCCAAAACCAGGCGAGCATCATGAGCATCAGCAGCCCTGGCCCGCGGGCCCAAGGCAATAAAAAACGCTGAAAAACGCTGAAATCACCGTAAATACCGTGTTTTTATGAGGTTTTTCACGCGTGCCTCCGACCCCCACCCCTGTTGCCCTTGACCCGCCCCCAAAGTGCGCATCATCGAAACCCACGTCCGGGGGGGGGTCTGCTGATGCTGCTGATGCGTGGGGGTCCGGCGCATCATCGAGCCATCGCTTCTCATGGGCTTCGTGGGGGGGTCCGGGCCGACGGCCCAGAGACCCAGCTGATGCTCATGATGCTCGGTTTGGGGGGGGTTCCAACAGCAGAAAACCTCGTAAATACCGAGTGTTTTGTGGGTCCACGTAAAAACGCCCCTAAAATCGCTCATTTTACGCGCTCGAACGGCTTCGTGCCTACAAAACACCCGAACAGCAGGACCCCGAATGCCCTTAAGGGCATTCGGGGTCTTGCTTTTGGGGGTTTCGTGGGCACGCAAGCGTTCAAGCACATACAATCGGCGTGTTTAAGGGGGTTTTGGATGGCCTGGGGGAGGCCGCTGATGCTCATGATGCTCCCTTTCCTGGGTCCCAAAAGGCTTCCCAAGCCCAAAAACACGTGTTTACAGCGTTTTCTGAAGGTTTTTCGAAGGCAAAACGCATGCATAGAATGCTTTTAAGGCCCCCAAACCAACCCCACTGATGCTCCTGATGCGGGTGCGCGCGCGCGCGCGCGGCGCGCGCGCCGGCGGGGGGGGGGGGGGGGGGGGGAGGGAGGGGTGGCGAAGGCAGGAGAAAGAGAGACAGAGAGAAGGAGAGGACAAAGACACGGGAAAGAGAAGACAGTGCCAAGGTTCAAGGTTTCGTGCTTTGGGGGGCGGGGGCCGGCCCGTGCCGCTAGGCCTGAAATCCGGCCCCCACGCCGCCCGTGGTCCAGGGCGGAGCCCGCGTCGCACTAAAGCGCTAGCTTTAAGGGGCGAGCGCCCGAGCCGCCGACCCCGCCCAAAATTGCTTCAAATTCGCGCGGGGCCCTTCGGGAGGCCTCCAAAACGGCATCCAAGGGGACGCAACACGCGGTGGTGCGAAAAGCACGAAAACCTCGTAAAAACCATGGTTTTTTACGAAAAACCGAGGCCACAACACACCCGCAGCACCCCATTAAACCCTCACGGGCGCGCATCATCGGCCCTAGCTTTTCACATGGGGCGCGCGCCAGGCCGAAACCACGTTTTTCAAGGTTTGGGGGGGGTACCGGAAGCCCGAAACCAGGCGAGCATCATGAGCATCAGCAGCCCTGGCTCGCGGCCCCAAGGCAGTAAAAAATGCTGAAAAACGCTGAAATCACCGTAAATACCGTGCTTTTATGAGGTTTTTCACGCGTGCCTCCGACCCCCACCCCTGTTGCCCTTGACCCGCCCCCAAAGTGCGCATCATCGAAACCCACGTCCGGGGGGGGTCTGCTGATGCTGCTGATGCGCGGGGGTCCGGGCGCATCATCGAGCCATCGTTTCTCATGGGCTTCGTGGGCCTCCGGGGCCGACGGCCCAGAGACCCAGCTGATGCTCATGATGCTCGTTTTGGGGGGGGGTTCCAACAGCAGAAAACCTCGTAAATACCGAGTGTTTTGTGGGTCCACGTAAAAACGCCCCTAAAATCGCTCATTTTACGCGCTCGAACGGCTTCGTGCCTACAAAACACCCGAACAGCAGGACCCCGAATGCCCTTAAGGGCATTCGGGGTCTTGCTTTTGGGGGTTTGGTGGGCACGCAAGCGTTCAAGCACATACAATCGGCATGTTTAAGGGGGCTTTGGATGGCCTGGGGGAGGCCGCTGATGCTCATGATGCTCCCTTTCCTGGGTCCCAAAAGGCTTCCCAAGCCCAAAAACACGTGTTTACAGCGTTTTCTGAAGGTTTTTCGAAGGCAAAGCGCATGCATAGAATGCTTTTAAGGCCCCCAAACCAACCCCACTGATGCTCCTGATGCGGGTGCGCGCGGCGCGCGCGCGCGCGCGCGCGCGCGCGCCGGGGGGGGGGGGGGGGGGGGGGTGGGCGAAGGCAGGAGAAAGAGAGACAGAGAGAAGAAGACAGTGCCAAGGTTCAAGGTTTCGTGCTTTGGGGGGCGGGGGCTGGCCCGTGCCGCTAGGCCTGAAATTTAGGGGGATTAGGGGTTTAGGGGGATTAGGGGTTTAGGGGTTTAGGGGTTTAGGGGTTTAGGGGGTTTAGGGGTTTAGGGGTTCAGGGGGTTTAGGGTTGAGGGCGTAGGGTTTAGGGTTTAGTGCGCACGTCAGAGATGCTCACAGTCTCTGGGGATGTAGCTTCAGGGTTTAGGGCTTCAGGCTTGTCGGCTTCAGAGAATTCGCTGGAGAACGTCTTGCCAAGGAACAGGCAGCCAGGTACTCAAATTCATAGTTGTCCTGGGCTGACTGCTTTGTTCTGAACTAAGACGTGGACATCCAAACACCCAAGCAAAGAAAATGCGTAAGCCCTCAAGCCTCAAGCCCTAAACTCTCTGCCGCAGATTCCCCTCGCTCCACCGCAAGAAACCTAAAGCTATACCCACATGCCCCGGCAATCGACCCAAACCCTGCTGTCCTCATTGGCAAGATCACCACACCCCTGCCAGGCAGCGCAAAGGAGCTTTAGGTTTTAGGGTTTAGGGTTTAGGGTTTAGGGTTTAGGGTTTAGGGTTTAGGGTTTAGGGTTTCGGGTTTAGGGTTTAGGGTTTAGGGTTTAGGGTTTAGGGTTTAGGGTTTAGGGTTTAGGGTTTAGGGTTTGGGCAATTCGAAGAAACTCCCTCAGGCTGGCACGCCTCAACGCAGCAGATGCAACGCAAAAAAAAAGCTTCGAACGACCCTTAGGTACCAGTGCCTTGCAAGGCGACACGTACACAAAGAACCGAAAAAGGCCAACACACCCCCCGAGTTCGGTACTCAAGCCACCAAATACACAGCACAGTATATCACGAAGGGGGGTTATTTTGGAGGGCGTTTTAGTAGAGGAGGGGGCGGGGGGTCACGAGTACCATCAGTTTGGGATTTAGGGCTTAGTTAGCCCGATACCACACCTATATTGAAGAAGCAACCCTCAATTATGTGAGAGGTCAGAATATGAATTGGGGCATATTCCTTTACAAAGGGGTTTAGGGTTTAGGGGTCTGGGATGTTCTGGTGGGACAACGTATGTTGAATCCTGCCAGCAATCCTAAATCCCTGCACTTCACCACGCTCAGATCTCAACTCTTGTGTTTAGGCTGTAGGGTTTAGGGTTTAGGGTTTAGGGTTTAGGGTTTAGGGTTTAGGGTTTAAGGCTTAGGGTTTAGGGTTTAGGGTTTAGGGTTTAGGGTCAAGGGTCTAGGGTAAACCCTACGTAAACCCTAGCTGCCTCCGGCATTGCCGAGTGATTCGATGCCCTCAACAGCGGGCTCTGGAACAGCTCGTGCAGATGGAGAAGACCCCCTGCCACTTCGGGTTTGAGGGTTTAGGGTTTAGGGTTTACGGTTAGAGTTTAGTGTCAGCAGAAGTCTGCAGCAGGCATAGAAGTCAGAGCGTCGGATTTTATTTGCTGGCGGGCGCAATGAGCCTATTTTAATGTTCGGTCCCTGATCTCGTTTGCCTTAAAACACCTCTTCCGGGCCAATGTCGTCTTAAGGGGTGATCTCGTTCAGTATTACATAGTACTTGGAGTGTAGTGAGTGGTATAGTTGCCCTTAACCTTCGCCCGGTAACCCATAGTGCTTCTCTGAGCAACTCTGCCATTTTCACCCGTTTACGGTTAGGGTTTAGGGAGCAGGGCCCAAGTTGTTGCGAAGACGTGCCCCAGTACTCTTGTTGCCTCCGTGGAAAGCAACCAAACAGGAGACACTTGACTCCAAAACTGGCCCTAAACCTTCCAGCCCTGTCTCAATAACTCCTAAACCCGAGTCCTTGTGATTGTGCCTCCCATGGCCCTCTGGCTTCCCTGGCTGCCTTCGTGCAATTTTTTGATCACGTTTGGATCACGTTTGGATCTCGTCTGGGATCGGCAGCAATCTCCAGGCAATCCCCAACCTGGGCCGAAGCGGTTGAGCCTCAAAGGCTTCTGAGTCTAAGCGGTTCAAAGCACAGCCGCCGTTCCCAGCGAGCAGCTTTTGCCAGCAATAGCCTACGCGAAACCAACTCTTCATCGTTTAGCGAACGCCTTCACACAACTATATACATGGTGGCTATGCATATATGACTAAACAAAGGCTTAGTTATACATATATGTATATAAATATAATAGGTACAGATAAGGATTATGTATGCAGTATAATTATGCAAGTAAACAAGTACAAGTATAAATTTCTTCATTCTACAACATGATCTCGTTTGATGTTCGGCCCCGATCTCGTTACCGAGAGAGAGCGACACCCCAACAAAAAAATAGGGCACATCCAAAGTAACTCTGCTCGTGCGTAAATAAAAGCGGTTGCTCATTAGAGGCCGCCCCAAAGGCCAAGGGACATGATTTTGCAAAAGCCCACGGCTAAACTGTATCTCCCCGACCCATGACAGCAACCCTAAGCCCTAAACCCTTGACCCCAAAACGCTGAACCGTAAACCCGAAACCCGAAACCCCAAACCCTACACCTAAACCCTAAACCCTAAACCCCTCAACCGGCAACATGCGACCTATTCCCTAAACCCCAAACCCCACATCGTACGTAATCTTGGTATGTTGGTCTGCACACCGAGGGTATCCTAAACCTCAAGCCCTAAACTGCCCAAAACCCTAAGGGTTTAGGGCTTAGGGCTTAGGGCTTAGGGCTTAGGGTTTAGGGTTTAGGGTTTAGGGTTTAGGGTTTAGGGTTTAGGGTTTAGGGTTTAGGGTTTAGGGTTTAGGGTTGAGGTTTAGGGAATCCTTCTTGGCGTCGCTCAGGTTGCGTGGGGATCCGGGCGGGCCTCCCTCAACCCGACACCCGCCTAAAACACCCCAAACTTAGGGTTGAGGGAGTTTAGGGGCCCCTACGCACACCTTTCTACCCTGTCTTCTAAACAGCGTCCTGAACCCTAACCCTTAAACACCCAGAACCCCCAATCCCTAAAACCCAAAAACCTCTCAACCCTCAAAAGCCCTAAAAACCCCACAACAAACCTAAAAGCAAACCCTAAAACCCTGAAAACCCTCAGAACATTATTTCAAACAAAAACCCACCAAAAAACCCTACAAAACCCCAAACAACCCTGCAAACCCTAAATACATCCTTAAAATAAAGCTTCAAAGACCCTAAAAGCCCTGCAAAAACAAAGCCCTTCAAAACCCTCAGAACCCTGAACAAAGCCTGCCCCCCTTTCTGGGGGTTCTACCTTGGACCCTTAAGGTTGTACCCTTGGGTTTTGGTGTCTCTTTTGAAGGATCCCTAAGGGAACATAAGGGCCATATTAGCAGTACTTAAGGGGAACCTTTAGGGGTACAACCCTACTTAGAGGTTCATGGTACTTACTAACAAATTATAACAGTACTTATAACCCACTTAGAAGCCCCTTAAGTGCCCTAACATGGTTATAAGCACAGTTATAAGTACAGTTATAATTGGTTAATAAGTTCATGTACCATGAACCTCCAAGTAGGGTTTAGGGTAACCCTAAACCCTAAACCCTAAACCCTAAACCCTAAACCCTAAACCCTAAACCCTAAACCCTAGACCCTAAACCCTAAACCCTAAACCCTAAACCGTGTCTCAAGCCAAGCTACGAGTCTTCATCCCTTAACCCTTGCCTCGTCCCGGCTCCGACACCTGAGGCATTTCGGGTTTGCTTTGATAAGGCGTAGTGCTGTGATAAGGCGTAGATGCTGTGAAGGTTAGGTTTCGGAACAAGCTCGAATGCTTCGTAAAGTGCGAGGAGCTGCTTTGGCCCGATTGTGGGGGGCCATCTAACACTTTTCTCCGACCCCACGCCGTCCGAGGAGCCACCCAAACCTATTCCTTTTAGGGTTTAGGCCTAAACTCAAGGACTGACGTTCGGGGTTGGGTTGGAGAGTCAAGGTAGGTGGCAGACGGGGTCAGGCGGGCCAAGGGGGGGGGGGCCAGAGGGGCCAGGGCGGCCAGGAGGCCAGGGGTCAGAGGCCAGGGAAGGGGGGAGAAAAGCACCAAAATCGAGTTTTTGAGCCTCCTGGCCTGGAGGCCTGGGGCGGCCAGCGACCGGTGGGGGCTTGGATTTAGGGTACTTACCTTATTAAGGGGACCAGTACTAGGGTTTAGGGTTTAGGGTTTAGGGTTTAGGGATTAGGGTTTAGGGCGCTGACTCCACGCACCAAGCTGCAAGGTCGCACAGGTTCGGTCTCAACATGTCGAAACCTCGGCCAAATCCTTCAAAATCAACCAGACAAGGCACGGAACGTTCAGGGTCCCTAAACCCCAAACCCTAAACCCCAGACCCTGAACCCTGAACCCTGAACCCTGAACCCTGAACCCTGAACCCTGAACCCTAAACCCTAAACCCTAAACCTAAACCCTAAACCCTAAACCCTAAACCCACTGCAGCGGCGCCGAGCTGCCAGAGTCATCAGCAGCAGGTCCGGGACGAGCAAGTTAGCCATGCGGCGGGCTTTGCTTGAGAGTGCCTGGCGCATGCTACACTTAAGGGGCTTCTAAGTGGGTTATAAGTACTGTTATCATAGGCTAATAAGTACCATGAACCTCTAAGCAGATGCGGCTGGAGAGGGTCTGCGGGTTTAGGGTTTAGGGTTGAGGGCTTAGGGTTGAGGGTTTAGGGTTTAGGGCTTTCGGCTTAGGGGTTTAGGGTTTGGGGCTTAGGGGTGCAGGGTTTAGGGTTTGGGGTTTAGGGGTCTAGGGTTTCGGGTTTCGAGTTTAGGATGAAAGGTGAGGCCCTTATACCGCTTAACCCCAACTACACCAAGCCAGAGGAGCCACCAGCTGACGCTCATTGTCCACACCCCAAACCTACAGTCTTAAGCCCCAAACACTGAACCTTAAACCCGGGACCCTGAATCCGAAGCCCAAACTGAAACCACCTCCGCAATGTTTACAGGACCGCCTGCTTGGCGCTTACAACTGCTTCCCAGACCTCTGAAAGGATGGAAAAAGTAGAACCCCCCAAATAGTACCCCTGTACTACTCTTGGGTCATTTTTAGGAACCCTTAAGGGGATCTACCTTTTGGATCTTCCCATTGGTCTGGGCTGAGGTATTTGCATGGTCCCTTAATATGGTCCCCAGTATGGGCCCTTGTGTTTTCTATGGTACATATGGGGTGTATAAGGGGTCCCCTCTGGGCCCATACTAAGAGACCATGCAACTGCCCTAAACCCCTAAACCCCTAAACCCCTCTAAACCTCTAAACCCCTCAACCCCTAAACCCCTCTAAACCCCTAAACCCCTAAACCCCTAAACCCCTAAACCCCTAAACCCCTAAACCCCTAAACCCCTAAACCCCAATGGAACCGATACATACGATCCCAACGCACCAAACGACGTGCAAATTCATAATTCATTTGTCCTAAGTCTCCGTTAGGGATCTTTGCGTGCCTCTCGCATGGATCGTCCGCAGGACCACTTGCATAAACCCCTAAACCCCTAAACCCCTAAACCCCTAAACCCCTAACCCCTAACCCCCCCTAAACCCCTAAACCCCTAACCCCTAACCCTAAACCCCTAAACCCCTAAACCCCTGAACCCCTAAACCCCTAAACCCTAAACCCCTAAACCCCTAAACCCCTAAACTCCTAAACCCTAAACCCCTAAACCCCTAAACCCCTAAACCCCTAAACCCTAAACCCTAAACCCTAAACCCTAAACCCCAGTTAGGCCCAGACCAAAAGCTCCTAGGCCGGAGATGCCGTGGCCTCGCCTCGTGCATCTCACCCTCCTGGCCGGTGTCCTGCTCAGCGCTCGTTACCAGCCTCCCTAAACCCTAAACCCTAAACCCTAAACCCCATTCAGTTTAGGGCTTCGAGTTGAGCTTCCATAAGGGCTTGGTGTCCGGGGTTGGTTCTACTTCCAGTGGGCACCAAACCGTGCTCCAAATGGACATGTCTTGAACCAACAAGCGGCCTTCTGATCTCTCACCCTCAACCCTCAACTCTAAACCCTAACTCCTAAAGCCTCTTAAAACAAGTTCGGGCTTAGGATTGAAGGCTGGGTCCACTGAACTGCACATTGCTTCCAAAGAGTTCAGGACCCTATTTAGAGGCTCGTGGGGACTTATGAACAGGGTTATAAGTAGGGTAGGTATAGCTACAACTGGATTAACCTTTATTTGGGTACATACTTGGAAGCTCTTTTGGCTTTTTGTAAGTCTACGTACTATGCCCTAGAAACCCCATTAAAATCCCCCTAACCCGCCTTACCAACCCTACTTACCAAGCCAAAAGGCGGGGCTTCCAAATAGCCCTAAACCCCAAACCCTCAACCCTGAACCCTAAACCCTAAACCCTAAACCCTAAACCCTAAACCCTAGACACCAAACCCTAAACACCCTAAACCCTAAACCCTACATGGGGGGGGGGGGGGAAGGCAAGTGGCTCGTGGCAACTGGCGCCCCACAAGGTCCTAAAGCCCCCCAAACCCCAAACCCCAAACCCCAAACCCTAAACCCAAAAAACCCCAAACTCTAAACCCGAAACCCTATCTAAACCCTGAACCCTAACTACCCTGAACCTTAACTAAACTCTAAACCTTGAATTGGGGGACTTTGAGGCATCTCAACCCAGCAAATCTGCATGGCTCCTCCACCCATACACCCTTCCTTCAAAAACAACGCTAAACCCTTTGAAGTGTAAACCCTAAAACCCTAAACCCCTAAAACCCTAAACCCCTAGAAGTCGAAGCCCTGGAAGCTAATCTTTTTGTAGGGGATAGGATTAGGGGGATCCTTGGAAAATACAGACCCTCCGAGTAGGGTCCCTGTTTAAGAGAGCCAGAAGAGGGTTCAGAAGGGATCCCTTGTAAGGGTCCCCCTGATCCTACCTAGGATTTAGGCCCCTTGAAACGACCCCGAGGATCCTGTGCCGATCGATACATGCGCGCCAAGACCAGGAGGTACCTGGACATGGGATGCTTTCTTTGATGCTTCCGAATTCGGGGCTTCGGGTTTAGGGCTTAAGGCTTAGGGCTTCGGGCTTAGGGCCTGGGGCCTGGGGCCTAGGGCTTAGGGTTTAGGGTTTAAGGTTTAGGGCTCAAGGGCTTTTGGGAAGCTCAAGTACACCCGCTACCACTTCATGTCCTGACCTGTGGCTGTGCTCATTGGCATTCCGCTGAAAACATGTTCAAAAGCTTTTCTTGTACTTGATATATATATATATATATACATACATACATACATACATACATACATGTATACATTTTTGTTTATCTGTCTATTCATGTACATTTATCAAGTTATTATTGCTATTCATTTTGATTCATTTATTATGTCTTTCTTTGTTCTTGTATATTTACATACATGTGTATATATATATACATGAATAGTAGTGGTGGTGGTGGTGGTGGTGGTGGTGGTGGTGGTGGTGGGGGCGGCGGTGGCGGTGGCGGTGGCGGTGGCGGTGGCGGTGGCGGTGGCGGCGGCGGCGGCCGCCGTCGTCGTCGTCGTCGTCGTCGTCGTCGTCGTAGTAGTAGTAGTAGTAGTAGTAGTAGTAGTAGTAGTAGTAGTAGTAGTAGGAGTAGTAGTAGCAGTAGTAGTAGTGGTAGTAGTAGCAGGTAGTAGCAGTAGCAGTAGCGATAGCAGTAGCAGTAGCAGTCGCAGTCGCAGTCGCAGTAGCAATAGCAGCAGCAGCTGTAGGTGTGGCTTGGCAGGGCTAGCTATGATTTCATCCCTCCAAGCTGCAAGACTTTAGGAAGGCCACCGAATGTGCAAAGACTGGACGACGCTGCTTGCTTTCACCTTGCTGGAAGCTTGCAGGGTTTTGGGCTTAGGGCTTAGGGTTTCGGGTTTCGGGTTTCGGGTTCAGGCTCTTTTGCAGCGTTGGTAGACCTCAAGGATACATGCAGGACCTTGCTGTCTTCGACATCAAGGTGGAATATATATTGGACATGCTGCACAAAAGAGCCCCGGCTGAGGGCCATCCCCAACAGACTCTGCAACAAGCTCATGGGCACCGCCGGTGTAAAAATCCCTGAGGTGCCCCAATCTTCAATCACTTACAGTCATTCCAGCTTCCGGATCCGCGGCCGCCAGAGTTGCCTGAAAGGCCGTGACCCCATCGATTTCCGCCCATTCCCAGCGGATGCCCGGATACTGGCGATGAAGCTGGTTGAAGGTTGCCCTGGCCAAAAAGATGGGTCCCAGACCCCTGCTGAGCGGCGCAGTGGCAGCGTAAAGGGCGCTGTAGGCGCAAGGGACTGAGCAGAAGCCGCACACGGAGGAGATCGCAAAGAACGCAAAGTTCATGACACTGTCCAGTACGGTTCCCATAGCGGCGAGGACCATGAAGGGAACAGCAGCTGCAAAAAAGAACAGAAAGAGGGCAAGGCCTCCGATCGGATCAGCATCTGTCTGGAGACTTGACTGGACTTCCGTACTTGAAACCCAAAACCCTAAACCCTAAACCCTAAACATAGATGTTAAACAAGTCCGGCCTCGCATGATGGCAAACCTCCTTTCTTTGGCTGCTCGTTGCACCAGCTGATCCAGCTCACCTTTCACCTGCGCGTGCGGTGGCGTGCCACGCTGAGGTTTTCTAACACCGGAGAGTGAAGCATTGTGAGTATAGTAAACCCTGAACCCTAAACCCTAAACCCTAAACTCCCTTTTCCAGATTCCACTTACTTACCAGACTTCCTACCGGCACACTACATCGTGCCACTGCAATGCACTCATGGCCCTAGCAGGCCACAGCATGTCCACCGCCACGTGCTTCTTGACTCTTGCAACATGGTCTAGGGTTTACGGTTTAGGGTTTAGGGTTTGGGGTTTGGGGTTTAGGGTTTAGGGTTTAGGGTTTAGGGTTTAGGGTTTAGGGTTTAGGGTTTAGGGTTTAGGGTTTAGGGCTTCGTTTCTAGGGTTTAGGGTAAACTCGAACTGGTGACCGTTGGTCATGGACCTCCGGCAACCATTCCCTGTTCACTTCAGGATGTGGGAACTGATGGGAATATGGGCAGTTCTCTAAGCTACAGTAACTTCCCTTTTTTGGGGTGACCCTATATGTTTAGGGTTCAGGGTTCAGGGTTTAGGGTTTAGGGTTCGGAAACCAAGGGACCCCTAACATAGACCCCCAAACACTAGGATCCCCTTATCATAAGGACCCCAATAGGGTAACCCCCCATCTGGTACAGCACCTTAGTGATTGAGTGCTTAAGGGAAGGGGGGGGGGGTTCAAGGGGGGTATGTAACACAAGGTTTCCCTAATACTCCCCACTACTCCCTAAGGATCCCAAAGCTAGGGTTCCCTAAAGTTCCCTGGGTACCTGCCCCCCATGAGCCACCCTCCCTGAAGAAGCCAACCCTAAACCCTAAACCCTAAACCCTAAACCCCGGACCCTGATTTAGGGACGTGACACCCGAGATCACCTGGTACATCCATGACATCCCACACCAGGAGGTTGAAAGCAACTGCTAGCTGAGGAGGTCATTAGGGTTTAGGGTTTAGGGATACCCAAATCGTGGTTGGAGGAGCCTCCCGATATCTACCACCCCAAACTACCATGCAAGTGCTCCGAAATGCGCACCCACGTACATAGCATACATAGCTTCCCAAAGGACCCCAAGCTCAAAGACCTCACCTGAAGGTAGTCTTCTTGGCTGAGATGGCCCTGCAGTTCCTCTGGCACCTCCTCGGGCACGTACGGTCGCTCCCAGAGCCCCTGCTTCAAGATTGGCACGACCGCTGACATGGCCAGCGCGGAAACCGTTGAATTTTTGCGGCTCCCTCCTTGAGCCTCCGAATCCGAAAGGACCGGGACGTGCATGAGGCCAGAAGCCCTTCATTTAGGGATGTCTACTTTCCAGAGCTAGTGCAGTTCAGGGCTGTGGGAGTCCGGGTGTCTGAATGGGGTCTCTCCTCCAGCGCGTTCCTTCGAGCTTAGGCGGCGACTACAGAGGGGAGAAGAAGTCAAACCAGCAAGGCCCGAAGCCTGAACCCCCGCACCCTGAACCCAAAACCCAAAACCCTGAACCCTGAACCTTAATTAAACCCTAAACCCTAAACCCTAAACCCTAAACCCTAAGCTCTGCAGGGTTGCATCTGTAGGTGTGTCCGCAGCAGCTCGGCAAACTTCCCGCGCTCCTCAAGCGGAAGCGACTCCTGAGCTGTCTTGAGGGTTTCGGGTTTAGGGTTTAGGGTTTGGGGTTTGGGGTTCAGGGCTTCGTGCTTAGGGCTTTGGGTTGGTGCACATTTAAGAAGCCTGAAACGCTAAACCGTAAGGGAACCCGGCCAGGGCTCGGCGGGGCGCAAGATCTCCGTGGACGTGGCAAGATCTTGCGACGCACCCGGTGGATACATTCTAGTGGTTCAGGATCGCGATGTTTAGGGATTCAGGGTCAAATGGGTTAAAATCTAAGGGAGTTAGGGTTTAGGGTTCAGGATTTGGGGATGCAAGTTCAGCAAAGCCGCCGGACTTCAGGGACATCATGACCCCAAGCGCCACATGGTTTCAGGGCTTAGGCGTGTTCAGGGTTTAGGGTTTAGGGTTTAGGGTTTAGGGTTTAGGGTTTAGGGTTTAGGGTTTAGGGTGAAAGAAGCCCAAAATCAAACACCCATCAACCGCAGGTTTCGCGGTGGCTCGGCTTCGGGTCCTCAAACTGAATCCCAGACCTCAAACATAAGGCTCAACTGCGGCTTGCAGGTTTAGGATTTAGGGCTTAGGGCTTAGGGTTTAGGGTTTAGGGTTTGGGGTTTAGGGTTTAGGGTTTAGGGTTTAGGGTTTAGGGTTTAGGGTTTAGGGTTTAGGGGTTGAGGGCGACTGGCCGGGCCCCCGAGGGTTCTTCTGCCGGCAGCCTTGCTCGATGATGGCCCAGCGGTTGAAGCTTGTCGCGCGGCTGACCGTCCTCGGACATATAGGGCTTGGGGTCTCGGGTTTAGGGTTTAGGGTTTAAACCCTAAACCCTAAACCCTGAACCCAGAAACCCTAAACCCTAAACCCTAAACCCTACAGCCTAAAGCCTAAAGCCTAAACCCTAAACCCTAAACCCTAAACCCCTAAACCCTAAACCCTAAACCCGAAACCCCTGGCGGGTGGGCCCCCTAAGAACCATCCCAGGAGCTGAACAAACTCCGACAGATGTTGGTCAGCAGCTGCGGCGGACGACGCCAAACTCTTCTTCCTGACATGGGTTTAGGGTTTAGGGTTTAGGGTTTAGGGTTTAGGGTTTAGGGTTCAGGGTTCAGGGTTTAGGGTTTAGGGTTCAGGGTTCAGGATTCAGGGTTTAGGGTTCAGGGTTGAGGGTTTCAGGGTTTCAAAGTTCAGGGGTTAGGGTTTAGGGTTTCGGGTTTAAACCCTAAACCCTCATTGGGATTTAGGATGGTCCCCCTTCTGGGGGTTTAGGGCTTAGGGAAGGTTAGGGTTTATGGTTTAGGTTATGAACCCCGTAGGGCTTCAGGAAGTTTAGGGTATAGGGCTTGGGGTTCAGGGTTTGGGGCTTAGGGTTGAGGATTTTGGGTTTAAGGTTCGGGGCTTAGGGTTTTGGAGTTGTGGGGTGTAGGATTTCGGGAAAGCCCTCGATCCCAGGCCCAGGCGCCAGAGGCCATCCAGCAAGGACATGTCCTGCTGTTGGGGTTTTAGGGTTTGGGGTTGAGGGGTCTAGGGGTTGAGGGTTTGTATAAGGTTGAGGGTTTAGGGGTGTAGGGGCTGAGGGGTTGGGAGGTTTAGGGTTTGGGGTTTAGGGGGGTTGGGGGCTGAGGGGACTACGGGTTTGGGCTTTAGGGTTAGGGGCTTAGGGGTTTAGGGTTTAGGGTTTGTGGTTGGCGGCTTTGGGTTTAGGACGTCAGTCATGAAGCGATCACGTTCTGACTTACTCTCAAGGGCGCTCAAGCTTCAGGGTCTACCCGAAGAGCCCAGCACCCCTTCATTCAGAAATATACCTGAAATCATGCGAAGGATCGCGAAATATAGTTGAAGGTATATTCCTTACTTAAGGGGTTTCGGGCTCTCTGGGTCAACCCTAAACTCTACACCCTAAAGCCTACACCCTAGACCCGACACCTTAAACCCTAAACCCTAAACCCTAAACCCTACACCCTACACCCTAAACCCTAAACCCTAAACCCTAAACCCTAAACCCTGCCTAAACCCTAAACCCTAAACCCTGAACAACGTGCTCGGGCAGTCCTGGATCTGCTCGTCCGCAGCCCGCGCCCGCGCCGAGCCAATGCGAAAGAGCTCCTGGTTTAGGGTTTAGGGTTTAGGGTTTAGGGTTTAGGGTTTAGGGTTTAGGGTTTAGGGTTTAGGGTTTAGCGTTTAGGATTTAGGGTTTAGGGTTTACACTTCATGCCTGACATCCTAAACCCAAAGCCCCCAACCACAAACCCAACCCCTAAACCCCTAAACCCTAAACCCTAAACCCCTAAACCCCTAAACCCCTAAACCCCTAAACCCCCAAACCCCCAAACCCATAATCAACTAAACCCCCAACTCCGTAGACCCCAAACCCTAAACCCTGCAACCCCTCAGCCCCTGCATCCCCCAAAACAAACCCTCAACAAAAAGACACCTTCGCCCCCTTCAAAACAGCCTAAACCCTAAACCCCAAACCCTTTAAACCAAAACTTACGCCCTCTTATACAAACCCTGAACCCTAAGCCCTTAAACCCGAAACCCTAAACCCAGAGCCCTTAAACCCTTGAACCCTAAACTCAAAAACTTATTTCAACCCTCATTGGGAACTTCAGAGGCCGCGAGGGGGTCTAGGGGTTGGTGGGGGTGGGGGGGGGTGGTTTTGAGGTTTGAGGTTTGGTTAGATTAGGGTTTAGGTTTTAGGGCTTAGGGTTTAGGGTTTAGCGTTGGGTTTCGGGGGCTGAGGGGTCGAGGATTTGCGTACCGGAGGAGAAGTTGCAACCTGTAACTGACAGCAGAAAGTGCAAGCCGAAACCCATCATGAACCCTAAACCCTAAACCCTGAACCCTGAAGCCAAACCCTAAACCCTAAACCCTAAACCCCAAACCCTAAACCCTAAACCCCCTAACCACTGAAGTTTAGGGTTTGGGGTTTAGGGAATTCTGTACATTTGGGCTCCGTTTAGGCTGTACCCTAAAACCCCTAAAACCCCTAAAGCCCAAACCCTAAACCCTAAACCCTAAACCCTGAACCCTGAACCCTGAACCCTAAACCCTGAACCCTGAACCTGAACCCTGAACCCTAACCCGACCCCTAAACCCGAAACCCGAAACCCGAAACCCGAAACCCTGAACCCTAAACCCCTCCGTCGCCTCAGAGATGCGATGCTGCGCCAGTTCTTGGTGGTGGCCAGGGCTTGAGGCTTTGGGTTTCGGGCCCTCAGGGCTTGGGTTGCAAACTTAGGCTCTTGAACACCCTAAATAAACCCTAAACCCCAAACCCTGAACCCTGGATGCTAAATCCTAAACCCTGAAACCCTGAACCCACCACCCCCCCCCCCCCCCAGTTTTTAGCCTTGAGGAACCCTAAAACCTAAAGCTGCGCGAATCCTTCCTCCAGCTTTCTGGCCAAGGAGCGCTCAATCTTGGACTCGAGATCCCCAAGCTCCTGGGATTGAGTTTATTGGCCCACGGCCCAAAGAGGCTTGTAGCGCTTATCGGCTTATGGGGCTTCTAGGGCTTATAGGGCTTACAGAGGTTACAGGGCTTGTAGGGCTTATAGGGCTTATAGGGCTTATAGGGCTTGTAGGGTTCATAGGGCTTATAGGGTGAGGGTTTAGGGTTTAGGGCTTGGGTTTTTAGGGTTTAGGGTTTAGTGTTCGGGCGTATCGTGCTTATAGGGTTTACAAGGCTATTAAGGCTTGAAGGCTTTCGGTTTCGGGGGTTTTGCAATTCAAGGTTGGGTTTAGGGTAGGGTTTAGGGTTTAGGGTTTAGGGTTTTCTGTTTAGGGTTTAGGGTTTAGGGTTTAGGGTTTAGGGTTTAGGGTTTAGGGTTTAGGGTTTAGGGTTTAGGGTTTAAGGTTTAGGGTTTAGGGTTCACAGTCCTTCTCCGCCTTCTGACTCAGCCGCTGCATGAGGTAGTCTGCGGTCTGGCCTCGAGCTGCTTTGAAGGTCCATGGGCCTTCGGGTTTAGGGTTTAGGGTTTAGGGTTTAGGGTTTAAGGTTTAGGGTTTAGGGTTTAGGGTTTGGGATTTAGGGTTTAGGGTTGAGGGTTTTGGGTTGAGGGCTCAGGGTTTAAGAGCTGTGCAAACTGGTTTTTAACTGGGGCTGGAGTCCAAGCTACACGTTTGAAGATAACTTCAGTCGTACCAATCATGCAACCGATCAGAACCAAGTAAGTGGGTCCCATAGGACGTCGGTTTTGTACTCTAGTATTCTGTATTCTGACAAGGCCACCACATACTTACACACACTAATATCTGTAAGAAGCCGTGTACATATATATACACACACAACTAGAACAGCAATATCACCCCTACCTCAATACAACCTTCAGGCAGCAACAAAGGTCTGGGTGCACTTGTGGGGCATATCCCCAATCCTAAGCTGTTTAGGGTTTCGCGGTGAGGCACCTAAACCCTAAAACCATTAGGGTCTGAGAGTTTTCTTGGGCGGTCCGAGCGATTATAGGGTTTAGGGTTCAGGGTTTAGGGCTTAGGGCAGGGTTTACGGTACAGGGCTGAGGGCTTCGGGCTTAGGGCTTGGGCCATGTTGTGTGTGCTGCACAATACCCTGAACGAAACACCCAAACCCAAAAACCCCCCCATAAATCCTACAACCCCTTAGAGCCTAAACACCTTAACCCCCCCCCCCCCAAAAAAAATAAAATAAAACTAAAATTAACTAAAACACCTAGACCCCCCAAGCCTAAACACCTAAACCCTGAACCCCACACCTTGGGGACCCCAAACCCTGAACCCTGAACCCTGAACCCTAAACCCTAAACCCTAAACCCGAAACCCGAAACCCTAAACCCTAAACCGTAAGGCCAGGGCTGATGATCGCTCCCAGAGGCGGCGGCAGAGGCACGATGATCCCTGGGTCTCAGATGTCTCAAGAGCTTGCTGCTTTGGGTTTAGGGTTTAGGGTTTAGGGTTTGGGGTTTGGGGTTTGGGGTTTGGGGTTTAGGGTTTGGGGTTTAGGGTTTGGGGTTTAGGGTTTGGGGTTTAGGGTTTGGGGTTGGCGGTTTGGGTTTAGGGTTTGGGGTTTGGGGCTTAGGGTTTGGGGTTTAGGGCTTGGGGTTTGGGGTTTAGGGTTTAGGGTTTGGGGTTTAGGGTTTAGGGTTTAGGGTTTAGGTTTTGGGGGCTAGGGTTCAGGGTCAGGGTTTGGGGTTTAGGGTCTGGTGTCTAGAGCTTAGGGCTTAAGGTTTGAGTTGGGGTTCAGGGTTTGGGGTTTAGGGTTTGGGGTTTAGAGTTTGGGCGAGTGAAAGCCTTTAACTGTAAACCCACAACTATGAGACCTGCTCTTCCTTCAGTCCAGAACCCAAAGGTCCCCCCCCCGAAAATAGGGCATCTTGGTGCTAGACTACCCACCTCTTTCTCCGTAGGCTTTGGGGCTTCATGTTGAGGGTGTTTGGCTGCTTGGGGGTCTGAGGGTTTAGGGCGCACCACAACCCCCAACTACCCCGAAACCCTCAACCCTAAAGCCTAAACCCCAAACCCTAAACCCTAAATCCTAAACCTCCGAGCCTGCCAGCTCGACGCACCCCAGGAGGAACTTCGCCACCGGCTCCCAGGGAAAGCCGTCGAAGTTGCCCGCCATGAGCGCGGCGGCTGCCTGCGTCCGAGCTACCTACCGGGGCGGGGAGGGGGGGGGGGGGTTCCAGAGTTTAGGGTTTAGGGTAAACTCTTCTTCCTGACATGGGTTTAGGGTTGAGGGTTTAGAGTTTAGGGTTTAGGGTTTGGGGTTTAGGGTTTAGGGGTTAGGACTTAGGGTTTAGGGTGTCGGGTGTAGGGTGTAGGGTGTAGGGCGTAGGGTTTCGGGTTTCGGGTTTCGGGTTTCGGGTTTCAGGTTTCGGGTTTCGGGTTTCGGGTTTCGGGTTTCGGGTTTCGGGTTTCGGGTTTCGGGTTTCGGGTTTCGGGTTTCGGGTCCTATAACAAAGATGATCGAGTCTGGGGGGAGGGGGGTGTGGTGCAGCACGGGTACCCGCTGTTTGGGAAATGCCCACTTGAAGGCTCTTGGGTTTAATCAGGGTTTAGGCGTCGGAAAACCCTAAACCCTAAACCCTATAAACCCTATAAACCCTAAACCCCAAACGCTAAACCCTAAACCCTAAACCTTACCCCAAGCCCTAAATCCTAAACCCCAAACCCTAAACCCCAAACCCTAAACCCTAAACCTTAAAAAAAAAAACAAACCCTAGACCCAAACCAGTTTCGATCTCGGGCCGAAGGTGGAGGCTTCGAAGTGCCCTAATATAGGGGCCTTCACAATCAGAACGGGTGTAGTCACAAAGGAACCATAAGGGAATATTATTACTAATTGCTAAATAGTGTGAACTAATCAGAACGGGGTTTTGGGGTGATTTTTGTGTAGTCATAAAGGAGCCATAAGGGAATATTATTACTAATTGCTAAATAGTGTGAACTGTTGTTAACTATGATCCTATACTAGTTATGCATTATTACTACTTATGAATTCTGATTGTGAATGTTTAGGGTTTAGGGTTTAGGGTTTAGGGTTTAGGGTTTAGGGTTTAGGGTTTAGGGTTTAGGGTTTAGGGTTTAGGGTTTAGGGTTTAGGGTTTAGGGTTTAGGGTCTAGTGTTTAGGGTTTAGGGTTTAGGGTTTAGGGTTTAGGGTTTAGGGTTTAGGGTTTAGGGTTTAGGGTTTAGGGTTTAGGGTTTAGGGTTTAGGGTCATTACCAACAGCTGCATCACTAACTGTCCTTCTTTCAGTCTCTAAGATACTTCTTGGTATAGGCTAGCACGTGTTGTGCGCTCCGGGGTGGAGAGAGGTCTTCAGTCCCTAAACCCTAAACCCTAAACCCTAAACCCTAAACCCTAAACCCTAAACCCTAAACACCAGACCCTAAACCCTAAACCCCAAACCCCTGATTTCCTCGTGCTCTTGAGCCAGGGCACGCCTGACGCGACGACCTTGCAACCAAATCGACTGACAATCCGAGTATAGCCTACTGAGGTTGCCTGTTTCGTGTCGAGACTCTGAGAGGGCCTGAAAGGGCAGCTTCCTTGCCCTGGCTTCGGCGGGGTGCTCATCAAACTCCAGACTTTCCTCCCGCCTCCTGCAGGCTCCCCCTACGACTGTACACGACTGGGAGCATGCCAGGAGGGACTCCTGAATTTGCAAAGCTGCGTGCATTCAACTTGTGGCCCAGAACAAAGGACGGGGCAGAGGAACCCAGGAAGAGACATCGCCTCCATGAGCCTGTGAGACTTGAACGATTCTTCACTGATTGCTCATGAGGCTTTCTTGTTGGGCGCCCCTTTCCCTCTGCTCCCGATTGCGACTGACAAGAAGCCGGATATGCGAGATAGTGCTGTAGCTACTAGCAGCAAAGACGCCAGTGCAAAGCACCGCAAAGCAGAGGAAGAACCAACTCAGCATCCACCCACCGGAAACCATGTCTTCGGCAAAGTCCTTCAGAGTGCCAGGCTTCTCGAGGGCCACGGCACAACTTGCCAAGCGCTCTCCGCCTTCGCCACGAACTCGCACCCAGCAGGGCCTCGTTGAGGCATTCCCCCACTCCTTTGCGAGGCCCTCCCCCTCTCCAACATGTCCTGACAAAGGCTCATCGACTTGGTAGAAGATGTTTGAGGAAGCGGCAGGAGCTCCGTGCTGGTAGGCGCAGCTAATCTGCTTGTCGCTCTCCGGGCTATGCCCTTCCAGGCTGTCGAAGGTGTCCGTCTTCGGCACGGAGACGAGGGCCCAGGGTGTGCAGCCGATACGGACTTTTTGGGAACTCTGGCGCAAGCGCCGAGGTCCCGGCTGCTCGAAATCGAAGTTGGCAGCCTCCGAGCACTCCTTCTTGTGGAGGCTCGAGGCGTCGTGCTTCTT
The DNA here is from genome assembly GCA_905221605.1 of Symbiodinium natans. NCBI lineage: Eukaryota > Dinophyceae > Suessiales > Symbiodiniaceae > Symbiodinium > Symbiodinium natans. The sequence goes on from CAJNDS010002548.1 coordinate 82,307, forward strand.
CAAGATGTCCAGGATGCCTTGTGGGGTGCACCAGCAGTGCTTCGCGTGCCAAGGCGCCTTGGCAACGACAAACACACGGCACCCCTCAGACCCTCCCCCCCCCCCATGGTAAGACACAATAAGAGAAAGAGTGAACTAAACCATCAATTTCCTGTCTTCTTTCACTTTATTCATTATGGTTTTTATGTGCTTTACCTTTAGGACGACATGGTACGTTCACTTCTCTTTTATCTGGTGTTCGTGCATGCGGCTTACTGTGTGGAGAGAATAATATTAATAGTGTTTACTTCATGCCTGACCGCGGATACAGATGTCATGCTATTAATACGGCTTCTTCATGATGGAGAGAATATTATTACGGTAACACTCATATCTTCTTTCCAAAGGTTTAGAATTAGCTTAGAAACTAGACCATTTACTACTATTATTCTCTCCTTTACAACCTTAACCATATGATCTCTTCACCCTTAGGAAATGCATGGACTTATCCTGTGTCCTATTTCCAGATCATGAAGGTGTAATTAGGAAATTGTCCATGGAACCAGCGATCACCAGGATGATTCAGATGAAGAGAACACTGCGTCATGAAGGTAGTATCTTGTGTCCCTTTCACACAGTTGTTACACCATTAGTATTACTTCCTTACCTAATAATAGTAGGGTCCATGGGGCCGCATTAAATATTTCATAATCTACACTGTTTTGCCCAACAAAGATAGGTTTTCTAGGGAGCATTTCCTTCACTAATTGTATCTCTTTTCCTTATAACCGCCCGTGATACCTTAATTATAATATTGCGTGAACATAAGGACGTAGCTTCCCGGGTGAGTAGAATGTCAGGGTCTTTGAGGCAGTAACAATAAGCCCTGTTAACCGCTAACTATTGACTCTAGAATCTCCCGAAGTGTAGGAAATGCCAACGGTTAAGAGAGCACTAACTGGACAGGAAACCCTCTATTAAAGGATGCATCCCGGGGGCCGTAACTAAATCTCTTGTAAAATCCTTGTAAGCACACTTTAACCGCTTATTGGCTGTTCCCTGTCCATTATTAACTGAATTCTTGGTCTTACCGATGATTGGCGGTTTGTGTGTCAGGTTGTTCACGGGCTTACTAATAGTGTGTGAGGTGTACGAAGAGAACTAACCACACACTCAGGATGATATGAAATTAGTGCGTCCACACACGACTTTAGAAATGGATGTCACGAAGTTAATGCATGATTTGTAAATTAGCGAACGAATAATGTGATCAGGAAATTGGCTTACTAAAAGCACGTAAAGTTAATAATTCCTAGCCCATTCATACAGTTCATCCCCCCCCCCCCCACCCCCCCCCCCCCCTCACCCCCCCCCCCCCCCCCCCCCCCACCCCCCCCCCCCCCCCCCCCACCCCCCCCCCCCCCCGCACCACCCCGGCGCTGACCTAAACCCTAAACCCTAAACCCTAAAACCTAAATCCTAAACCCTAAACCCCCTAAACCCAAAAACCCAAAACCCAAACCCCAACCACACCACCCCACAGGGGGGCCCAAACCACAGGGGGGCGGGGCGGGGAAAGAATTTGGCGGGGGGCATGGGGGGGGGGGGGGGGGGGACCATGGGGTGGGGGGGGGGTGGGGGGGGCAGCGACGCTGCACCATATATATATATATATATATATATCGGGGCTATTAATAAAGTATAGGGGCTATTAATAAGGTGTATATATGATAAGTTGTCACTTCATGGACCTCTGAGCTTCTTCGCCTTGCCCTTCTCTTAAACTTCCCTTAAACTTCTTAAACTTCTTAAATCCGCCTTTGACATTTTTTCGATCTCTTTGACATCTCAAGGCAAGCCAAGTTGAGACGGTCAAAAGCGGTCACATGACTTTTGAATTTTGGCGCCAGCAGAAAACGTGCAGGCCAATCCATGCCGCGGGGCAGGGTCCACCGCGTAAGGCTTCCCGCTCTGATCCGTGCCACATTTCCATGGTCCCCTGGAGGCCACCTTATAGGTCCTTAGTTGTCCAGTACCTAGGGGTTTTAAAGGTTAACCTTTGGGATTCTAAGGGGAAGATGTTAACCCAAAAAGGTTAAAGGCTACCTACTCTACTACTTACTAAGGGTCTCCTCGGCCGATCGAACTGTGTACCTGAGGCCGTCAAAGAGCTCCGGGGCGTAAGTAATCTCACCATTGCACCGGCACAGCTCTCCCTCCTTGGCACACCTGGAGGTGACAAGCAAGATCCACCTACACCTAACCCACAAGGGGTGTTCACAGCCCACTCAGACCACCACACGAAACAGGAAAATCTGCTCTCACCTGCCCGAGATGCCAGTAGGTTCCTGGACACACGGCATTCCTCAATCGGCAGAATGAACACGTGTGAACAAAAAGGATAGGCTTGATTTTCCGAACTGTGCGGGGTGAAGGATCAAAAAAATAATAAGCATCAAAAAACGGATCACAAAAAAGCAAACATCAAAAAAACAACCCATTTTCCTCTTGAAATGCACAAAAACCAAAGAAAATATATACATCCCAAAACAATAGATAAGGGTCAAAAAAATCAACCCGTCGTAATGTGGTGGTAGTGGTAGGAAAACCTTCTAATTGTCTCGATCTTTTAATAGGAAACCTCTATTTCTTCATATTCCCACAAGAAAACCTCGGTTTTCTTCATGTTTTCATAGGAAATCCTCCATTATCTTTGTGTTTCCATTGGAGATTTTTTATTCTACATATTTTAAGAGAAAACTTCCATTTCTTTGTATTCCAATGGCTTCAACAAGATTCATATGCTTTGAAGCACGCTTTGCAGTGGCACAGCTTTATAAAAACGCAGGGGGGTTGGGGGGTCGCAGCCCCCCGCCCCCTCCCACGACTTGGCTTTGCGGCTTGCTTTGCACAGCTTGAAAAAACATTGGGGGGGGCGGCTGGCATGGAAACGCACGCTTGAAAACCCCGCACATAGCATGGAAGCGGCCCGCGACAACCTCGCAAATAGCATGGAAGCGGAATTCCGCACGCTTGAAAACCTCGCAAACGGCATGGAAGCGGAATTCCGCGTGCGCGACAACCTCGCAAATAGCATGGAAGCGGAATTCCGCATGCTTGAAAACCTCGAAAATAGCACGGAAGCCGAATTCCGCACGCGCGAAAACCTCCGCAAATTAAATACCATGGTCCCCGAATTCGCTGTTTCCAAAACCATCGCAAATACCATGGTCCCCGAATTCGCTGCTTCCAAAACCATCGCAAATACCACGGTCCCCGAGTTCGCTGTTTCCAAAACCATCGCAAATACCATGGTCCCCGAATTCGCTGCTTCCAAAACCATCGCAAATACCATGGTTCCCGACTTCGCTGCTTCCAAAAAAATCGCAAATACCATGGTCCCCGAATTCGCTGTTTCCAAAACCATCGTAAATACCACGGTCCCCGAATTCGCTGTTCCAAAACCTTGGCAAATTCCATGGTCCCCGAATTCGCTGCCTCCAAGACTCCAAAACCATCGCAAACACCATGGTCCCCGAATTCGCTGGTTCCAAGACCTTCGCAAATATTCGCAAATACCATGGTCCCCGAATTCGCTGCTTCCAAAACCATCGTAAATACCACGGTCCCCGAATTCGCTGTTCCAAAACCTTGGCAAATTCCATGGTCCCCGAATTCGCTGCCTCCAAGACTCCAAAACCATCGCAAACACCATGGTCCCCGAATTCGCTGGTTCCAAGACCTTCGCAAATATTCGCAAATACCATGGTCCCCGAATTCGCTGCTTCCAAAACCATCGCAAATACCAACGTCCCCGAGTTCGCTGTTTCCAAAACCATCGCAAATACCATGGTCCCCGAATTCGCTGCTTCCAAAACCATCGCAAATACCATGGTTCCCGACTTCGCTGCTTCCAAAACCATCGCAAATACCATGGTCCCCGAATTCGCTGTTTCCAAAACCATCGTAAATACCACGGTCCCCGAATTCGCTGTTCCAAAACCTTGGCAAATTCCATGGTCCCCGAATTCGCTGCCTCCAAGACTCCAAAACCATCGCAAACACCATGGTCCCCGAATTCGCTGGTTCCAAGACCTTCGCAAATATTCGCAAATACCATGGTCCCCGAATTCGCTGCTTCCAAAACCATCGCAAATACCACGGTCCCCGAATTCGCTGCTTCCAAAACCATCGCAAATACCATGGTCCCCGAATTCGCTGCTTCCAAAACCTCGCAAATACCATGGTCACCGACGTCGCCACATTACCATCACCACATTACCATCACCCCATTACTCTCACCGCACTACCATCGCCTCAGCTACACCGCTTCTCTACGCTGCCTGTTAAATTCCATCTTCTTTGCGTTTCGCGCTCTCTCTGCCGTCGACTCAACATCTGCTTCTAGCCTACTACACCACACCACGATCACCGCCGACAACACAACCAACTATACGTGTCAGTTGATATCTTCGCACTGATTGCTTTCGGGATAATCGGTGTCTAGTAGTTTTTTTTATTGACCCCCATTATTTTTCTTTTGATCCCTATTATTTTTTGATGCCTATGCCAACTGTGCCGGGGGGGGGGGGCCGAACCCAAAACCACGCGAGCAAGCGTCTGCTCGGTCAAGAAGACAGGAGGGCGGGAAGAAGGCATTGCGCCCGCTTTGCTCCTGCTAAGCGTGAGACTGGAAACGGGGCCTCAAGACTTGCCAAATGCAATTCTGCTAGCACAGTGCTAATTACCTGCCACACAGAGTCGCACAGAGACACGGAGAGCCGGTGAGCGAACGAGGACTACGAAGAAAGGGTAGCCGGTTTGGGCGTACACACATGTGTAGATACAATATCAACATCTATACTGTGAAACCCTAAAGCCTAAACCCTAAACCCTAAACCCTAAACCCTAAACCCTAAACCCTAAACCCTAAACCCTAAACCCCAAGCCCTGATCCCTACACCTCAACCCTAAACCTTTCCAGTTGTCGGTGCAGCTGCTGCCAGCCGCCAAAACCTGGCAGGTCGTCTGCCGCCACCTCAGACGCTGATGTTGCGCTCGCAGCTCGAAGTGCGGGCTTGGGACTTGTTTGCTTAGAGAAAGTTGGGTTTAGGGTTTAGGGTTTAGGGTTTAGGGTTTAGGGTTTAGGGTTTAGGGTTTAGGGTTTAGGGTTTAGGGTTTAGGGTTTAGGGTTTAGGGTTTAGGGTTTAGGGTATTAGGGTTTAGGGTTTAGGGTTTAGGGTTTAGGGTTTAGGGTTTAGGGTTTAGGGTTTAGGGTTTAGGGTTTAGGGTTTAGGGTTTAGGGTTTAGGGTTTAGGGTGGGTTGGCCTTTAGAGGTTTGCCTGGGATCGGACAGAGGGTCGTGAGGTTCGGGGCGAAAAAACAAAGCGAGGGGAAGAGCGAATGTCTTCCTCATGGGTGCGCAAGTTTTGTTTACACGGACATCAAATATCAACATGCGGAGGCAAGAGGCGCAGACGCTTCATCCCAGTCTTCGGCCTTGCTCAAAAAGACCCCCGAGCTGTGAATTGACCAGCCGAAGATGAAGACCAAGGCCCAGCAGCTGCCGCAACAGTGGAAGGCTAGATATCCTACTCTGGGGTCCAGAAATATTTGCGACCACATGGCGGCTTGTGGCAAGAGCCGAGGGCCGAGACCCTTGAAATGTGGGCAAAGCTGCGGCGGAGAACTCGTCTGCGTGACAAGCAACTGCGTATGGCACAGGGGTGCCTGCCGGATCACGCGCTTCTACCTTTTGCGAGCTATACATGCTTTGAGGAAAGGCCTTTCAAGCAGCCAACAGCGACCACGACTCCCCACCAGCCCTTTTTTGCAACAAACTGAGACCTCAAGCTCCAAGAATGATCCACCCTTATCTTAGTTGTCCAGTACCTAGGGGTTTTAAAGGTTAACCTTTGGGATTATAAGGGGAATATGTTAACCCAAAAAGGTTAAAGGTTACCTACTCTACTACTTATTGCGCTACAGCATAGGAGCATCGAGGCATGCAGCTTTCCCAGCGTGAAGCCCATGGCCCTAAATGCCCAGCAGATCCCGACAGCCTAAAGTTTCCTCGAGCCCAGAAGTAAACCCTGAATCTTCTACCCCCGAACCCTGAACCTTTGAAGTCTTAAACAGGGGTTTGGGGTTTAGGGCTTCGGGTTGAGGGTTTAGGGTTTCCGGATTCGGGTTTAGGGTTTAGGGTTTAGGGTTTAGGGTTTAGGGTTTAGGGTTTAGGGTTTAGGGTTTAGGGTTTAGGGTTTAGGGTTTAGGGTTTGGGGTTTAGGGTTTAGGGTTTAGGGTTTAGGGTTTAGGGTTTAGGGCTTAGGGTCCGCCGACCCTGGCGGCGTGTTGGATGGGTTTCTGGAGGTGAAAACCTCCCTCTTTCCCCCCCTTAAAAACGGGGGGGCCCTACCCACCCACCCCCCCCCCTACCGCAAACCCAATCCACCAAACCGCAAACCTTAAACTTGTTCTCCTGCGGGGTCGGCGGCTTGAGCCGGAGGCTCTTAAATTTAGGGTTTAGGGTTTAGGGTTTCGGGTTTCGGGTTTCGCGTTTCGCGTTTCGGGTTTCGGGTTTCGGGTTTCGGGTTTCGGGTTTCGGGTTTCGGGTTTCGGGTTTACGGTTTAGTGAGCAAACGGCCTCGAAGAACTGCCTCCCTGCCTTGTGGCACCTGCGGCTTACTTCAGGCGATAAGGACCCCAAATGAGGCCATAACAAGTTATGGCAGTGGTTTCCCTGCTTCTTGCCCCGGTTGTAACTACCAATGAACCTGCAAGATCTCCAAGAATCCCTGAACCTTCCGGGTCTAACCCTAAACCCTAAACTAAACCCTGAACCTAAACCCTAAACCCTATACCCTAAACCCTAAACCCTGACCCTGAACCCTAAACCCTTAACCCTGACCGAGGGTCAACCCAACAACCGACTTCTCCCGCGACCGAGAAGGGGAGAGGCGCTGAGTTCAGAGAAAAGTTAAAGAAAAGAATTATTTTACTTCGAACATCCCCACCCTCTGGTAGAGATACTCTGGGGTTGGGCACTCCAGGGACACTCTGGGGCTGGGCACTCCGGGGACACTCGGGCACTCCAGGGAGACTCTGGGGCTGGGCACTCCAGGGAGACGCTGGGCCTCAGCACTCACGAAACACTCTGAGTTTGGGAGTTTGGCAGACCGGGCGAGGAGAAGAGTTCCGGGCGAGGAGAAGAGTTCCGGGCGAGGAGAAGACTTGAGTTTAAAATCTAACAACCCCACACCGAGGGTGGGGAACAAGACAAATCAACCTAAGCAAAAAACAAGTATGTAAATTAAACAGAGTAAAGTTAACATTAGCAAAGTCCCACCCACACCTTTTGGCGCACTATCAGAGGCTTCGAGGCTTACAGGCTTAGAAGGTTTGGAGGCTTAGAAGGTTTAGGGTTTAGGGTTCAGGGTTTAGGGTTTAGGGTTTAGGGCTTAGGATTTACAGGCTTAGAGGGTTTAGAGGCGTAGATGCCTCGCGGCTTAGGGCTGGACGAACTGAGAGCTCCTTAGGTTACAAGGTTCTTAAGGGAGGGTTCCTTATGGAGGGGGTAGGCACCTGGGGAGGCTTAGGGAAGCTTGTAGGGAGCCTTTTTTCGGGAGTAGGGAGTATTTGGGAACCGTGGGTTGCCCTAAGCCCCACACCCCAAACCCCAAAAACCCAAACAGCCAAACCCCCAAAACTCCAAAAACCCCAAACCCTAAACCCTAAACCCCAAACCCTGAGCCTAAACCTAAACCCTAAGGCCTTGCTCAGCCCGCACTTCCCCCATGTCCTTGCAAGAAGTCCACCCGAGGCCTTTGCCGCCCTAAACCCTCCTAAACCCCAGGCTTAGGCCGCCCCACCCTACAGTAGGGGTGCGGCGCCTAAGCCCACATCCATGGCGCAAGCCGACCCAGGTTGTTCGACCAGTACTGGTCCCCGAAGTAACTACTACCCCAGATAGCTGGCATTTTTGGGGGGTACCCAGGGCCCTCGGCACGAGGGGTACCGGAGGCCTCACCACAGCGTGCTCAAGGACCCGGTCGGCCTCTGACCGGCTCAGGCAGGGCGGGTCCGTTTTTCTTTGAGCTCTGCGCTCTTTGGGACCCCTTTGACCCTGCTGGGACCATCCTGCAACCGCTGCCTGGGACCGAATATGAATGTAGTTACGCAAAGGACTTGGATGGCCGAAATGGCCCTCCAATGTTGTTTTTGTGTCAGTAAGCTATTGGCTTGAGTTTAGGCCTAAACCCGGAAAAGAATGAAGAAGCTTAATGTAAAGTAAGCAGCTGACTTGAGTTTAGGCCTAAACCCTGAAAAGAATAGGTTAGGGTGGCTTTGCTGCCTTGGACGGCGTGGGGTGGGAGAAAAGTGTTAGAGGGCCCTCCACAATCGGGCCAGAGCTGCTCTTCGCACCTCACGAAGCTTTCGAGCTTGATCCAAAACCTAACCTTCACAGCATCTACGCCCTTTTACAGCAAACCCCAAACCCTAAACCCTAAACCCTAAACCCTAAACCCTCCCACGGCACAGCTTCGAGTTATCCAAGGAGGCACCCGTGGCCTTGGCATCGAGAGGGTTTAGGGTTTAGGGTTTAGGGTTTAGGGTTTAGGGCTTAGGGCTTAGGGCTTAGGGCTTAGGGTTTAGGGTTTAGGGTTTAGGGTTTAGGTTTTAGGGTAAGGGGTTTCGGGTTTAGGGCTTACTTTGAGAGTTCAGGGACTAGGCTAAGCCGTGGGAACCTTGAAGCCCTGAACTCCCTTGAGGCCCGAAGCCTCCCCAAACCTAAGCCTAAGCCTAACCCTAAACACCTGAAACCCCTGAACCCTAAATCTGGAACCCGAACCCCCCCTAAAAAATCTAAACCCTAAACCCTAAACCCTTAAACCCTAAACCCTTAAACCCTAAACCCTAAACCCGAAAACCTAAACCCTAAACCCGAAACCCCTTAACAGCCCTCAAGTCCCTTCGGGCTTAGCGTTCCGGATTTCAGGAAACACCGGTCAGCCGACCATGTCAGTCTTTCCTTGAGCTATGGCTGCAAAAGGGAACTACAGGGTTTAGGGTTTAGGGTTGAGGGTTGAGGGTTTAGGGTTAAGGGTTTGGGGGTAGGGTTTAGGGTATGGTTGGTGTCCTTCATCCTACATTCGAAGAAGAGTCCATTAGCTCACGCTCTGACCCCCTGACACTTGAAAGGAACAGCAACACTGATCCGTAAAGAATCTTACTTGGGCCTTGATACCTATGGGTTGACGAACTCAGGCTTTAGGTCGTGACTGCGGAACTAGTGTTTGGGCCGGTTCAAGGTTTGCTGCTCTCATCTTGTCCACTGCCTTAAACAAGACCTACGTCTCCAAGGCACGCGGCAGAACCAGAACCTCACGCCACATGCCTTTTCTCCAAGAAACACTCGTGTGTCTTGACCGAGTCCTCAAACTGCACAAGCAGGACATGGCCAGGGTTCAGGGTTCAGGGTTCAGGATTCAGGGTTCAGGGTTCAGGGTTTCGGGTTTAGGGTTCAGGGTTGGGATCCCGGAGGTCGTCTGGCGAGCACTCGCAAAGGACGAAGCGCACGGGCAGGGTCGCCCGATGCTTCTGCTGCAGGCTGCCACAGTGGTTGTCGAGGCCATGGGTCTCGGGGAGGTCCAGCACTAGCATCATCACCCCTTGAGCCTCCGCATCCTTCTTCGCCTCCTCTACGGCTCTGTCCAGATGCTCCTCCAAGGCCATCGTCTCAGGTACATACTCTACATTCTCGACATCGGGAACGAACCTGCTCAATTTCCTGTCAAAGCGCAGCACGCACAGCTTCCAGCCGAGGCACCCCGCCACGAAACGGAACAGCGTAGTGTCCAGGTTCCGCTCCACGGCCACGGGGCCCAAGTCACACGCCAGCCGCAGCTGCACATGGGCCATCCGCACGACCTCCCAGGCACTTGGGGCCGGAGATCCCAGACGCTCCGCATCTTTGATGAAAGGCCACACGGTCGCAGGTGTGGGCGAAAGCTGAGGGCCCCAGTCCAGGGACGCCACAACAAGCATCAGGGGGCGCAAGGCATGTGTAGGAGACCAGTCGTTAAGACGGGAAGAGTTCTGAAGATTTGGATCGAAATTGTCAGGAAATTCGGCGTCTGCACCGATGCATGTCTGTCCAATGATATTTCGGCGCTCATTCTTTAACAGGAGAAACAGGCACGAGGGCTGGCGTGCGACCCGCGTGGTGGCCGCTTCTCTTGCCAGCCGGAGCCAGTGCTCACAGAGCGCATGCTTCAGCTCCCGCAATGCCGGATCGAAACACTGAAGCTGGCCCAGGTGGAACCCATTCCACTCCTCTGCTTGCACCGTGAGGCTTTGAAACACCCGCAGGAATTTCGCCCTCGCCAGATCCGAGAGATCCAAGCTGCCCAGAAACGGCTCCACCTCTGCCCATGTCACGTACTCGGCCTCCCTCAGAGTCCACTTCACATCAAAGGCTGGCGATCTCGGCAGGAAGGCCTCCACTGCCATGGCAGCCAGAAATTTTCGGGCAGAGACGAACACGTCTATGCTGAAGGTGAGCTGTGCGTGGGCATCCGCCCGCTCGCCCTTGTTCAGGGGTTCGTGGGAGGGGTGCGCGAAGATGCGGATTGCATCGTCATAGGCTGTCCCTGCATAGACCGCGGTCCTTATCCCCAGATGGGCTTTCAGGCGGCCCTCCAGGTCTTCCAAGGTCGAGCCCGAAGCCAGGCTCACCTCGCACACGGTCTCCCCCGCCAGATTCTCAAACTTCACGTGGAGCCCGGCCTCCTGGGGGGTGACGGAGGCCGTGAGGGCCGTCAGGGTCGCCATGAGAGCTCCGGCTTTGAGGGGCTTTGGGAGCAAGGCAGCTAGGCCCCACATGTCTAAGGGGCTATATACTTACCTTCTACAGCCCCTACATCGGGGTAAGTAGCCCCTAAACAAGCCCCAAAAAAGCCCTCAGGTCCCTTTTCAGGGTCCCTCCGTTAGTTCCTTGATATGTGGGTCTGAGGGCTGCCTTTGGGGGTGGTGAAGTTTTGCCTCGATCATCTGGCCTCTTCATGCGTCAAAGGCGTCTTCGCGAAGAAAGGGTTTAGGGTTTAGGGTTTAGGGTTTAGGGTTTAGGGTTTAGGGTTTAGGGTTTAGGGTTTAGGGTTTAGGGTTTAGGGTTTAGGGTTTAGGAGCTGCGGCACTGGCCGGTGACTTTAAAGCCCAGGAATCTGAGGGCCCGCCGCGCTGGCGCGCAGCAGATGCTCATCAAGGAACGGCGGGAACTGCGACGCCCGGCTTAGGGTGTAGGGCTTCTGCTTACGGCCGAGTGTGATTTACAGTTACGGCTACGGCCTAAGGTTTAGAGCCCTAAAACCCTAAAACCCTGGAAATCCTGAAACCTTAAAGCCCTAAACCCTAAAACCCTAAAACCTTCGAGCCTAAACCCTAAATCCCGAAAACCCTCAAACCGTAAGACCCTGAAACTGAAACCCTGGAAACCCTGAAAAAGGTGAAACCCTGAACCCTGAAAACCTAAACCCTGGAACCCTGAAACCCTAAAAGACTGAAACCCTGGAAACCCTAAAACCCTGAAACCCTCAAACCCTCGAACCCTGAACCCAAAACCCAAACCCTGACCCCTACCCTAGACCCTGAAACTGGAAACCCTACACCCTAAACCCTAAACCCTACACCCTACACCCTAAACCCTACACCCTACACCACCCTAAACCCCCTAAACCCTCAACCCTAAACCCTAAACCCTAAACCCTGAACCTCGCAAATGAGTCGCAAGATCTGCGGCCGCGTCCGCGGCAGCGCAGAGCGACTCGAACTCAGCTCCAGGACATTTGGGGGTCCCTAGGGACTTGGGGATGGTTCAGGGTTTGGGGTTTAGGGTTTAAGGTTTAGGGTTTAGGGTTTAGGGTTTAGGGTTTAGGGTTTAGGGTTTGGGGTTTGGGGTTTGGGGTTTAGGGTTCAAGCCCGAAAGCTTGCTGCTAGGGGTTTTTACAGGTCCAGGGCCTGATTAGGGTTTCGGGTGCAGGGCATAGCATCTTGGGATAGGGTTTAGGGTTTAGGGTTTAGGGTTTGGGGTTTAGGGTTTAGGGTTTCGGGTTTCGGGTTTCGGGTTTCGGGTTTCGGGTTTCGGGTTTCGGGTTTCGGGTCTAAGGTTTGGGACTACGTGTTGGGATTGTAGTTCTAAAGAACGGCGGGTTGGTGGAGAACTTCTTGGGCCGGAAACCTCGCCCAAGAAATTGTTTCATGAACAATTCCTATTGCCTTGGGTCGCTGCGGCCTGTTCTGCGGCCTGTTTTAAACTAGAAGGGGAGCGTCATAGATTTGGATGTTCCCCCTTTGTTCTATCAGTACTTAATTGGGATTATAGGACCCCTTATAGTCCCCATCAAGGACTGTCAGTGTAAGGGGGAATATGCCAAGTACTAGAGAATACTATTTCACAAGTCCTAGAGTGGAGCCGGCAGAGCCGGAAAGGGTGCAGAGAAACCCTAGACCAAAAACCCTAAACCCTAAGCCCTAAGCCCTAAGCCCTAAACCCTAAACCCTAAACCCTAAACCCTAAACCCTAAACCCTAAACCCTAAACCCTAAACCCTAACCCTAAACTCTAGGCCCTCCCCTGTGTGCACATTTGCTTTGCTTTTTCTTCAGCTCCTCTTCAGGGACCCGGCCCCAAGCAGACACCAAAACCCTAAACCCCGAAGCCCTAAACCTTGAACCCTAAAACCTCATAAACACGAAAACCCTGATCCCCTGCTGAACCAAAAAGCCTTCACCTTGAACCCTGAACTCAACGGACTGAAGCTTAGGTTTAATGTGGGGGCTTCTTAGGTATATAGGGACTATATGGGTATAAGACATAAGAAGAGTTTAAATAGGGGAATAAGATTAAGGGCCCCTTCACCTTGAACCTGAACAGGGAGGTCGTCAATGAGTCAAGAGGCGATTTCCGTCGAGTCCGCGTCGCGCAGACGTCTGAGCAGACCGACAGCATCCACCTTGCGCTCAAAACCCTGAACCGTTCAGTAGCCCCCGAAGGCCCCGAACCTCCTACACCGCCTAAACCGTAAACCCAATAAACCCTGAACCTCCCCGCTAAAAAACAACCTCACAAACCCTCAAACTGAAACTTAAAATTCTAGGCTCTAAGCCCGAACCCCCCCGCCCTCCCCCCCGAAACAAACAATCCTTGAACCCTCAGCCCGAAACCCAAAAACGTTGGGAAGGGGGCTTCCGTGTGGATTTGGGCTTCTTAGGGCTTAGGCGGGAGGCCACCAGTGCAAAGGTTGAGGGTTTGCGGTTTGGGGGGTTTCGGGTTTAGGGCTTTAGGGTTTGAACTTTGCAGTTTAGGGTCTGGGGATGCTCCATTTGGGGGCTGAAAGGGGGGGGGGGGGGGGGGGGGGGGGACCCTATACCCTAAACCCTAAACCCCAGGTGATGGTCCACAGGCCTCGAGGCAGATTGCATCCATGCCCTTGATGTTCTTCCAGGCTTTGTCCGAGCGACACCTATTGGGGGGGGGGGGGTTTGCTTCTGCGGGTTTGGGGTTGGGGGCTGTTACCCCAAAAAACCCCAAACCCCAAAACCCCAAACCCTTAACCCCAAACCCTGAACCCCAAACCCCAAAACCTAAACCCTAAACCCCAAACCTTAAACCCGAAACCCTAAACCCTAACCCCAAACCCCAAACCCTAAACCCTAAACCTAAACCCTTAAAAGCCCGAAACCCTAAACCCTAGGGTTTAACGCTTAGGGTTTAGGATCAGTCGGGGTTGGGGTGGCCGGGCGACGAGACACTCCGCACATGGTAACCGGGCCGGACGAAACTTAAAGCCCGAGACCCTCCCCTCTGCTGTTTAGGGTGTAGGGTTTAGGGTTTAGGGTTTAGGGTTTAGGGTTTAGGGTTTAGGGTCTAGGGCTTTGGGTTTAGGGCTTAAGGTCTTCTTAGAGGCGTTCCTCAAGTGAAGGGACTCCAGGCCATCTCCGCGCACCTCCGCTGCACGTCACTGAGGAGGCCCTGCGCCACACTCTTGGCCATGCGCCATGCGCCCTGCGCCGGGGAGCGGATAAGCATGATCTTGGGGGGGTGCAGGTTGGGATGCTCCCCCCTTATATGAACAGTCTGTAGTAGGGATTACAGTAACCCCCTCTTGTATAATCCCTCTTAAGGACTGTTCGTATAAAGGGAACATCCCAAGGTGTAGGTTTAGGAGCTCGAGCTTTAGGGGCTTGCCCACTGGCGGGTAGGGAAATGGAGATTTTGGAGCACTTCTGAAAAAAAAAAACCTAGGGCCGGAATGAGTCATGGAGGGCCGAAGGTTCCCCAGCACGTGCCTGGGGGCGGGAGGGTTTGGGGTGTAGGGCTTCACGTTTACCCTAAACCCTAAACCCTAAACCCTAAACCCTGGGTGCGGGCCTGGGCATCGTCGAGCATAGGCACGGCATCTCCGTTTGGCTTCTCGTCGTCACCATCCTGCATGCTGCAATCAGAAGACCCCATCTCTCTTCCCCCCAAAGGCTCTCAAAACCCATCCGAAGCCCGAAGCAGTAATCCCAAGCTTGAATCCCAAAAGCCATGAAGAGATAAACCCTCAAAACCCAGATGAAAATCAAAAGTATGTAACGGATGAAGAAAAGGCTCAGGTTGGGGTTGAAAGGCTGGGGGTACGCAGTCCAGGCTTTGAGGCTTGGAGCAGGGTGTGGGGATCAAGTTCGGGCTTGGGTTTTAAGATTCTTGGGTTTGGGGTTTAGGGTTTAGGGTTTAGGGTTTGGGGTTTAGGGTTTAGGGTTTGGGGTTTAGGGCTTAGGGCTTAGGGCTTAGGGCTTAAGGTGCTGGGCTTTGGGCTTTGAAGGCCTAAAACCCTACATCTTTCGGATCCCCAAGTCCCTAAATCTCCAAGACCGAACTTCCAAACTCAACCCTAAACCCTAAACCCTAAACCCTAAACCCTACACCCTACACCCTACACCCTACACCCTACCAAAACCCCAAAAGCCGAAAAGCCCTCATACCAGTAGTGCTGAAACCCTAAACCCTAAACCCCAAACCCCAAACCCCAATCCCAAACCCCATACCCCAAACCCCAAACCCTAAACCCTATACCCTAAACCATACCCTAAATCCCAAGCCTCCTCCGGGGATGGAGTTACAGCTCGCCGTATTGACACCAGAACTTGCCGGCTGCGCGAAAGACCCACCTCACAGAGCTATAGGGTTTAGGGTTTAGGGTTTAGGGTTTAGGGTTTAGGGTTTAGGGTTTAGGGTTTAGGGTTTAGGGTTTAGGGTTTAGGGTTTAGAGCTTAGGGCTTTGGGGTTAAATAGGGCTTAGGGCTTAGGGTTTAGGTTTGAGGGTTTAGGGTTTAGGGTTTAGGGTTTAGGGTTTAGGGTTTAAGGTGTAACATTGGCCCTATATACCCTCACCCCTGAAGCCTAAACGGCCTAAACCCTGGACACCCACAGAGCTAAACCCTAAAGCCTAAACCCTAAACCCTAATTGAAACCCACATCGCCTCTCGGCGGTCCCTTAGCGCGGCCGCCAGGGAGAAGAGGACACAGGCGCGGCGCACAAACTTCATGCTGCTGGGGTTTAGGGCTTGCGGTGTTTAAGGTTTAGGGTTTAGGGTTTGGGGTTTAGGGTTTCGGGTTTCGGGAGGGCTTGGTCTCTTAGGGTCTCTTAGGGTTTTGAGGGCTTCGGGGTTGAGGGGTTGAGGATTTTGGTAGGGTTTAGGGCTTAGGGTTGAAGGTTGAGAGGTTTAGGGCTTTTGGGGTTTACACTGTAGGGGTCCGGGGGCTGAGCATTCCAGAGAAGGCTTTCAGGTTGGGTTTCTGGGTTTCGCAAACCTACGGCAGCCTAAGCAACGAGCAGCGCGGCGCCCAAGACTTCGGAGTTGGGGTCTAGGGTTTGGGGTTAGGGGTTTAGGGTTTGGGTCTAGGGTTTGGGGTTGGGGGTTTAGGGTTTGGGGCTTGGGGTTTGGGGTTTGGGGTTTGGGGTTTCGGGTTTCGGGTTTCGGGTTTCGGGTTTCGGGTTTCGGGTTTCGGGTTGGGGTTTAGGGTTTGGGGTTTAGGGTTTGGGGTTTAGGGTTTAGGGTTTGGGGTGTAGGGTTGGTGGTTCACCCTGCAAAACAGGTTCGCGACTCGAACACTCTTCCAAACCTCCATACCAAGAGTTGAAACAGAAACCAGCCTGACACTTGGTTGTCCAGCATCGTTGGAGAACTAAAGGTTAACTTTTGGGATTATATAGGGATTCTAATACCCCAAAAGGTTACAGGCTAACTAATCCAAGATAACATGTTGACATCGCTTTCCCCCCCCCCCCCCGGGTCGACTTTAAAACACCACAGAAACCAATGGGAATCCGGTAGCTCGTGCAATCTTGCAACTCATGGCTTAAAGTGCTGGGAAAGCCAGTTGACCAGTGCTTGCCCAAAAGAGTCTTCCCAGCCGGCATCAGCAAAGCAATGCGCCTGGCCTTTGGCCACAATGCAGTCAGCCTTGGGAAACTGCTTCAGAAATATCGGGTTCATGGTAGGTGGTGGGTAGATGATGTCACGCTCAGCTGCCAGGATGAGGACAGGCTTGCGGTTGATCTTGGCAAAGGAGTGGGCTCGATCGAAGTAGTGCGCGTACGTGGGCAAGCCATCCGCGCGTGCCTCCATCCTCAGCTCTTCTTTAGACTCCCCTTTTGGGTTTAGGGTTTAAGGTTTAGGGTTGGGGGTTTAGGGTTGTATGGTCAGACTTCATGACCCCCAGAACCCAACAGACAAAGCAGAAGCACTGTTCAAAGCAGGTTTAGCATCACCGTCCGCTGAACATACTCATCCATGCCACCAGCAGTGACAGTGGTGTTCTGCGGACCAGAGGGAAGGAAGAAGATCCGCCTTTCTCTCTCTCGCTCTCTCTCTCTCGGTGACGTAGGTCCTGACCCTTGATCCCCTTCCCCTCAAAAGCACACCGCTTATATAAGGGACCCTGACTGAGAAGATTTCTACTATGATCAAACTCCTATGAGGGGCTTCTACTCTAGAAGTTTCAAAACGGAACCAAGGACAGGGTCGATGGCTCTTCTTGGGATCTCCTGCTGCCTCTTCGGAAGGAAGGGCGTTTCAGGCTTTGATGTCGGGCTTATGGGAATAAGCCCTAAACCCAAAGCCCTAAAGCCTAAACCCTTACCCCTAAACCCTGAACCCTAAACCTCTGAGGATGGGGATTATGACGGCTACCGCTATCAATGCTCGGGGTGGCTTCGGCCCTGGCATCCGATGCCGGGCTTAGGGCTTAGGGTTCAGGGTTTAGGGTATACGGTTTAGGATACACAAGAAAAGACAACACCACTCGAAATTAGCAACTAGGCCCCCTTTGACAGGCACCTTGTTTCTTGGACCTCTTTCATAGAACCCCTTATAGAAGGACCCCTGTGCAACCTTGCCACAACCCTAAACCCTACACCCTAAACCCTAAACCCTGAACCCTAAACATCTTTAAGCCCTCAAGAAGGTTGGGGGAGCGTCGCTTGGGAATCCCGAACCCCTACACGATCACCTCCCCCAAGGGCTTTCCATGACTAGCCTTTAATTAGGGTTGAGGGTTTCGGGTTTTGGTTTTTGGGTTTTGGGTTTCGGGTTTGCGGTTTAGGGTTTAGGGTTTAGGGTTTAGGATTTGGGGTTTAGGAAACGGGGTTTTAGGTTTTGAACCTGGGCGGAGCAGCGAGGGAGACTATCAGAACGCTCGACACTCTGGACCCCAGTGAGTCTTAGCTCGTTTGGGGTTTATTGAAATTATTGGGTTCAGGTCCGGGGAAAGTTTCGAGGAGTTTCTGTTTTGGATTATTTTCCTTAATAATTTCAAGTTACAGGGGCTTGAGGGTTTAGGGTTTAGGGTGCAAGGGTTTCAGAATGCATTCCCAAACTGCCTCATGCACCAGCTTGACCACAGGCTGCCCGTCAGCTGGTAGTAGGCCGTACCGACCAGACCCAGACCATGAAAAATGGATATGATCTCCATGTCCTTGACGAGTTGCCTCGGGTTCTTGTGGGATTTAGGGTTTAGGGTTTAGGGAAGACTACCATATGATCTCCATGTCCTTTACGAGTTGCCTCGGCTCTTCTTGCGGGGCTAAGGGTTTAGGGCTTATAGGGTTTACGGTTCTAGGGTTTCGGGTTGAACGGTTTTGGGTTTAGGTACCATTCACTTGCACCCACGTGGCATGGCCACGGGCATCATCTTGACCAGCTCCCAGAATTGGGATGCGGGCACAGTGCCTGCGAAAACTGCCCCAGCGAACCGCTCCGCCACCGCGCTGGCATCGCGGACGAGGTACTGGGACAGGATCCTAGTTCATGGTTGGGATAGCATCAAAAATCTAATTGTTTGTTCCTTATTGGGTTACCCTTAAGAATGTAAAATGTTACCCAACTATGACAAAGGATCCCTCCTTGGCTGTGCCCAACGACCACGATGTGGCTCTCCCCGTGTAGCTTGGCCTGGGGGCGGATATTCGGGGGGCAACATGTCTATATGGGCATAGGGGGGATCTACAAGATGAGGGCCCATAGAGCCTTATTTCAATGTAGTTTTTTAAGTCCGGGATCCCTATTAATAGAGCTGCAACTAGTAGGATTCCCTTGTAGCAAGGACCCCCATAAGGTACCCCCTTTCTGCGGAACCCTCAACCCTAAACCCTAAACCCTAAACCCTAAACCCTAAACCCTAAACCCTAAACCCTAAACCCCCTTCATCAGAGTGGATCCCAAGAAGCCAAGTCTTCCAGCGTGCCCTCGATGTCGTCGAGGTGGCTTCGGGTGCGCTGGCTGCGACCTGACCGCAGGTGCAGAGCGAAGGAGCCGAATCCCGCAGCGGCAAGCATGTCCTGAAAATGACAGGGTTTAGGGTTTAGGGTTTAGGGTTTAGGGTTTAGGGTTTAGGGTTTAGGGTTTAGGGTTTAGGGTTTAGAGTAGTGGCAGCGGTAGTGGTAGTGGTAGTGGCCGTGGCAGTGGCAGTGGTAGTGGCAGTGGTAGTGGTAGTGGTAGTAGTAGGAGTAGTAGCAGTAGTAGTAGCAGGAGGAGGAGTAGTAGTAGACACGACCCGAACTGATCACAGTGATTTCTTGCGGTTCTTCCCCTCTTTAGGCTGTTTCATGCTGCTTTCTGGCATTTCTAAAATGTTTGGCTTGGAGGGGGGGGGGAGTTACGTTCCATCCTTGCGCACAAACCGACCACGGTGAGCGACAGCAGTTGAAGGCGGATGTCTGTGGAGGGAAGCATGCTCGGGTTTAGGGTTTAGGGTTCAGGGTCAGGGATTATGGGACTGGGTTAAGGGTTAAGGATTTTAGGGTTCAGGGACTTAGGGGTTAAGGGGCCTCTTTTTTGGCCATCGTGTCGTGCTACGCAGAAGGGCGATTCCCACAGCGCTGCGAGAGCACAAAGGCCCTAAACCCCAAACCCTAAACCCTAAACCCGAAAGCCCAACAGCAGTGCAGGCCCGAAAGTCCCAAACCCTGAAACAAAAGCCTAACCAGGGATCATAATAGGGGGTACAAATATCCCTATGAAGGACTGTGAGTATGAGGGGGAACATCCCAACCCTAAACCCTGAATCCGAAAAAGAACACCGGACCCCAAAATCCCAAGCCCTGAAACGCAAGCTGCGGTTTAGGGTTTAGGGTCTAGGGTTTAGGGTTTAGGGTTTAGGGTTTAGGGTTTAGGGTTTAGGGTTTAGGGTTTAGTGTTTAGGGTTTAGGGTTTAGGGTTTAGGGTTTAGGGTTTAGGGTTTAGGGTTTAGGGTTTAAGCCGACCCCCCTCAAAAAAGGGAAAGCCCAAAACAACCTCTCAAGCTAGCCCCTAAAACCCTAACCCTAAACGTCATCCCAAAAAAAAATCATGCAAGCCCAAAACCTTGAACCCAAAACCCTGCTTTCGAAACCTCATCCCAAGAAACCTCATGCAAGCCCAAAACCTTAACACTCTGAAAACAAATCTCATCCCAACAAAATCATGCAAGTCCCAGGCCCTCAACCCCGACCCAAAGCCCTCGAGCAGTGCAAGTCCAAACATCCCATAACCGAACTCCCAAACAAAAGACAAACGCGCAACACATGCGGAATGCGCGAAACGCTGTACATACCGATGTTCTCTCCGATGTTTTCGCATCTTCACAGGTTTCAAGGACCCTCCCCCCTCCCCGCCAAAAAAAATAACTGCGATCAACTAGGAACGTGAAGCCTAGTAGTAGTAGTAGTAGTAGTAGTAGTAGTAGTAGTAGTAGTAGTAGTAGTAGTAGTAGTAGTAGTCGTCGTCGTCGTCGTCGTCGTCGTCGTCGTCGTCGTCGTCGTCGTACTAGGAGTAGCAGTAGCAGGAGCAGGAGCAGCAGCGGCAGCAGCGGCAGCAGCGGCAGCAGCGGCAGCAGCAGCAGCAGCAGCAGCAGCAGCAGCAGCAGCAGCAGCAGCAGCAGCAGCAGCAGCAGCAGCAGCAGCGCAGCAGCAGCAGCAGCAGCAGCAGCAGCAGCAGCAGCAGCAGCAGCAGCAGTGTGATGGTGACACTGGTACATAATAATGCTCATGTTAATATTAATACTACCATGTGAGGCTCGCTGTGACTTGGTGCTTCTTGCTGTGTCCTGAAGGCGCCTCCAAAACCAGCTGCCATGCCACATGCCATGGATGAAGAGCACTCGGATGGGCTTCCCATCATCTTTGCAAGTCACCGGCACCACGCCCTCAGAACAGGGCGTGTAGTTGTAGTGGAGGCGGCCAGGCACACCTCGCTCGCACAGCTTCGTGGAGCCTGCCTGGGTGCAGCAAGAGCAGTCCCCTTCGTGGAGATCTAGAGGATGCTGCTTCGGCCGCAGCCTGCGAAGCCACCAAGACGACAGGGCAAGCACCGAGAGGGAGCCACCCAGGAGGACGGCGGCATCGGCCTTCTGCACTGCTCGGAACATGTTGTTCCCTAAGTTTAAAACTCTAGAACTGCGCGACGCAGCGATGTCTTGAGCCTACGGGGCCCACTGCGACACACCATGCTACCTTGGTATGTGATTTGAGGGTTTGGGGTGGGCTGAGGGTGGGTTTGTGGGTCAAAGAGCTCAAGAATCCTGAGTTTAATTGCTGAAATCACAAGCCGGATTTGTGAGTGCTCCGAGTCTTCCACCCTCTTGAAGTTTTGGGGATTAGGGTTTTGGGCTTAGGGTTGAACACCCTAAAAACCCAAAAGATGCTCGCGCAACTTGCTCAGTCTCTGAGGGTAGTATGGGCCCCTTATACACCCTCTATAAACCCAAGGGCCCATACTTCAGAACCCTTTAAAGGGAGGTAAGGGACCATACTAAGGGCCCATGTAATAACCCTTAGACTAGCCAGCAAAGACCTACGAGCATGGGAGCGGAGGCGTTTGGGGTAGTTCTCTCTATGATGGCCCTTCTGCGGTTGAGAGTTTAGGGCTCCGGGGTTCAGAAGACGGAGCCTTGCAGAACATGCGAGTTAAAAAGCACCTAAACCCTAAAGTCCCGTTTAGAATTTGCGGTGATCCCTGAGCCCTAACAAACCCCAAAACCCTAAGCCCTCAGCCTCTAAGCCCTGAGCCCTAAATGAGGCTTGGGGCAGGAAGGCGTCAGGTTTGTTTTCCGCTGTCCTTCTCGCCGAAACTAAAGAGCGATACGCACACCTGTTGTCGAGAGCCCTGCGTTCAGCCTCCACCTCGTGGCAACAGCCACGAGCAAAATCGTGTGTCCGTGCGAAACCCGCCCTCAACCGGTTCCTCAAATTCGGGAACCTCCCTGCTTGTTGGAAACTAGACGTGCGATAAACAGGATGCCGGGTTCAAGACCAAAGCTCAGTGGCAGGGTGTCTCACGACTGTGCACTGGCTTTACAAGAGGGAGGCTGCGCAGCTATGCATTGCCATGAGGCTGTGCAACAGGATTGTGCCTAAGCGCACTGTGAGGGTGGAAACCTATGCACGCGTGTCATCTCTGCAGATGAGCGGGGCACATGCAGTTGTTTGGATTCCGAGAAGCTCCGATTGTCACATGGAACCCGAAGCCCTAAACCCTAATCCCTAAACCCGAAACCCAAACCCTGAACCTGAACCCTGAACCCCAAACCCAAAGTTGCTTTGCGAATGTTCTAAAAAGGGTTGTTCTGGGGATCTGCACATGAACCTGAACCCTAAACCCTAAACCTTAAAACCTAAACCCTAAACCCAAACCCTGAACCTGAACCCAAATCACTAAACCCATAGTCTACATGGATCACGGGACAGTTTCTGGGTACAGGGTTTAGGGTTTAGGGTTTAGGGTTTAGGGTTTAGGGTTTAGGGTTTAGGGTTTAGGGTTTAGGGTTTAGGGTTTAGGGTTTAGGGTTTAGGGTTTAGGGTTTAGGGTTTAGGGTTTAGGGGTTTCCCAAGAGGGTCGCCCTAGGGATCTGCACATGCAATCTGATCGCGCGTGACCGCAGCACCAAGAAATATGTTGGTCACGTTGACGACAATGACCTCAGGCTGCCAGGGTGAGGGCTTCGGAACAAGGGATGTAGGGTTTAGGGTTAAGGGTTTCGGGTTTAGGGTTTAGGGTTGAGGGTTTAGGGTTTAGGGGTTAGGCTTATTTAGGGTTTAGGCTTGGGGTTGAGCGGGTTACGAGACAACATTGGGTTCCACCGTTTTGCCCTTGTACCACCATATGTACCGCCGTTTGCTAGATGACGGGCGCAGATCCCATGGCCCTTTCGCCTTTCATCACCTCTTTGGTGGGGATTGCTGATGCATTCGAAGGCGATGGGAGACCGCAGCAAGCACCACCAAGTATGGGCAAGTTTAGGTTTTAGGGTTTAGGGTTTAGGGTTGAGGGTTGAGGGTTGAGGGTTGAGGGTTGAGGGTTGAGGGTTGAGGGTTGAGGGTTATTTCCTGCTTCCCCATCAATTTCAATGTCACAAGTTGATTGCAAGCGCCAAACGACGACGGACAACTTGCCCGGTCATGCCTCTGGAACCCCCTCTCAAGAGCAGTAGCCGGACTAGCCATATGCACAGTTCTCTGGATGCCCCCTTGCGTTCCTGCTATATTGGGTGCCAAAGAACTACCTATGTAGCATGGTTCCGGCCATCGCCGAGCGACTGCGACCCCAACACAGCAATGTTTCTGAGGATTGGCATCTGTGGAGATTCACAGCACTGACTGTTGCGGGGGCTGGCGCCTCTGATATGCTCTGATGAGGGAGGTTCAGGAAGCGTAAGAGGCTCCTCTGCACAACATTCCGAAAACCGCAACCCCCTTATGAACCTGAAGCCTAAGCTCCCTAAACCCTAAACCCTAAACCCCTAAACACTCACAGGCCGAGGGGCCGTGAGCAAGCTTAGAAGTGCCCCGGCGCTGTGCTTCAGGCTCTTCGGCACTGTTGGGGCGTCCCCGATGTATCTGTAGGCCATGGTGATCAAGTAACCTCACTCCGGAAGCTGGTGTTTACTGTATGGTTTTGGACTTAAGGTTTCGGGTCGCGTTGGCTTTGCGGTTTTTTTGGGTTTCGGTTGGGGTTTTAAGGTGTGGCGGGGGGGGGGGGGGTGGTGGAGGCATGTCAGTGTTATCCAGCCACCGACCAAGCTTGGCGACCCCTTCGACACTCTGCAGCTCACAGAGCCTGCCATGGTCTCGCTGAACGCTCGACGGCGCCTGACCCAACACACGTGAGAGGCGAGAGGGTTGAGTGCAAATACTTGTTGCTGCTTGCGACTCGAGTCTGGTGACGCTTGGGGTTTAGGGTTTAGGGTTTGGGGTTTGGGGCTTAGGGTTTAGGGTTTAGGGTGGCGTAAGTTTAGGGTTTAGGGATGCCCAAGTCCAGGATAGAGCCTGCCATGGTTTCGGGTTAGGGGTTCAGGGGTCAGGGTTTAGGGTTCAGGGTTTAGGGTTTAGGGTTTAGGGTTTAGGGTTTAGGGTTTAGGGTTTAGGGTTTAGGGTTTAGGGTTTAGGGTTTAGGGTCTAGGGTCTAGGGTTTAGGGTTTAGGGTTTAGGGTTTAGGGTTTAGGGTTTAGGGTTTAGGGTTAGGCGTCAGCTGGTAGCCTTCCAGGCCGCCACAGGCGGCGTAGGAGGCGATGTAAAGCGTGCCACCAGTCTGGGCAAGCGAGCAAAGCTGATTGGAGTTTAGGATTTAGGGTTTAGGGCTTAGGTTTTGGGGTTTGAGGTTCAAGCTTCAGGGTTTGCGGTGTGACCAGCTTCCCAATGGGAGCTGTTCTAGATCAAGAGCGATGCCCCACGACAAGCAGGCCGATGTGTTGCATTGTGGCATTGCGCTCCCAGTGTCAACTTCCGCGACTCGAATTCCTGTCCTGCACCCTAAACCCGAAACCCTAAACGCGAAACCCCAGTAAACCTTGAATAGACCCCAACCCCC
Source organism: Symbiodinium natans (assembly GCA_905221605.1). NCBI lineage: Eukaryota > Dinophyceae > Suessiales > Symbiodiniaceae > Symbiodinium > Symbiodinium natans. Next base: position 106,666 of record CAJNDS010002548.1, read on the forward strand.
TGGCACTCAAAAGCCCCCGTATCCCTCAGACCGAATACCCCTTAAACTCGAATACCCCCACAAGCCACTCCACAAGAAGCGTCAACCCCTAAAACAACCTAAGACAAACAACAGCCGAAATCCTTGTATAAGAAGGCAGGCCCGAAGCCCTAAACCCTAAACCCTAAGCCCTAAACCCGAAACCCTAAACCCTAAACCCTAAAGTCTTGGCCGCGAGCGCGACCTAGTCGCGAAGCGGCCTCGCGACGATCAGGAGCCGTCAAGACACACCACTGCAGAGGGTAAAGCCTCTGCAGCCTCTCCTCCTCGGCAAGCCCCCGTACTGGGACTAATAAAGGTCAGACCTGTAAACTTCAACCCCATACCCGGCATGAAATCCTAAATCCTAAATTCGAGCCTACAAGCTTCCCGGAGCTTCCCAGGGCTTTTTTGAAGCCCCCAGAGCCTCTTCGAGAGCTTTTCAAGCTGCTTCGGAGCCTTTTAGGGGCTCCCAAGGGTCACCCGGACCCCCGCGACCTTTTCACAGCCTAATTTTGGTCAAGGGGGGGTCGTATTTTTCCATTTTCAAAGCAATTTAGTATTCGGAGACCCCCCTTGCTCAAAACTCCGACCCCCCCTTGAAGGGGAAAGTTTGCCTCCAAAAACACCCCAAATGAGGGGGACCCCAGGATCGGCCCGGGTCCCAGTTAAAAGTGCGATTTTTTAGTACTGAAATCGACGGTTCTGGGCGGGCTCTAAAACCGAGCCTTCACCGGTTTCAGGGCTTCAAGTTTTTCAAGGCTCTTCAAGGCTTTTCCAAGCTTCCCAGAGCTTCCCAGGGCTTTTTGAAGCCACCAGAGCCTTTTCGATAGCTTTTCAAGCTGCTTCGGAGCCTTTTAGGGGCTCCTAAGGGTCACCCGGACCCCCGCGACCTTTTCACAGCCTAATTTTGGTCAAGGGGGGGTCGTATTTTTCCATTTTCAAAGCAATTTTGTATTCGGAGACACCCCCTTGCTCAAAACTCCGACCCCCCCTTGAGAGGGAAAGTTTGCCTCCAAAACCACCCCAAATGAGGGGGGCCCCAGGATCGGCCCGGACCCCAGTTAAAAATGCGATTTTTTAGTACCGACATGGACGGTTCTGGGTGGGCTCTCGTTTCCTGGATTTTGGACCAAGACCGAGCCTTCCCCAGGATTTCAAGTTTTTCATGGTTCTTCAAGGTTTTTCAGAGTTTTTCAATGCTTAATTTCGGAAGGGTCCGGGCCTTTAAAACGGACACCTCGCCCCTATCCGAAGTCAAATTCGTCCCGTCGGGGCGTCCGGGATTTTGGACCAAGACCGAGCCTTCCCCAGGATTTCAAGTTTTTCATGGTTCTTCAAGGTTTTTCAGAGTTTTTCACTGCTTAATTTCGGGGGGGTCCGGGCCTTTAAAACGGACACCTCGCCCCCATCCGAAGTCAATTTCGTCCCGTCGGGGCGTCCGGGGGCGTCCCGGGGCGTCCGGGGGTGTCCGGGGGCGTCCGGAGGCGTCCGGGGGCGTCCGGGGCGCTTGTCCAGGGGGTGCCCCGGGACGCCCCGGGACGTGGAGCGGGACAGCGTCCGGGGGGGCCCCCCGGACTCCCCCGGACACCCCCGGACGGCGGGGATTCAGAGAGGTTTGCCTACAGCAGCCTTGATTCCCGCTTTCGAAAACACTCGAAAATGCCTGGTTTTTGCAAGAAAACGAAGATGCGACGGCATCATTTTGGCTGATTTCGTCGGAAGCAATGAGGCCCAGCCCCACGGGGTCGATTTTTCAGGTTTGTGCGCGGCACGCCCCCGCCTTGTGTTTTGCTACCTGCCGCTCGGAGCTCACACGGCATTTTACGAAAAAACTCGGTCACCGCGCGTTTTTGGCTAAGTCTTTTTTCGTGTTTTTGGGCTTTTTTGCTTAACCCTATAAGGTAACGGAAGACGCGTGGAGGCGGGAACTTGCCAGCCCGTGCTTCGCGACGTCGTCCACACTAAGGTCCGAGAAGGGTAGGAACCCCTCCGAGACCGTCAGGTGGCGCTGACGGCTCGGGGGGGGCCCAGGCCTGGGTAATTTTGCTGCTTTTGGTTTTGACACTTACAAGCTACACGAGCCGATGATGGACACGTTGTTCCTGTTCATGCGCATGCTCAGGTGAGACGACCTCTCCAACGATGCTTCATTTGAGCGTCTCCGGCTACAGGGGAATAGTTACTTGGAGTGAGTAGGAGCATATGGTTCGACTCTCGCGAAACTTCGTCGAGAAAAAAACGAGCGACGAGCTGGCAGCCAGCTGTCATCCGCTACAATCAGTGCAAGTATGACACTGGTCACGTCACCCGAAGCTCTCAGTGCAAGCATGACGTTCCGTGGGGGAGCCACGAAGACTTGACTTGTGTACACGTGTGCGCGCGCGTGCTTTTCGGCTCTAGCTTTCATATCCGTAGTGTTCGTAGATACTCACTTCGAGGCACATCCCCTGCAACTTCGTCAACGACATGGGCTTCGGCAAGAGACGCAATCGCTCCTCGTCGACTGAGGTCAAGGCTTCGAAGCGGAAGGGCGTCAAGAAGGACGATCGCCTGAAAGCCTGTCCACACTGGCGGCGCTCCATGCGCACCCTGCTTCGCAGCTACCCTGACGCCACGGGTTGCGTTGTTGCTTCCTCCGAGGCCAGCCTTCGCAAGACCTTCTCCCCTAAGCTCTTCCATGAAAAACTATCCGCGGAGACCTGCGAGCTGGTCAATCGGCCACCCATGGGGGTCAACCTCTTGTGCGCGTGCTTGGATGCCGGCATCGACGTCCTCAAGGTCCTGCCGGAGACAAAGGAGATCGGCACGGATGTGCTGAAGAAGACCCTGACCGACGCAAAGTTCCAGGCGGCCGTCGCGAACGCACAGAAAGGCAATGAGAAATCGACGGCAGAGGTGGCCGCGGCAACGAAGGTGATCCTGGAGACTTTTGACGGCCCCTCGGACGGCAAGGATCCACTGGGACGAGCGCTGGTGGCTGTAGCCGATGCGTCCTCCCGCTTGTGGTCGATGGCCGTGGCTGCCCTGGAGGTGAAGGCGCTCGTGGGCCGCCAGTCCTTCTGGGCCAAGTCGGTTCCTCACATCGAGCAGCAGCCGGCCGGAGTGCAGAAGTTTGTCCGCAGCCCGAGTCTCGACGTCATGTCCCATGCCACAGCAGCGGCCTACGAATCTGGCTACTACTGGGGCGGCAAGAAGAATCAGCGTCGCAAATTCGGCGAGGCCAGCACATCGGGCTCGGGCTCGGGCAAGCGCGCCGCTCCCAAGGCGAAGAAGGCCCGAAGTTCGTCATCTTCCTCCTCCTCCACGACCGCACCGAAGAAGGTCAAGAAGCACGCCAAGGACAAGAAGGAAAAGAAGGCGAAGAAGACGAAGAAGAGCCGCTCCGCATCCGACAAAGGTTCCCCGCCCAAGGAGAAAAAGCAGGCGGCCGAGCCGGCGGTACTCCAGCGCCTGCGTGCGATGGACGAGGGACAAGAGCTCGAGGTGGCCGGCGCTCGCTATGGCAACTGCTGTCTGGCATTGGCCTTGGGACGGGCCGTCGTCGGTCCGGATGCGGATCGGGCTGCGGTGCACTCCTGGGCTTCCGCGTGGGTGACGAACCTGCCCGAGGCACGCAAGAACCGCTTGCAAAAGAACGAATGCACCGTCGGCGAAGCGATGTACGACGACTATGTCGACTTCGTGACGGCCGTTGATCCCAACGCCGTGGTCTTCGTCCTTACCACGGGCAGCCCGGCGATGACGAAGGTGTGGGCCGGCCAGAACGCTTCCTTGGACAACATGATCCCTTACATCCTGAAGCTCGCCGACTACCACTTCACGGCGCTTTTCCCGCCTGATGGAGCCACGCTGCGGGAGATCCTACCGGACATGCCGCCGCTGGACATTTTCTCTTACGTCGGACCGCCAGGCCCTGGGCACTTGCTTGTGTATCGCGTTGAATGTATTTGTAAGCCCCCGCGTGGCCCATGCCGCTGCAGGCTTCGTTCTCGAGCTCGCCAAGGCGCAAAAGAAGCAGCCGTGACCTGCTGTGGCCACAGCGCCACGCGGTGACTAGTTTTGACTGCGCGGCATACGCCGTGGCGGGCAAGCACAGGCCCGCCCGCGCTGCCGAGACGGCCTTGCTTGGCATGAGTGCGCTGCATCCCGCGAGTGACCGCCATCAGTAAAGTTGCGCCATGCCTGACTGGTGGAGGGTGTGTGTGTTGCTCTTCTGACACGTTGAAACGTATAGTATCAGTGTATACATATATGTATGGACTCGTACCCTGTCGCCGTGACCCGCGCTGGCTCTGAGTGTTCCTGTTGCTAATTTCTCGAAGGTCCTAGCAGTCCTAGCAGTTCACGCCATGCCGCCTCCGCCGTGTCCCGGCCTTCCGGATGGTCCGCCGTGCATGTACTCGCAGACGGCAGCCGGCCAGCCAGCGTTGGCGCGGCGTCGTGGTGAGCGCTGCCTCTTCTGCGACTCCGCGAAGATGGCGCACGCAGCCGCAAACGCGAAGCTCCGCTCCAGCCGCCTTCTGCCGGCCATGCGTGCGTTTCTGCAGCAGCGCGAGGGCTGCGTTCACGCTGCAGCCCTTCTGCGGGTCCCGCAGGAATGGCGGTCCTCCATGCCTCAGTCGAGTGCTCGGGACGACCCGCCGACTTCGAACCCGCTGGCATGGCAACGGGCCCTCCTGAACCGCCGCTTGGCTGGCAGCAGCGAGATGGAGGAGTCCGAGTACCTAGCCCTCGTCCGCAGGGACCGGCGACGGCCGCGCAAGAAGTTTTTCCAGGACAACGACATCCCGGCGCCCGAGTCGGCGGACATCGCTCCGAACGATGCTGGGTTGCCCGCAGCCGTGACGAGTGCGAGGGCCGGCTTCGTGGAGAGGTGGTGCAAGTTTGGCTCCTGGGGCATGTGTTCCACTTGCCACAGTCTACTACCGCGGCCACTACACCCCGTTGATTGTCGCCGGGTCGCCAAGCCTTTCATCACCGCGCGGGCGTGCCGCGCATGCTCCAAGCACGCGTCCGTGCCGCAGCCGGACGACGTCCCCGAGCCTCTTCGAAACTTGTCTCGCACGGAGGTCCTGGCTCTTCGCCCTCTGGACGTGTGCGTCGGACCCGTGAAGCACGCGAACTTCGGCTACCGCGTGCACACGAGCATGATCAAGTTCGCTTGGGCAGAGCTGGACGTCGAGACCAAGATCGCCGGGCTGGCCGGAAAGCGGCATCGCCGCCGCGCCCGGACGGCCTTCGCCTATCTCATGGCCAGTGAGGAATCCAGCTACGCTGAGTACGTGGCGGCCCATCGCCGCTTTCTGCGCAAGCACCCGGCGGCGACCGAGCGGGAACGTCGTCGCTTGCTCTCCTTCATCGAGAACGAGGGCATCGAATGTTGCCTCTGGCCACATCTCTACTGGCGCAACGACATGACCGAGACCCACGTTCGCCTCACCGACGTCCGGCGTCTCCGGCGCGAGGAAGAACGGGACGAGGCGGAGGCCGTGGGCCGCACAGCCAGTCGTGGCCGGAAGCGGACATTCCTGGAGATGCACGACGAGGAGGCCAGCGACGAGCACATCCAGAGCGGTCGGACGAGCATCAAGGCCTCCTTCATGCGGAAAGTCTTGGGGCCGATCATCGGCTACGCCAACGACTTCGAGCTCCTCAGCTTTGTGTACGACCTGCTGCTCTGGTCCAAGCTCGGGGCAAGCAAAAGCATTTCCAAGGGCCTGCCGATCCGCTTGGCGCTGCAGAGCGAGTCCTTCTCCCCACTGTATTGGAAATCGCGCCACCAGGCGCTGCTGGACATGCAGCGGCAATGCGGGTTCCCCGTTCTCTTCAAGACCATGGCTCCATGGGAATGGTCTTTTCCATACCATGCCTGGGTTCTCGACGAGATGCGTCGGTCCCGCGTGGGCCGCATGGGCTTGGCAGGCCCGGAGACGCTCCACGCCGCCCACGTCTTTGCCCAGCTAGAGACGGGGTTGTACACCGGCCACAACGCGCCCGTGAAGGTCAATGCGACCGAGGAGAGGAAGCACCCTGGCTGGTCCGACCACATCTTAGCGGACGCGAGGGCGGCCCCCCACCAGCAGCCTCCGGTGAACTTTTTCTTTCGCCTCGAGTTTCAGGATGGACAGCGGAAGCTGCCAAGCCAGAGGTACCACGGCAGCGGGCGCGTCCACTGCCACAGCCTGAACTTCGGAAGTCATTTCAGCCGCGCGAGGCTGGCGGAGCAGATGCTGGCCACCGTGCCGGAGGACGGCCCGCCGGCGCTGAAGGGCTACATGCTCGGGCGCCCGCACGGCCGCGACGACAGCGGCTGGCCGGTGGAGCTGGGCGAGAACCGGTGGGACGCGGAGCTGGACCGTGTGCGCCTCCACCACACGGAGGAGGACAAGGCCGCTGGCCATCGCGCCTTCTTCAAGGAGACGCTCGAAATCACGAAGTGCCACCAGGACGTCCTGCACTGCGACCGCCGCGCCAACAGCATGAAGTACTGCGCCACTTACAACGCCAAGTTCAGCGACTCCTTCGCGCAGGACTGGCTCTGCGACGACATCTCGGGCAACGCGGTCGCGCGCAAGGTGCTTTTCGAGTACCATCCCTGCGAGCCGGAGATGTGGCTCTACATCGGCGGTCGGCTGGCTCCTCCGTGTCAGTACAGCGGCACGATGGTGCCACTTCGCGTGCCCCTGCCCACCCCTGGCGCGGAGAAAAGCAACCTGATCGATCTCTACGAGAAATCGCCTTGGCGGGGAGATGACATGACCTTCCTCGAATGGATGCGCAAGTCCGGGGCCGATGGCAAGATCGCCCGGTGGGTTCAGCTGCGCCACAAGCGGCTCCTGGCCCTGCAGCAGACGACGCAGACGCTGCAGGAGTTTGCGCAAACCTGTGTCATGAATGGCGAGAAGCTTATCGCCACCGACATGCTTGCCATGTCCAACGACAAGTTCTTCGGACAGTGGCTGACATTGCACGTCCCCTTTCGTCGCCACGAAGAGCTTCTCGACGCAGGCCTTGTCGATGTGGTCCCGGGCGCATACCTCTTCTTGGCGAACGCCTGGAAACGTCGCCCCGACTACTGGTCCGACGCAGACGCCGTCCGGCGAGATCTGCAGCTGCAGTCCATGAGCGAGGCCAAGATCGACACCTTGCTGTCCATGCTCCGGGCCAACCTGTACCTGATCGATCAGTGTGTCCATGGAGGCTTGCGGCTGGCGACGCCGGCGGAGGAACGCGCCGCGCTCCGGCGAGGGGGTCTCCTGGACGACGGCGGCGTGGAGGAAGCGATGCAATGGAATCTGGAGCAAAAGAACCTACAGGGCAAGGTCAACGAGGCAGTCGACCGCTCGCTTGCCCACCGTTCGGAAGAGGATGATGCACGCGCTGAGGAGAAGCGACTGGACGCCTGGACACATGGCCTCGTCATCGCGGGCCTGGGCCCGCCCGGCACCGGGAAGACCACTGCCATCGATGCCTGCGTGCGGCGGACGCGGCTGCGGGGTGGCCGGGTCCTCTATGCCCTGCCCACCGCCCAGCAGGCGGCTCGAGTGCGGGGTCGCTTCCCGGATTGCGACGTGGACACATGCTCTGGCGCCTTCGGCCTCTGGCAGTCCTCCCGGGAAGCGGTGCACCTGCTGGACTTGCTCACAACCTACGACCTGGTGGTCGTGGACGAGATTTCGCAGCTGTCCAGGCACGACTTCAACCGCATCCTCAAGCTGTGGGACGCGGCGAGTCGGGTGCCCGCCCTCGTCTTCATCGGCGACTTTCACCAGCTCCCCGGCGTGGAACCCACGAACGCCAAAGACAGTGCCCGGTGGCGTCGCGTCTACAAAGTCTCCCTGCATCAGATGTGGCGTTGCAAGGACGCCGCACTGATGGCGAAGCTCCGGCTGCTCCGCTTGAACCAACCCACGGAGCAACAGTTGCGCGACATCTGCCGCGGGCACAAGGCCTGGAGCCACAAGCACACGCCCGACGCCTATGATATCCTGCAGCTCCTTCGCCAGCACCCCGACACTGTTGTGGCCACCTGCACCCGTCGGGCCGCGGCCCTGGTGAACCGGCTCTGCACACAAGTCCTGTTCGCCGACCGCGGGCAGACGTGTCTCGGCACCGTGGGGGCCGACTGGGAAGCCAACGTCGACAACTACCTGCTGGACGGCAAGCTCAAGCCCGGTCGCCCGCCGCGGCCCCAGACCCTCGACCTCTACAAGGGCCTCAAGGTGCACCTGACCAAGAACCTTGACAAGCCCGGCGACTTCGTCAATGGCATGGCCGCGGTCGTGCAGTCCTTCCACGGCCCTTCTGGCTGTCTGCGCGTGCTGACGGACACCGGCAAGCACCTTGCCGTCTACCCCGTCACAGAATACGTCGAAGACTGTGGCACGGTGACCGCATATCCTGTGCGGGCCGGCTACGCCAGCACGGTCCACAAACTCCAGGGTGCGGAGCTGAAGCACATCACGGTCTGGCTGGATGCGAGGCATTTTCGTGCTGCCGGGTACGTCGCGATCAGCCGCGTCGGCACGGACGACGCCTACCTCTTGGGCGGCATCCTGGAGCCTGCGCACTTCACCCCGGCCACCTGAGCCCGAAACTTTTCTTGGGATCCGCCTCTTCCTTTGCAGTCAGAAAACGAAGCTCGCTCGCACTTGCTCTCGCTGCATCGTCCAAGAGTAGCTGTGTGCGTGTGCATCCCCTACGCGCTAGGCTTGCATGAGCCCTGTTGCACCAATTGAGCCGGCCTGGACTGTGTGGCAGCAACCAACCGCAGCCTTTTCCAGCGTGCAAGTTAAGTTGTATCCTACCGCATACAACTTACCTTCGCACGCTTCTTTCCCAACTTTTTTTTTGGCCGTCTGCGCGTCGTCTTGCTTGTGACTGTCAGTCAGCGTGTAGGATAGCTAAGGGGTGGGTAAGAAGAAGAAAAAAGAAGAATTGATTACACAACGAACACCGGGAGGGTCGGGCGGGCAGCAGGCAGCCGCGCGTCAGGCTCGGCACACCCTAAGCCCTAAACCCTAAACCCTAAACCCTAAGCCCTAAATCCCAAAAAAGGTTCCACCGGCCTGGCTCGTCCAGAAGCCACGCCACAGCCCCGCCGCGGCGGTGCCTCAGGATCCCCAAGGAGGGGAAAAAAGCCGGGCAGGCACCTTCAGTCCTCCCCAAAACACAAAAAGGGTTTAGGGTTTAGGGTTTAGGGTTTAGGGTTTCGGGTTTAGGGTTTAGGGTTTAGGGTTTAGGGTTTAGGGCTTAGGGCTTAGGGTTTAGGGTTAGGGTTCAGGCTTGCTACATGGTCTCTGAATATGGGCCCTGAAAAAAAGGGGGACCCCATATGTACCCCTTCTAGACCCTCTAAAGGCAAGGGCCCATGCTTCAGAACCCTTTAACAGGAGGCAAGGGACCAGAAAAAAGGGCCCATACAACTACCCCTACATGAATCCCGAATCCTAGATCCTAGAATGGTCGCCTTCCGGCCTTCCGACCGCAAGGCTTAGGGTCATATGGTGATTTCCCGTTTATTCCGGTCCTTTTGGGGGTCCTTACTCTAAGGCGCGCCCTCTCATTTAGGTTACCCAAAAAGGGACCCTTACTTTGAGAGCTGACCATAGAATTCTCCTGTGCTCCGGCACGCCCGCCGCGTGCACCGGCTCCGAGCCGGTGCAGCTAACGGAGCTCCTTGACTGCGACTGTCACACCAGCTCCCGAGGTTGGCATGCACGCTCACTGCTGCTCACCGCAGCACCCGCAACTCGCTTACGTTTAGGGTTTAGGGTTTAGGGTTTAGGGTTTAGGGTTTAGGGTTTTGGGTTTAGGGTTTAGGGTTTAGGGTTTAAGGTTTAGGGTTTAGGGTTTAGGGTTTAGGGTTTAGGGTTTAGGGTTTAGGGTTTAGGGTTTAGGGTTTAGGGTTTAGGGTTTAGGGTTTAGGGTTTAGGGTTTAGGGTTTAGGGTTTAGGGTTTAGGGTTTAGGGCTCTCGAGGTTCAGGGTTCAGGGCTTAGGGTCAAGGGCATCCCCTAAACCCTAAACCCTAGGCCCTAAACCCCAAACCCTAAACCCTAAGTCCTAAACCCGAAACCCTAAACCCTAACATCTCTCCAGCTTGCAGCCCAGGCACAAATCAGGAAGCTCGAGAAGTACTGCAGCAGGCAGAGGCAGGCAAACAGCCACCGGGGGCATGCAGCCAAGGAGGAGAACCTCCGAGCAACCACGGGTGTAGGGTTTAGGGGTTTAGGGGATTAGGGGTTTAGGGGTTTAGGGTTTAGGGTTTAGGGTTGAGGGTTTAGTGTTTGGGGTTTAGGTTTAGGGCAGGGGTGTCGGACTTGGGGTTGAGATTCTATGGGTTGCAGATGGGTGTCGGGCTGTGGGTGCTCTGGAACCGAAGCCGTACTCAGCTCTTGCTGGGGCATCATTGAAATTTCGCCAATGTGAAAACCGTCGCGTGCTGAAAGATCAAGGATGAAACCTGGCGTCTTGGCCCTGAACCCTGAACCCTCACCCTAAGCCCAATCCGCCTGAACCCTCTACCCTCCAAACCTAAACCTTACTCGGCGAGCTGTTCAAGGCTGTATCTGAGCATCCTCAACCATCGAAGACTCAAAGCCTAAAGTGGAAAAATGCGCACCCTGAGCATAACCCAGCCTTGATACTTTCTGCCCTCCTACCCTCCTACCCCCGCGACTCTCCTAAACCCTAAGCCTTGAACCCTAAACCTTAAACCCTAAACCCTCAAACCCTGAATCTAAAGCTCCCCTAAATTCTAAACCCTACACCCTAAACCCTAAAACCCTGAATCTAAAGCTCCCCTTAACCCGCGACCCAGAACTGAAGACGAGGGGCAGCGAGCCCATCGGAACAAGGATCTGGGATAGCCTGGTTTGGGGTTTAGGGTTTAGGATTTAGGATTTAGGGCTTAGGGTTTTGGGTTTTGGGTTCAGGGGTTTAGACGAACAGTCCTCAATCGGGATATAGTACCCCTATTCTAATCCCGATTAAGGATTGTTAAAAACAACGGGGAACATCCCAAGTGTAAGGTGTAGACCTTCGGCATGGGTGCCGATGGGGTTGAGGATTGAGGGGTTAAGGGTTTACGGATAGGGTACTTACGGAGTACACAGTACTGGAGACCCAAAGTTACGAGTTCTGCAAAACTTCTGCAAACCCAGGTGAGACAACCCAAACCCCAAACCCTAAACCCTGCACCTTCAACCCCTAAATCCCCTAAACCCTAATGGACCCTTGTGGAGCACCCTTCCTTTCAGCAGAAATGCCAAGTGCAGGCATCAGAAATGCATCAGGAACGGGGCTTTCAGGGTATGGGGGGGGCATATGTGCCTTGACGATATTGGGGTAAAAAAGAACATATTTAATGTACAAAACTTGAATCAAATCATATCTCATATCATTCTACTAGTCATTCCCTTGAATCCTTCGTCATGCTGCAAATATTCAATTTTCACTATTTTCATGGTGGTAGAAGGCTATCATTGAACATGTTCGGCTGAACATAACAGAAGGTTGTTCAGCTGAACATGTTCGACTGAAGATTGCTGAGGTATGTTCATTCCCGAAACCTAAACCCGAACACACACGGACAGGAATCAAAAACACAAAACAGAACAAAACGGCGACTCTGGAAAGTCCACGTCCAAGGGGCGTCAGGGAGACGCGCCAGATGTGACGGCCGACCTGTAAAAGTGGAACACCCACCCGGAATCCGCCCCAAAAGTCGCCCCAAAAACGCCTACAAATCCCAAAGCCTTAACCCTAAAACCATCAACCACCCGAACCCCGAAGACCCTCAACCCTGAACCCTCAACCCAAGACGAACACTAGACCTTCAGCCAAAAAACCAACCTGGCCTCAGAGAGGACCCCCGTTTGCGCCCTGGCAGCCGAAACACTAAACCCGAAACGGTGTCCCTAAACCCGAAAACCAACTTGAGTGCTTCCCTACAGCCTAAAGCCTAAACCCTAAACCCTAAACCCTAAACCCTAAACCTAAACCTAGACCCCAAACCCCTGAACCCGTTAACCCCTAAGCCCAAAGCTTCGCTGAGGTGTAGAGGCTGACTGTTTGAGGGAGTGGCGAGGAGCCTTCATGGGTTCCCTTCTCTTCTACCCCCGCTAGGTTCCCGCAAAATTAAGGCGATTTAGAGATAACTAACCCTAATTAAAGTTTTTTTCTGGGGGGGGAACGTGGGGCAGCCCTGAACCCTAAAGCCTAAAACCGAAATCCTAAACCCTAAGCCCTAAGGGGGTAGTAGAGAGGAGCCTTCCCATCGCAGCCGACTGGGTCTGCCATCTCCGCACCGATCTGCCCTAACGTGCCGGCCAAGCTCCACCTCACTTTCGAGAAGGGAAGAGGGGGAACGGGAGGGGAGGTTTCGCACAACCCTATCCCCTAAACCCTAAACCCTAAACCCTAAACCCTAAACCCTAAACCCTAAAACCCTAAACCCTAAAACCCTACACCCTAAACCCTTGCGAGGGCGGGGGGAGGGGGGGAGGTTCTCAAAGTTGAGGTTTAGTGTGCAGTGGCTGAGACAATGCCAAGCCGAAGATACTTTCTCGGGGGGTTCCTCAAGAAGGAGGACACTGAATTTAGGGCCTAAATGACAACCGTCCTAAGCCCTAAACTCTCAACTCTAAACTCTAAACCCTAAAGCCCTAAAACCCTAAACCCTAAAACCCAAAAACTCTAAAACCCTAAAACCCAAAAAACCCAAACCCCCAAAACCCAAACGCTGAACTCCCTAAACCCTAAAGTCTCCCGAAACCCGAAACCCCGAACCCCGAACCCTAAACCCTAAACCCCTAAACCCTAAACCCTAAACCCCGAAACCCCAAAACCCGAGGAAGGGCTGCGGGGCAGAAGCGCAGCTCAGCCGCTGAGTGATCTGCGTCAGCGTCGCGAGCACCTCAGCATTCGGGTCCCCTGCTTTGCTTTGCGGATTTAAGGGGTTTAGGGTTTAGGGTTTAGGGTTTAGGGTTTAGGGTTTAGGGTTTAGCGTTTAGGGTTTAGGGTTTAGGGTTTAGGGTTGTGTGCGGCCCCAATATTCTAGAGTTCTGTGTTTGGGGATCTCCTGCCCACTTCGCTCTAAATTCCTGAGCCCTGAACCCCAAACCCTAAACCCCAAACCCCAAACCCTAAACCCCAAACCCTAAACCCCAAACCCTAAACCCCAAACCCTAAACCCTCAAACCCCAAACTCTCTCCCTCCCAATCTTAGCCAAGGCTCCACGGGCACAATGAGCTGCCGCGGGCACTCTAAGCCCCTCAGCTTTGGGTTTAAGGTGTAGGGTTTAGGAGTTTAGGGTTTAGGGTTTGGGGTTTAGGGTTTGGGGTTTAGGGTTTAGGGCTAGGGGGTATAGGGTTTAGGGCAAGTCTACTTAGTATACCTTAGAGATCCTATTGGAAAAACCTACCTTGCTAACCCTACATGCTAGTCAAAAGGGCTTCCAAGTACTGAACTGCGCTACATACACGCAGGTGTTGATTTGTCAGGGTTGAAGGTGTTTGGGTTTGTGGTCTAAAGTTGAGGGTTTGGGGTTTGAATTTCAGGGCTTGGCCTTATGACATTAAATTGGAAGACATTCGCAAACTTTCAGGTTACAAGTCCCCGAGAAAGAAGAAAAAAACACAGCAAAGGAGCCGTTGCTTGTACATCCGTGTTGTAGTTGGCACACCCGAGGAACCCAAACCCTAAACATGTGGCTAGCGCCGAGTCACACCTTTCAGGATTCGAGGCTAAAGCCGAAACCCTAAACACAAAGCCCTTGTTGGGACCCTGTACTTTAAGGACTCTACAGTACCAAAGTTTAGGGGGATGGATTAGGGTTTAGGGTTTAGGGTTTAGGGTTTAGGGTTTAGGGTTTAGGGTTTAGGGTTTAGGATTTAGGGTTTAGGGTTTAGGGTTTAGGGTTTAGGGTTTAGGGTTTAGGGTTTAGGGTTTAGGGTTTAGGGTTTAGGGTTTAGGGTATTAGGGTTTAGGGTTTAGGGTTTAGGGTTTAGGGTTTAGGGTTTAGGGTTTAGGGTTTAGGGTTTAGGGTTTAGGGTTTAGGGTTTAGGGTTTAGGGTTTAGGGTTTAGGACCCCGGAACAACTGCTTAGCATTCGGCAGGGTGGCGACAGCTGGGCCAGGCAGCGGCTTCGTGGCACATCTTGGAGATCCTGAGCACTTTGTCCGGAAACCTTATAGAGTTTAGGGTTTAGGGTTTAGGGTTTAGGGTTTAGGGTTTAGGGTTTAGGGTTTAGGGTTTAGGGTTTGGGGTGTAGGGTGTAGGGTGTAGGGTTTAACGTTTTGGGTACTTTAAACCCTCAAGCCCTAAAACCCTGAAACGTAAAAACACCCTAACACCCTCAACCCGCCCATCGACTCACACCCTCCCCCACACCCTCCACTCCAGCTCATGGAGTCCAGTTCTTCGGGTGTACCCTAAACCCTAAACCCTAAACCCTAAACCCTAAACCCTAAACCCTAAACCCTAAACCCTAAACCCTACGCACCCTACAGCCTAAAGCCTCGTTCCTTGTTGGGGCCACTTGCTCCTCCAGTGCGAGATCTCTCACCACAAGTGCGGGGACGAAGTGCGTAGCTCATGGGGCTAGTCGGGTCTAGGGTTGACAAGGTTCAGATCCCCGAAAATGCCTGGTTCGGTGTTATTTGCTTTGCGGTTTAGGCTGATTCTCGCAACCCCTTCGTCACACATGTTCAATGGTGCATGAAGGACGCGAGCGAGCAGTTCGTGTGTAGCGAGCCCGAAACCCCGCAACCTTTCCCCGGTTTTGCCGAGTATCTTCACCGGCTTTGGTGCTTGACTCGGAGGCCGTAGTTGAATCGGTCTCCTGTCGACGAGGCTTTGTGCGCCCACGAATGCTTGATGGCTTGAGGGGCATACGGACTTCGGCACCGCAGACACGAAACAAACACCCCGGCGTCTCAAACGACATACCTTTACAGGACTGGAAACTCTGCCGGAATTACTGGCGAGCACCCTGTACGCTAAACCCGACTGCCCCATTACCTGCATGCAGCACAAAACTTGAGCCCAGAACTGTAACCCTTATTCGGATTGTTGGAGTTAGGGTTTCGGGTTTCGGGTTTCCGGTTTAGGGAATCCTCAACTGAACCTTTGAAGCTTCTCGGGCCACCTCGCCGTCCACCGCCGGCCGGGGGATCCTCGGGTGGACAGCAACCGAACTCTGAACGCCAAACCCCAACACCCAACACCCCCAGAAGCCGACCATAAAATTTCTAAAGCCCTTAGTAATTAGGGCCTGTTTAGGGTTTAGGGCTTAGGGTTTGGGGTTTGGGGTTTGGCGTCCCGAAAACCCCTAACCTTTGCTTTGCTACAGCCAAACCCTGAGACCCCCAAACCCTAAATCCTAATTAAACCCTAAACCCTAAACCCTAAACCCTAAACCCTAAACCCTAACCTCTCCTGCTGCCCAGGGCGCTCAACATCCAGCTCGCGAGCCTCTTTGCTCTGCGTGGCCTTCTCCCTGGGGCTGAAAGCTTATGGTTGAAAAGCGTTTGAGGCTTTAAGTGAGGTTTAAAGGCTTTCGGTTTAAGGGTTTAGGGTTTAGGGTTTAGGGTTTAGGGTTTAGGGTTTAGGGTTTAGGGTTTAGGGTTTAGGGTTTAGGGTTTAGGGTTTAGGGTTTCGGGTCAGGGTTTAGGGTTTAAGGCTTGTAGATTAAGGGGTCTTAGGGTTGCAGGTTCCACCATGCATCTTGCGCGGGGCGACTGAGGCCCGCGGGTTCCCCCAACCCCAGAAGCCTCAACCACCCTCCCCACCAAGTCCCTGTGTCCCTAAACCCTAAACCCTAAACCCTAAACCCTAAACCCTAAACCCTAAACCACAAACCCGAAACCCAAAACCCTAAACCAGAAAGCCCCGAAACCCTGAACCTGAAGAGTTGAACTTGCTTAGGGCTCGAGCCCTTCCACCCACTAGTGCCCTTCGCAAGCGGAGATCCCAAATCGCGCGCCTGAGCCCGATGCCCCTCCGAATGATCACAACCCAGGCAACCTGAGAGGCAACCCTTAAGGGGCTTGAGGGCTTTGGGTTTGGGGTTTCGGGTTTTGGCCGTTTTGAGGTTTAGGGTTCAGGGTTTAGGGGCTTTGGGGCTTAGAGGCTTCGTAGGGTTGAAGGTTTAGGGTTTAGGGTTTAGGATTTAGGGTTTAGGGCTTAGGGTTCAGGATCTTGGGGTACCATCCATTGTCCATTGTCCTTCCAATGAAGGTGTGACTTGGGCTGTTGGGAGTGCTTTGGCTCAAAGGCCAGAGATGGCTGTTTAGGGCTTAGGGTTCAGGGTTTAGGGTTTAGGGCTTAGGGTTTAGGGTTTAGGGTTCAGGGTTTAGGGCCTTTAGGGCTTATAGGGCTTAGGGAGCGGAAGTCGTCGTCACTTTTTTCTTCGCTATCGACAGGCCGAGAAACCTTTTAGTATTTCAGAATCACACACGCATGGCGCAACGATTCGCAGCCGTCGCGGCAAACAAAGGAAATGCCTCAAAAGCCTTCAAAACCCTTAAAGACTCTCAAAGCCCGTAAAAGCCCGTAAAAGCCCTTAAATGCCCTTAAACGCCCTTAACAGCCCTTAAACAGTTCTTAAAACCCTTTAAAAACCCTTAACGCCCTGTAAAAGCATTTAAACACACTTTAAAAGCTCTGAAAAGACCATAAAACCCTTTAAAAACCCTTGAAAGCTCTTAACAGCCATTAAACCAAAAAAACCTTTCAAATCCGGCAAAGAACTCCTTAAAAGCCATGAAACGCCACGTAAAAGCCTTAAAAGCCCTGCAAAACCCTTGACAACCCTTAAAAGCCCCTTTTGAAAGCCCCTTTTGAAAGCCCTGAAAAGCCCTTAACAGCCCTTAAAAGCCCTTAAAAGCCTTAAAGTTCTGCAATCATTACAAACCCCTTAAACGCCATGAAAAGCCCTTAAAAGCCCATGAAGACCCCTTTAAAGCCTTTCAGAACCCTTGAATCCCCTTTTTGAACCCCTTAACTAAGCTTCTTTGAACCCATAAAACCCCCTAAAAAGCCCTTAACTAAGCTTCTTCGACTATAAAACCCCCTAAAGACCTTAACTAAGCTTCTTTGAACCTATAAAACCTCCTTTTAAACCCCTTAACTAAGCTTCTTGAGCCTATAAAGCCCTTAAAAAACCCCTAAAACCCCCTTTTAAACCCCTTAACTAAGCTTCTTTGAGCCTATAAAACCCCCTAAACAGCCCCTTAACCCCCTAAAAAGCCCCTTAACTAAGCTTCTTTTGAACCACTGACCTGCCGCCCGGGTGGCCAGGCCCAGGCAGCTGATCAGGGTGTAGAAGGTGAAGAGCAGCCACCTGGAAGTGGGGTTTGGGGTTTAGGGTTTGGGGTTTAGGGTCTAGGGTTTAGGGTTTGGGGTTTGGGGTTTAGGGTTTAGGGTTTGGGGTTTAGGGTTTAGGGTTCATCACTCCGGGTCGAGCAGTTTTATGGTAAAGCTGTACTTACGGCTCAGATATAACACCCACCCACCCAGAGAATCCCAGAACATTGAAAAAGCAAAAAAACGGCCTTATTCCGAAAATAAAGCGGCCCTATTCCGAAAATAAAGCGGCCCTATTCCGAAAATAAAGCGGCCTTATTCCGAAAATAAAGCGGCCTTATTCCGAAAACAAAGCGGCCTTATTCTGAAATAAAGCGGCCTTATTCCGAAAATAAAGCGGCCTCATTCCCAAAGCAAAGCGGCCTTATTCTGAAAATAAAGCGGCCTTATTCCGAAAATAAAGCGGCCTTATTCCGAAAATAAAGCGGCCTTATTCCGAAAATAAAGCGGCCTTATTCCCAAAACAAAGCGGCCTTATTCCGAAAATAAAGCGGCCTTATTCCGAAAATAAAGCGGCCTTATTCCGAAAATAAAGCGGCCTTATTCCGAAAACAAAGCGGCCTTATTCTGAAAATAAAGCGGCCTTATTCTGAAAAACTCAATTAGCCTTTAGCCCGATTTTGGTGTTATTGAAAATACAGCGGCCTTTTTCTGAAAATGAAGCGGCCTTATTCTGAAAAATAAAGCGGCCTTATTCTGAAAGTCAATAAAGGCTCACATATATATATGGTAGAGAGGGTTTGGGGTTTAGGGTTTAGGGGACATTAGAGTGAGGAGTTCAGGGGTTTAGGGGTCGATAGGCTTCGTAAACTTTTTTCATCTACTCTCCGCCGACCCTGGCGGCGTGTTGGATGGGAAAAGGAGGCGAAAACCTCCCTCTTTCCCTCCTTACCCCCCCAAAACGGGGGGGGGGGGGGGGTAGGGGGGGGTCCCCGGGCAGCTTTTAGGGCCAGGCCACCCACACGGCATAAACTCACGGACCATAGGCGGTTTCGCACAGGACATAGGGGCCCCTTCTACCCCCCCCTTACCCCCCCCCCTACCCCCCCCCCTACCCCCCCTCCCCCACCAACTTTGGCATCCTTTGACCTGACGAACGCGCTTAAACCTTTCAACTATGCTCCAGCGGGGTCGGCGGCTTGAGCCGGAGGCTCTTAAATTCACACACCTTTAGAGCGGGTGGAGGGCTATATAAGGGTTTTAACGGTCCAGACAGTAAACTCATTGGCTCATTTTGCCCTCTGCTTCTGAAGCTTGCTGGTCTCATAAACACCCTGTAAATGCTGATAGCTTAGGGTGCCGGGTTGAGGGGTCCCTCAACAAAGCATGTTTGCTAATTTCCGGGACGCACAAGGCCCTGCAATGTAACTGTGGTGTTTGGTGGAACTCGAGCGGGCAAATTCCGCAGCACCTGATTGGGGATCCAGGATCTCATCTCCCGATCCCATTAGCGAAAAAGACCCTCCTGAATCCTAAACGAGGCCAGGTGTCGTGGGAAACGTGTGGACGTTGCCATCAGGACTTTGCAACTCCGCCAAAAAGGCGGTGAACATACCTGGCACTGCGTCTTTGGATCGTGAAGGGGCATGCTTTTGGTTTCCCTAAACCCTGAAGGCTGAACCCAAAACCCTAAACCCCGTGTGGGGTTTGGGGTCAACCCCAAATAGTAGGATTCCCTTAGAATAAGCACCCCAATAAGGTGCCCATAATATGTCAAATCCCATGTAGCAAACAATACAGTGCCCCCATCATGGTAACTTAGCGGCTTGCGGCACCAATCCTTGTAGACCTCAAACCCCAGACCCTAATCCCTAAACCCAAAACCCCAAACCCTTGACTCTAAACTGACCTGGGTGGGGTTTGGGGTTTAGGGTTTGGAGTTTAGGGTTTAGAGTGTAGGGTTTAGGCCTTAGGGTCTGGATGTAGTGGCAGCCAGGGTACTTGAGAGGTCTGTGCCTGCCCGCACCGGAGCCACCAACCAGCCACCGTAGTAGGTCGAAATCAGCCTGCGCCATTGCGCGAACCAACTCGGTGGATTCCGAAACCTTATTGGGTCCCTATTAAACGGGGATCCTTCTATTTGGGGTACCTTATTGGGGTCCTTTTTCATAGGGAATCCTTCTACTTGGGGGTCTATTTTTTGGGTTCCCCCATCTTCGTAAACCCCCACTTTGCTTCGGGGGTTCAGAGTTTAGGGGTTTAGGGTTCGGGGTTGTAGCTGCTGCTCGGCCCCGTTTGCAAAGGAGAGAAATCTGTGCCTCTCATCCGAACGTGGCGGAAGGGTTGGTTGCAAAACCATCTGATCGGACATTTAGACTAGATGCATCAGTCATTCCCCGAAACTGCGGTCCAGTTCGGGTCCCTGTTACAACACCCCTTTACCCTAAACCCTTTACCCTTACCCTAAACCCTAAACCCTAAACCCTAAACCCTGAACCCTAAACCCCAAAACAGGCACCAGAAGGCCCAGCGGCGGGAAGAGCATTAGGATGGAGCCATTGCCCAGGATCGACCCAGTCACGGCGGCCACCAGGACCATCGGATAGCCTGGAGGCACTCAGGGGCCACAGTACGCTTTAAGGTTTAGGGTTTAGGGTTTAGGGTTTAGGGTTTAGGGTTTAGGGTTTAGGGTCTAGAGTCTAGGGTTTAAGGTTTAGGGTTTCAGGAAGACTCCCTGAACCTATACCTGGCCTGGCTTTACAAACGAGAGTTAAGGGACTCAGACAATGAAGCGATGGTGCCTTTGTAGTGCGACGGCTCAGGGGCTGAGGGTTTGGGGACTTATAAGGGTTTAGGGTTTAGGGTTTAAGGTTTAGGGTTTAGGGTTTAGGGTTTAGGGCTTTGACCACCCAGGAAGGCCACTCCAAGCCTGGCGGAAAAGCATCCCAAGCCAAGGCCAACATGGCGAAGCCTTAGCAGCTCAAGCGGTTGTTGGGTTTTGGGGCGTGAAATCTGGGGTTTAGGGTTTAGGGTTTAGGGTTTAGGGTTTAGGGTTTAGGGTTTAGGGTTTAGGGTTTAGGGTTTAGGGTTTAGGGTTTAGGGTTTAGGGTTTAGGGTTTAGGGTTTAGGGTTTAGGGTTTAGGGTTTAGGGTTTAGGGTTTAGGGTTTAGGGTTTAGGGTTTAGGGTTTAGGGTTTAGCGCTTAGGGCTTAGGGTTTAGGGTTTAGGGTTTAGGGTTTAGCGCTTAGGGTTTAGGGTTTAGGAAGTTTAGGGTTTATAGGGAGTGCTGTGCACAGGCAACACTCTAGGGTTCTTAAGGGAGGGGGGTTCAAGGGGGGTATGCACTACTCCCTAGGCTAAGCTTCCCTAAGGTTCCCTATGAACCCTAAACCCTACCCTAAACCCCTAAACCTCTAAACCCCTAAACCCCTAAACCCCTAAACCCCTCAACCCCTAAACCCCTAAACCCTAAACCCCTAGACTCAAACTGCACGTGGAAAATTCGAAACACGATGATCCCCTTCACGCACTCGAGTGTGAAGATCCTACCCAAAAAAAGGAAAGGAACAAAGAAACGACCCCAAAAAGAAACCCCCACCAATTTTCGGAAACCTCCATCTGAAACTCATAGAAGATCCAAACAAGGCTTGGAGAAACGATTTCGGATAAAGACCCGAAGGCGCCAAGAACCCAAAATCCCGCAAGAGACCCGAGTTCCCTTAGCCCTGAACCCTACCAAACCCTAAACCCTAGATACTAAAGTTCCTGAGTCAACGGCTGGCCCTGAAACAGCCCAACCCCTAAACCCTGCACCCCTACACCCCAAAACCAGAAACACCCCCCTTAACCCTGCACCGCTGAACCCCTCAACCCCTAAAGCCCCTAAACCCCGAAACCCTACACCCCTAAAAACCCTCAACCCTAAACCCTAAACCCCTAAAACCCCTAACGCCCTAAACCCTAAACCCTAAACCGCTAAAACCCCTAACGCCCCTAAACCCTAAACCCTAAAGCCCCTAAAAACCCTAAACCCTAAACCCCTAAACCCGAAACCCTAAACCCTAAACCCTCAAACCCCAAACCCTAAACCCTCAAACCCCAAACCCTAAACCCCTAAACCCCCAAACCCCTAAACCCCAAACCCTAAACCCCGAAATCCCCAAACCCTAAACCCCTAAACCCTAAACCCCGAAACCCCTAAACCCTAAACCCTAAACCGTAACAGGCCAAAGCACTCACCACGCCAAGCAGGATCAGCCCTGTGCTCCATCCCTGCTCCGCACCTCGCGGGGTTTAGGGTTTAGGGTTTAGGGTTTAGGGTTTAGGGTTTAGGGTTCAGGGTTTGGGGTTTGGGGTTTAGGGTTTAGGGTTTAGGGATTGGGGTTTAGGGTTTAGGGATTGGGGTTTAGGGCTTGGGGTTTGGGGTTTAGGGTTTAGGGTTTGGGGGTTTGCGGTTTAGTATTTGGGGTTTGGGGTTTAGGGTTTGGGGGTTTGCGGTTTAGTATTTGGGGTTTGGGGTTTAGGGTCTGGGTTTGGGGTTTGGGGTCTAGAGATTGGGGTTTAGGGTTTAGGGTTTAGGGTTTGGGGTTAAGGGTTTGGGGTTTGGGGTTTAGGGTTTAGGGGCTTTGGTGTAACCCTACAGTATTTGGGGTGAGTTGTGTCTTCAGAGGAGGCTTCGGGGGGCAGGGACGTTTGGGAGGGCCTGGAGATTTCTTGAGATCTGGAGCTGAGGGCTTGGGGTTTAGGGTCAGGGTTTAGGGGGCTCAGGGGCTTAAGCATGCTAGGGTTTAGGGTTTAGGGTGTAGGGTTTAGGGTTTAGGGTTTAGGGTTTAGGGTTTAGGGTTTAGGGTTTAGGGTTTAGGGTTTAGGGTTTAGGGTTTAGGGAACCCTGACCCCATCACAGTAAACAATGAACCCAAGCCCCAAACCCTAAACCCTGAACCTCCAAAACCTGAACCAGATAAGAAACCCCTAAAGCCAAAACCTGAAACCCTAAGGCACCCTGAACCATAATGGCATACCCTCTAAACTCACCCTAAACCCTAAACCCTTACCCCTAACCCTAAACCCTAAACCTTGAACCCTAAACCCTAAACCCTCAGAGTTCCGAGGGCCCCGCGTCGCGAGGGCTTGCCGCAGGTCACCATCCAAAGGAAGTAAAAGCCACAAAGGAGCCTGGGAGCCCAGTAACCATACTACAATAACGGCACCCCTTTTTTGGGTTCAGGGTTTAGGGTTTAGGGTTTAGGGTTTAGGGTTTAGGGTTTAGGGTTAGGGTTTAGGGTTTAGGGTTCAGGGTTTAGGGTTTACGGTTTAGGGCTACATTACAAGGGACACCTTGAAGCAAAAGGAAAAAGGGTACCACGGGGCCACATAGGAGCAGGCTGACGATCGAGCCAACTAGCGCAACCTCGCCCATCATCTTTCCTTGCAAGCTTCCAAGTGTAGGGTTTAGGGTTTAGCGTTTAGGGTTTAGGATTTAGAGTTTAGGGTTTAGGATCCAAGCACAAGAAAAGCTGTCGAAAGTCAAGCTGATGGCCGGAACTTGGCGCATCGGTCAGAAATAGCTACTCAGACCTAAACCCCTAAACCCTCAGGCCCTAAACCCTAAACCCTAGCCCTAAACCCTAAACCCTAAACCCTAAACCCCAATTCCGAAACCCCAACTTCAAGGCCGCACGTTTGACGTGCAACAGGCCTCCTCGAGACACGTCTGGCTCGTTGGCGATGAGGTTGAGGATGCCTTGTGCAATAAGCGTTCAGAGTTTCTGGGTTTAGGGTTTAGGGTTTAGGGTTTAGGCTTTAGGGTTTAGGGTTTAGGGTTTAGGGTTTAGGGTTTAGGGTTTAGGGTTGGGGGCTTAGGGTTGGGATGTCCCCTTCAAGCAGTCCTTAATATAGGGATCAATAGGGGGTACTATAATCCCTATTACGGACTGTCAGCTTTTCGGGGTTTAGGGTTTAGGGGTTTAGGGGTTAAGGGTTGAGGGTTCAGGGGCTAGGGTTTAAGGGCTTACGGCTTAGGGTTTTGGGTTTTGGGTTTAGGGTTTAGGGTTTAGGGTTTAGGGTTTAGGGTTTAGGGTTTAGGGTTTAGGGTCTAGGGTCTAGGGTCTCGGGCTCAGAGTTGAAGGTGTGCTTGAAACGACGATAAGGGCCAGGAAGCTTTTGACCTGGGTTCGAGTGCGTACAGTACATACCAGAGTGTAGGGTTTAGGGGTTCAGGGTTTAGAGTTCAGGGTTTAGGGTTCAGGGTTTAGGGTTTATGGTGTTTAGGGTTCAACAACTTCCCAAACACTCCAACCACTTCCGCTCCTCTTCACCCCTGCCGCGACATTCTAGGGAAACATTGGGACACGTGTAAAGTTCAAAACGTACCTACACATGAAGGGAAGATTCTTCGGCTGTGCCAGACGTTCAGCCGACCGTCACCCAGCCAAAGTGGTTTAGGGTTTAGGTGTTTAGGGTTTTGAGGTTGCGAAAGCACTGTAAACCCTAAACCCCAAGCCCTAAACCCTAAACCCGAAACCCTAAACCCTAAACCCCAGCCACGCAAGCGGCATGCCAGGGCCCCGGGCCATTGATGACAAACCAGCCGCAGGAGGTGCCCACCGCAAGGAAGGCCAAATACACAAGGCCATCCTGGGTTTAGGGTTTAGGGTTTAGGGTTTAGGGTTTAGGGTTTAGGGTTTAGGGTTTAGGGTTTAGGGTTTAGGGGTTTAGGGGTTTAGGGGTTTAGGGTTTAAGGATTTCAGGATTTAGGGCTTAGGGTTTTGGGTTATAGGGGCTTTTTGGGGTTTGGGGGTCGAGGCTGAAACGAAGGGCTTGTTAAGGGTTTAAGATTTTGGGGGTCTAGGTTTAAAGTTTAGGGTGTTAGGATCTCGCATGTTGGGGATTTATGCTTTGGGGTTTTGCGGTTTCGGGCTTCGGGTTTCGGATTTTGGGTTCTTGCAAAGACATTCTAGATTCTAGAACCCAAAGCGTATCCAAACGCACTTGCACTCTTGCGAAACAACAAGGGGATCCTAAAAAATGATCACTGTATGGCATTGGTACTGGGACAGCAGCCAAGTTGCTACCCCAAAATAAATTGAACCTAAGGCTTTCAAAGCTCCTTGAACCTAAGGCTTTCAAAGCTTTAACCCTAAAACCCCGAAACTGTCCTAAACCCTAAACCCTAAACCGTAAACCCGGAACCCTAAACCCCAACCCATAAACTCTAAACCCTGAACCCGGAGCCCTAAACCCTAAACCCATAAACCCTAACCCTAAACCCTGAACCCTAAACCCTGAACTCTAATTACACCCTTTGGGGGGGAAGTCTTTCGGAGGGTTTTGGCTTTCGAGTTCAGGCTTTCGGGCTTTCTTGGGATGAAAAGGGGACTCCACGGTCTACCAAGGCCTTGCAAACGCAAACCAAACGGTTTTTAGGTTTGGGGTGTAGGGTTTAGGGTTTAGGGTTTAGGGTTTAGGGTTTAGGGTTTAGGGTTTAGGGTTTAGAGTTTTTTAGTTTAGAGTTAATGGAACAAGGTTTTCATGACATTGCCTGGCAGCATTGAAAACTCGCTGGCCAACGATTTCCCGGCAGAAGACAGCCATGGCGGAATTTGAGGACATCAACTTTCAGTTGAGTGCTCCCACTGCTGCGCAGTCAGAACATGTTGCGTGTTCAAGGCGGGCCAGTAATAGCAGCCAGAGTGAATCCAACACAGAAACACTGGCCAGTCCACGAACAATGTTCGAAAAGCGCAGCAACCAAGCTAAAGAAATGCATCAACCGTAAGCCCTAAACCGTA
This sequence comes from Symbiodinium natans, assembly GCA_905221605.1. Classification (NCBI taxonomy): domain Eukaryota; class Dinophyceae; order Suessiales; family Symbiodiniaceae; genus Symbiodinium; species Symbiodinium natans. Next base: position 131,785 of record CAJNDS010002548.1, read on the forward strand.
AACCCTAAACCCTAAACACTAAACCCTACACCCGAGAAGTGCCAAATTGACATCGCCGATTCGTGACTTGGCATTTTTTGAATGCAAAGTATGAGGGCTCCAGTTGAGAGGTTGGGGTCTGACAGTAGTATGGAATCTTAGTGAATGTATTTGTATGTTTGTTGTTTATTTATTTGTATATTGATTTATTTATTACTTATTTTGTTATGTATTTATTAATTTTATGTTTTTTATCTTATTACTCAGTTTTTGCTTTCATTGTAACTTATGATTCTATTGATATTGATAGTTGTAGTTTTACTTGGTCTTTTCATTTCGGGGTTGGTCCATTGGGAGGGGTGATATGTATATTTGTTCATCTATATTTTTGTAGATACAAATGTAAGTTTATTTATATTTATTGATGTTCATATATATATATGTATATATGTCTATAATAGATATACTTGTATATTTATACGTGTGTTTTGCTTATATTTGCGTTATGCTTAGGTTTATGCAGACGATCGTCCTCATTGAGCTCTGAGCTTCTTTTCGTCTCTCGAAAGTGCTGAAAGGTACAGGGAGTGGTGTTCGAGGAGAGTGATGGAAAAGCGGACCCTTGCGCTGTTCTTGCATCTGCCAAGCTTAGGGCGCAGCGCTTTGGGTTTAGGGTTTAGGGTTTAGGGTTCAGGGTTCAGGGTTTAGGGTTTAGGGTTTAGGGTTTAGGGTTTAGGGTTTAGGGTTTAGGGTTTGGGGTTTGGGGTTTAGGGTTTAGGGTTTAGGGTTTAGGGTTTTTAGTCCGGAGGTTTCCGAAATGAGGGGTGCCTTATTGGGATTCCTTTTTTCCGGGAATCCTACTATTTGGGGGGGTTTATATTAAGGGGTTCCTTATGTTCGTAAACCCACTGGCGGCAACAGGGGCAGTTTTATCGCCGGGCGATCCGGTCAGCTAGAGAGTTGTCCACGTGCAGCAGGTGATCCAAATCTTTGGCCAGGCCTGCCCGGCCAACGAAGGCTTTAGACGCATTAATCAACCCTCTTTGCCCTAAACCCTAAACCCCGAACCCTAAACCCTAAAGCCTAAACCCTAAACGCATGATGAAGGGAAGGAGATGTTCCTGCAAAGGCTGAGGGGCACGGCTTTGGGTGTCTTTGGATTAAGCGTTCAGGGAATAGAGTTTGGGGGTTTAGGGTTTAGGGTTTAGGGATTCGGGTTTAGGGTTTAGGGTTTAGGGTTTAGGGGTTCGGGTTTAGGGTTTCGGGTTTAGGGTTGAGGGTTCAAGGTTTAGGGCACACGTCGAAAGCTTTCCAGCGTTTGTGGCTGCAGAGCATAACGCACAAAGATGAAGAAACCCTAAACCCTAAACCCGAAACCCTAAACCCAAAACCCTAAACCCTTGACCCCAAACTTTTACAGGTTTGGGGACCCGCACCCTGCCTATGCTCCACCGAAGGTTGATGCACATGAAGCCATCCACGGGAAACTCCTGCACGAGAGAGGAAGGTGGCAATTGGGAGTCTTGCAGGGTTTAGGGTTTAGGGTTCAGGGTACAGGGCTTTAGGCTTCAGGGTTTAGGGTTTAGGGTTCAGGGGCACAAGAGTACCAAAAGACCTCAACACTTCGTAGTTAAGAAACAGTTCTTAAGATCATATTCAGGCCCCCCCCTTTGCAACGTTCTGGAGTCTCTTCTTAGGGTAGGGCCCTTACCCAATACCCGGCCCGAACCCCTAAACCCTAAACCCAATACCCCTTTCATACCCTGTAGAACCCAAAGGGCCTTTCCTTCAAACCCTCAACCCTAAACCCTACCTGCCAACTCTCTACCACCCTTAACTTCAAGAACTGTAGCCCTAAACCCCTAAACCCTATTCCCTGAACCCCTAAGCCCCAACCCCTTATCCCTAAACCCTGAGCCTGGCACAACCCGGAGCCTGGAAGCCTGAATCATGCTGGCCGATAACGGCACAGGCCATTGTGATGGGGTATGTGGGGTTTAGGGCTTAAGGCTTAAGGAGTTAAGGGGTTTAAGGAGTTAAGGGGTTTAAGGAGTTTAAGGGCTTAAGGGGTTAAGGGTTTGAGGGGCTTGAGGGGTTGAACAGTTTAAGGGCTTCACGGCTTTAAGGCCCAGTTGTGCCCGTGCGTGCTCCTTGCGCAGAGGGTGCCCTTGTGGCAAAGGCATCCGGATCAATTGAAACTCCCGGTCCAGAAAACCTGCGGGCTTCTGTGAGCTGTGGATTTAGGGTTCTTTAACGTTAAAAAACCCCATTTAGGGTTTTTTTTTTAACGTTAAAAAACCCTAAATGAGCTGTGGAGGTCGGAAGTTCGGGTTTCACCCACCCCCGGGCTCAGTTGAGGGGGCTTTAAATGTCGTCATGTACTTTTTTTGACGCTGGGAAAATACTTACTGAGCTCGACTTGTGGTGTGCAAGTTCGGGGGTTGCTTGCAACCATGCTGGCCCCCAAGCAACAACAAACCTAGAGGGTTTAGGGTTTAGGGTTTAGGGTTTAGGGTTTGGGGTTTAGGGTTTAGGGTTTAGGGTTCAGGGTTTAGGGTTTAGGGTTTAGGGCAACAAGCGCAGTTCAGGGCATCGCGCAGGCATTGAAACATAGCGACGGGCAATATATCGATTCTGCCACGCAGGCCACGGTTTTCGAAGGGTCGTGCAAAACGCAACCGAAATCGTGCCAACGACGCGTTTTTTGCATCCCGACAATTAACCCCAGCAAGGTTGTGAACAAATAACTAAATGAAGGGATATGTTGCGAATGTGTCAAATTGCCCGCGCAGGACAACGCTTTTGGCATGCGTCCCCGTGCTGCCAGAGCGCGATTGTAAGCCCAAAACTCACACCTGGTTGGGGGGTTTCGGGGGTACGCTTGGGGGCCTATCAAGATTATGTTTTAAGGCTTATAAGGATTTGAGAGTGGAACAAGGGCAATCTTTGGACAAAAAATATGTTCAAACCTACCCCTTCTTAGGCGGGTTAAGGTTGTCTGTTGCGGAGGCTACACAGAACCCGAAACCGTAAACCCAAATCCTTAAAGGTGGTCTGAAAGTGTCGCTTTCAGCTTGACTCAGTACGGAGGAGGCCTTCGGCTTGGAGGTTTTAAGGATTAAGGCTCCGGGGGTTTAAGGTTTAGGGTTTAGCGTTTAGGGGGTAGGGTTTAGGGTTTGGGGTTTAGGGTTTGGGGTTTAGGGTTTAGGGTTTAGGGTTTAGGGTTTAGGGTTTAGGGTTTAGGGTTTAGGGTTTAGGTTTAGGCTCTAGGGTTTAGGGCTTAGGGTTTAGAACTTTTAACGTGTTTCAGGAAGCACCGTTTGCCTGCCAGGAGCCATCTCGCCCGCCCGGGATTTATGAAAGCGACCGCAGGCTTGTTCTTTGTAACGAGCTCTGCAAGGCCCAGGTACAACCTGCGTGGGTTAGGGTTTAGGGTTTAGGGTTTAGGGTTTAGGGTTTAGGGTTTAGGGTTTAGGGTTTATGGTTTGAGGTTTTAGGGTTTAGGGTCTAGGGTTTTGGGTTTTGGGTTTTGGGTTTTGGGTTTTGGGTTTTGGGTTTTGGTTTTAGGGTTTACTGCTTTGGGTTTTGAGTTTTGGGTTTATAGGGTTTACCCTCTGACAAAAACTCCTCAGCACTTCAACCCAAAAGGGGTTCAGAAGTTCTGAACCCTAAGCCCTCAACCCTAAGCCCTGAGCCCTTTTAACCTCTTGAATCCAATACGGGAAGGTACAAAGCATCCCAAGCACTCGCCAAGCAACTTGGTTCCACCCAGGCGTCCCGGGACCCGCGGGAAGCGCCGGAGGTTCAACCGGGGCCTCTGACAGAGAACACGACGGGTTTGGGATTTAGGGTTTAGGGTTTAGGATTTTCCTTCATTTAGGGTTTAGGGTTTAGGTTTTGAGCACTTGTTCATTTGGAGGCATCGAAGGAGTCTTGGAGCTTCCAGTCCCAAGCACCACCCACAACACATGCTCCAATGTTCTACCCTAAACCCTAAACCCTAAAACCTAAACCCTAAACCCTAAACCCAAAGCCCTAAACCCACCTCTCCAGGACACTGATGTAAGACAACTGGGGCCACAGTCGTATGGTCATCACCCCAATTGTCGGCGTGTCGGAAAGCAATAGCCACTGACTGCCATTCAGCCTCGGAAGGCTGGAGATTGGTGGATCTATCGCCTGAACTTGGGATGTTCCACCTTACACTCACAGTCCCTCATAGGGATTTTAACAGGCGGTACTACAATCCCTATTAAGGGCTGGTAGTCTAATTGGGAACATCCCAACCCCTGAACCCTCAAGCCCCGATGGAGTTCTCCTGAGGGCTTGGGCCTTTCGGTCATTCGGAAGGCTGAGAGTCGAGCCAAGAACCTAAACCCTAAACCCTAAACCCTAAACCCTAAACCCTCTCTACCTATGTATATTTAAACCTTAATGGGGTCGTACTCCCGGTTTGGTCGTTTAGGATTTAGGATTTAGGATTTAGGATTTAGGATTTAGGATTTAGGATTTAGGATTTAGGATTTTAGGATTTAGGATTTAGGATTTAGGATTTAGGATTTAGGATTTAGGATTTAGGATTTAGGATTTAGGATTTAGGATTTAGGATTTAGGATTTAGGATTTAGGGTTCAGGGGCCTCTCTGGGGAGGCCCGGCTTCGTAATTTAGTATTCGGGCGAGGCCCGGCTTCGTAATTTAGTATTCCGAGGAGGCCCGGCTTTGTAATTTAGTATTCCGGGGAAGCCCGGCTTCGTAATTTAGTATTCCGGGGAGGCCCGGCTTCGTAATTTAGTATTCCGGGGAGGCCCGGCTTCGTAATTTAGTATTCCGGGGAAGCCCGGTTTCGTATTTTAGTATTCCGGGGAGGCCCGGTTCGTAATTTGGTATTCCAGGGAGGCCCGGCTTCGTAATTTAGTATTCCGGGGAGGCCCGGCTTCGTAATTTAGTATTCCGGGGAGGCCCGGCTTCGTAATTTAGTATTCGGGCGAGGCCCGGCTTCGTAATTTAGTATTCCGGGGAGGCCCGGCTTCGTAATTTAGTATTCCGGGGAGGCCCGGCTTCGTAATTTAGTATTCCGGTGAAACCCGGCTTCGTAATTTAGTATTCCGGGGAGGCCTGGCTTCGTAATTTAATATTCCGGGGAGGCCCGGGGACTTGCTTCCTCTTGGCTGGGAGGGGCCGTTTTGGTGAAAAAATCCAGAAAACGAGAGCCCACCTGGGACCGTCGATTTCAGTACTAAAAAATCACATTTTAAATAGGGACCCGGGCCGATCCTGGGGTCCCCCTCATTTGGGGTGTTTTTGGAGGCAAACTTTCCCTCTCAAGGGGGGGTCGGAGTTTGAGGCAAGGGGGGGGTCTCCGAAGACTATTTTGCCTTTAAGATTGAAAAATACCACCCCCCCTTGACCAAAACTAGGCTGTGAAAAGGTCGCGGGGGCGGCCCTTCATCAGCATTGAAGCTTAAAAACACTGAAAAACATTGAAAAACCTTAAAAAACATTGAAAAACTCTGAAAAACCTTGAAAAGCCTTGAAAAACTTGCAATCCTGAGGTGAAAGCTCCGTTTTGGTCAAAAAATCCAGAAAACGAGAGCCCACCCGGGACCGTCGATTTCAGTACTAAAAAATTGCATTTTTAATAGGGAGCCGGGCCGATCCTGGGGTCCCCCTTCATTTGGGGTGCTCAAGGCGGGTCGGAGTTTGAGGCAAGGGGGGGTCTCCGAAGATTATTTTGCCTTTAAAATTGAAAAATGCCACCCCCGATCCTGGGGTCCCCCTCATTTGGGGTGCAAACTTTCCCTCTCAAGGGGGGGTCGGAGTTTGAGGCAAGGGGGGGTCTTCAAAGACTATTTTGCCTTTAAAATTTAAAAATACCACCCCCCCTTGACCAAAATTAGGCTGTGAAAAGGTCGCGGGGGCGGCCCTTCATCAGAACTGAGGCTTAAAAACATTGAAAAACCTTAAAAAACACTGAAAAACTCTGAAAAACCTTGAAAAACTTGCAATCCTGAGGTGAAGGCTCCGTTTTGGTGAAAAAATCCAGGAGAGCCCACTCGGGACCGTCGATTTCAGTACTAAAAAATCACATTTTGAATAGGGACCCGGGCCGATCCTGGGGTCCCCCTCATTTGGGGTGTTTTTGGAGGCAAACTTTCCCTCTCAAGGGGGGTCGGAGTTTGAGGCAAGGGGGGGTCTCCGAAGACTATTTTGCCTTTAAAATTGAAAAATACTACCCCCCTTGACCAAAACTAGGCTGTGAAAAGGTCGCGGGGGGCGGCCCTTCATCAGAACTGAGGCTTAAAAACCCTGAAAAACATTGAAAAACCTTAAAAAACATTGAAAAACTCTGAAAAACCTTGAAAAACCTTGAAAAACCTTGAAAAATTGGAAATTTTTGAAACCGGTGAAGGCTCGGTTTTGGTCAAAAAATCCAGAAAACCGACGCGGCTGTGTATTATCCGTGTGCCGAATTGACTAGACGGTGCCGAATCGAGAAAGAATGTTGCGAGCTAAATGATCAACTAAAGTAAGAAAGAAGATATGTAATTCAGATGAAGAGGGATCTGGGAGGGAGGGGTGATGCCAAACACGTAGGGTGATGACAGAAACCCTTAGTGAATGCTTGGACCAGAGATGCTGAACCCTAAACCCTAAACCCTAAACCCTAAACCCCCGTTTAAAGGGGTATATACTCGCTGCGCACGGCACCCAAACCCGAGGCCCTGAACCCTAAAGCCCCAAAACCCGAAAACCGAAAACCCCAAAGCCCCAAAACCCTAAAACCCTGGACTCTGAACCCCATGCGCCTCTGATGCATGGCGCCTTTGCCGGGCAGAAATGCTTGGAACAGCTCCTCAACACGCTGCCGGAAGTCCTCACAAGAGCTGCTTGTGGTTATAGGGTGCTTGAGGGAGGTTTAGGGTTTAGGGTTTAGAGTTTAGTGTTCAGGGTTTAGGGTTTAGGGTTATAGGGTTCTTAAGGGAGGGGGTATAGGGTTTAGGGTTTGGGGTTTAGGGTGTAGGGTGTAGGGTGTAGGGTTCAAGGGGGTGTGTAACCCAAGGTTCCCTAATACTCCCACCTACTCCTAAGGCTCCCCAAGATTCCCCAGCCACTCTATTCATCTAGCAAAACCTGCACATCACTGTTTTGACACAATTGAAATATGAGACCCTCAAGTTTCCCAGTTTTTCACAAACACTGAAACCCAAACCCCCAACCCTAAACCCCCCAACTTGGGATATTCCCCCTATAATGACAGTCCTTGATAGCCTAGTACAATCCCTGTTAAGGACTGTAAGTATAAGGAGGAGCATGCCAAACCCCCAACCCTGAACCCCCAACCCAAAATTCCAAGCCCCAAACCCTAAACCCCAAACCCTAAACCCCAAACCCTAAACCCCAAACCCTAAACCCCAAACCCTAAACCCTAAACCCCAAACCCTAAACCCCAAACCCAAAACCCCAAACCCTAAACCCTAAACCCCATAGCCCCGCACTGCCAAGAGGCCTGCAAAGGTCGCCGCACCACCTTCACGGCCACGCCTTCTGCTCTGTCCAGGTTCTCCTGGGGGTTTAGGGTTTAGGGTTTAGGGTTTAGGGTTTAGGGTTTAGGGTTTAGGGTTTAGGGGTTTAGGGTTCCGGGCTTCCAAAACCTGGGCCCTTCGTGGATTTTCGGTGCGCGCCACGTCTCCCCCACTGAACGGCAGAAGGGAGAATCGAAGCTCTCACCCATGAACTTCTGAAAGGTCAGGATTCCGGCCAGCTCGAACCACAGAATCGCTTGAAACACCTTGGGGGGGTTTAGGGTTTAGGGTTTAGGGTTTGGGGTTTAGGGTTTAGGGTTTAGGGTTTAGGGTTTAGGTTTAGGGTTTAGGGTTCAACCCCCACCTCCTCGAAGCAGAAGTCGTGGTAGATGATGGTCTCAACGCAGCACGGAAGGTCGCGCAGGACATGAAACGTCTCGCGCACGACACTCTCGAATTTATGCTGGGCGTCGATTACCGCCACCGAGAAGTTCTGGTCTGCAAGAGTAGAGAAAGCATATGGCAGGCCTGTGTCCATGTGAAGCCGTACGATGTTGTTGATTCTGGTTCCATCCCTCTTCAACAACCTGCCGGATTCTAAGTGACAGCAGCCCAACTCGTCAGACAGATCCCAATACTTGTCGATGGCCACAACCACTGCGAAATTCACAGCCAATGCAGCGGTTGTTTCCCCGCGTCCCGCACCAATGTCCAAGGCGGCTCTGGAAGCATACCTTTTGGAACGAAAGAGGTCGATGATGTCCTGCTTGAACTTGACCTGATCTTTACAAGATTCTTGTTAGAGCCTGATTCAGGGCCCCAGCCCCCATACTAACAACCCCTAAACCCCAAACCTTGGCACGCCGGAAGAAAAGCTGAGACTCAGTGCCTTACACCAAAAGGCGGAAGTTTGACTAAGTCTTAAACCCTAAACCCTAAACCCTAAACCCTAAACCCTAAACGCCCGAAACCCTAAACGCATGAAACCCTTCTGTCCGCGTGGCGGTTGTGAGGCCTCTTTCTAAAGTTTCCCTGGCCAACTCTGCGCTCAGGCATTGGCCGCAGATCCAAAGACCGAGAAAACCGCTTCGCCAGGCCCGGCATCCCCGCATGCTACTTGGACTTACGTTTTAGGGTTTAGGGTTTAGGGTTTAGGGGTTAGGGGTCTAGGGGTCTGTTTCGGGTTCTAGTGGTCTAGGGTTGAGGGTTTAGGGTTAAGGGTTCAAGGTTCAGGGTTAAGGGTTTAGGGTTTGGAGTTTAGGGTTTAGGGTTTAGGGTTTAGGGTTTTCAAAACCTAACCTAAACCCTAAACCCAAGGCAGTCTCAAGGTTCAGGTTTCGGAAGCCTTGTTAAGCACCAAAGCTTTAGGGTTTAGGGTTTAGGGTTTGGGGTTTGGGGTTTGGGGTTTGGGGTTTGGGGTTTAGGGTTTAGGGTTTGGGGTTTGGGGTCCAGGGCTTAGGGCTTCAGGAGCATAATGTTCAAATGCCGAGTGTTTCCCATCGTCCACCTCACCATGCAGAGATGTCTGACACAGTGCAAGACAAGCTGATTCCCGCCGGGAGCAATGAAAGCCACAAACTTTGGAGGCTTGGGTTTAGGGGTTAGAGCTTAGGGTTTCGGGTTTAGGGTTTAGGGTTTAGGGTTTAGGGTTTAGGGTTTGGGTTTAGGGTTTAGGGTTTAGGGTTTGGGGTTTAGGGTGACAAAAGGGGGGCAGCTCCCCGACCTTACTTTTAAGGGTTTAGGGTTTAGGGTTTAGGGTTTAGGCTTGGAGGTTCAGGGCACTTATAACCCCAGTTCTAGCTGCACTTCTAAGCCCCCTACGTCCCCTAAAGTGGGGGCTACCAAAATAGGGGAGCCCTAATATGGACCCCCGAAGGATTCCCTTATATTACGTACTCTCATTCAAGTAGGTTATAAGCAGAATTAAGTGGGCCTAAACCCTAAACCCTAAACCCTAAACCCTAAACCCTAAACCCTAAACCCTAAACCCTACCCATGAACCTCCAAGTAGACCACCTTGCCCATCGATCCCTTCGGAACATCTCGTGCGTTGCTCGGGCGTACGGTTTCCAACGGTCTGAGCATGTTCCTAGGGCCTAAACCCTAAAGGCCCTAAACCCTAAACCCTACATGAACTGCGAAGTTTACTTGCGAAAAGGCCGGGGGATTTTAGGGTGTTCTACTGATGTTCGGCGTCATGTTGCGGGGCCCTTTAAGACGAAAAAGCAAAGACTGGGCTACCTCAGCTGTGTTGTCTAGGCTGGGAGTCTGTGAGGGTCTGCGTATATAGCAAACTGATGTTGGTTGATGTTCAAGCCGATCTAGATTGAGGGAGGGAGAGGGTTCCCAAACAAAAACTGGAGCACATCAAAACTGGCTCAACAAAGTTGGTTCGAACATGTGTTGCATTGCAAAATGGACAAATCTTAGCAGAGCTTATAACTGCTGTTTTGAGTCAGTAGCTACCATGGACATCTATGTAGTACATCCTATTTGCAGTTTCCCAGCCCAGCCTGCTGAGTGCAGGCGCCGGGGTAACATGCCTTTGGGTTTCGTTGCCAACACAGTGCAGGGTTTGTGACTTAATGCTGAGGTTGACCTTCTTACATCAATGACACTTTGAGAATGTGCATGCGCGGCTTTACTTGTTTAGGTAGGGCTTGCGTCCCTGCGTGGTTGAGGTGCCGTTCGGAAAGGCAGTTTCGGATGTGAAACTGGGGATATGCTGTGTTAACAGTGACTTGCTTGCCTGGAGCCTCCCAAAAAAAGGGGTAAAGCATTGCCTGCCTTCAAGATGTGAAAAGACCAAGCTACAGAACTCAGGTAAAGACATGAACAGAGAGGCTATTTGGCAACGATTTCTCATACCTTATGTTTGCTTGCCTTGCTTGAGTCGCGGCAGTTGCCTGTTGTTGCTGTGCGGGTCTTGAAACGCCAGTAGATCACGAGAAGGCCAGGGTGGATCACCAGCGAAGGCGTGCATGGAACGCCAAGTAGACTAGCGAACCAAGGTAGATCACTAGAAGCCCATCTTAAGCAGCCAAACACCCAAGTGGACCGCAGGCTCGTCTACCTCAAGATGAGACACATGGTATATCAAGGTCTAACTTCAACCAGCTTGTTTCGAAATCTTATTGGGGGACCCCTAAATAAAGCCCGATCTTTTGGCAAAACTTCCAAGGGGCCTTGCCATGAATGCACTCCTTGTAGCTCATTGGCTTACAAGAGAAGGGCGGAACTGGAAACCAGGAGCACGGTCAGTACATTAAAGGCTCCGGGCGAGTGCAACATGCCGATGGCCAAGGGGGAGGTGATCCTCGCAAAGCTCGAGATGGATGCCTCGAGCACCAGAAACCGGCCGCAGCGAGCCTCAGGGGCTGCAACTACCACCACGCCCGGCAGTGATGCAAAGGCCAAGGCGAGGCCAAAGGCGTAGAGAACCAACGCCGGAGCTATCAAGGCAGGATTCGCACCCAGCACGGCGAGAGCAGTGGCCTCGAGGGTTGAGGGTTTAGGGTTTAGGGTTTAGGGCTTAGGGTTTAGGGTGGGTTTAGGGTTTAGGGTTTAGGGTTTAGGGTTTAGGGTTTAGGGTTTAGGGTTTAGGGTTTAGGGTTTAGGGTTTAGGGTTTAGGGTTTAGGGTTTAGGGTTTAGGGTTTAGGGTTTAGGGTTTAGGGTTTAGGGTTTAGGGTTTAGGGTTTAGGGTTTAGGGTTTAGGGTTTAGGGTTTAGGGTTTAGGGTTTAGGGTTTAGGGTTTAGGGTTTAGGGTTTAGGGTTTAGGGTTTAGGGTTTAGGGTTTAGGGTTTAGGGTTTAGGGTTTAGGGTTTAGGGTTTAGGGTTTAGGGTTTAGGGTTTAGGGTTTAGGGTTTAGGGTTTAGGGTTTAGGGCAGTGGCCTTCGACAGGATGCCTATCGCGCAGGTCAGGTCGGCTCCGCAGGCTTTCTGCAGGGGCTGCACCAGCACCACTTGGCACAAGAAGATGAACGTCGAAAGCAGCGACAGGGCTCCACCCAGCATCGAGGCAGAGAAGGCAAACTGCCGAAGCAGCATGAACCTGGCTCATGGTTTAGGGTTGAGGGTTTAGGGTTTAGGGTTTAGGGTTTAGGGTTTAGGGTTTAGGGTTTAGGGTTTAGGGTTTGGGGTTTGGGGTTTAGGGTTTAGGGTTTAGGGTTTAGGGTTTAGGGTTTAGGGTTTAGGGTTTAGGGTTTAAGTACCCTTAAGAATCTAAAATGGTACCCAACTATGACAAAGGAACGGTATGAAAAGGTTCAGCAAGAACCTGACCGAGGAGAGTACCAACGAGACTCCCATGGTCCGCCATGCTTTCCAGCAAATAGCACGCTGGCTTGCGTCTGGGGCTCGGTGTTCCTCTCTTTGCTTCTGCTGTCTTGCTGGAAGCCGTTGCTCACGGAAGGCCCAAAGGCTTGCCACAGCGCCTCCCGCGCACAGCAAGGCCATGAAGTAGAAGGGAGCGTTCAGGCCAAACCAGTCGGCAACCACACCCCCTAGTAAGGGCCCAAGCGTGAAGGCAACTTGCGCAGCAGCTTCTCCGTATGCCAAACTCGTGGAAAGCCGATCTTTGTCAGGGAGGGTTCTGGCCAAGAAAGATCTCAGAACTGGAACAATGCCACAACCGAAGCCGGCAATGCTGCGGGCGAGCAAAATCCAGCGGAGCCGCATGCTGTGTTGAAGTGCATATCCTAGGTAAAACCATGCGGCCGCGGAGATCGCCAAGCTTCCCAGCAACACTTGGACGATCCCAACTCGGGAACTGTAGATCGGCAAAGCCGCGTTTCCCACGAGCTGTCCCAGAAAGAAGCACGACGTGAAGGTACCGACATCCACACCTTGCTTCGCCAGAGCAGGGCCCAGAGGCAAACCCATAGTGAAGCCGAGGAAGCTGAGGCAGTAGAGATAGTAGATTGCTGGTGGCACTGATGACTGGGGCGCTTGTTTCGGCGCGCTTGCGTCGCGTTGCGGGGACGCGGAGCAGACCGCGGCAACCCGCCCACCGCCCTTTCTCGCCGATCCGATCAGCACCCCACCAATCCTAAGTTCATGTGGACTAACACACAACCCTAAACCCTAAACCCTAAAGTTCCTAAAGATCAGGAACTCGGTCTGCAGGTGCTAAACAAAAACTTTTAAGAGGAACTCCTTCTGAGGACCTGGCATTGCCGTCATCACCGCCCTTGGCTCAAGCTTGTGAAGCTTGCGGCTTCCCCACAAGTCGCGTGTAGGGCAGCCCATCGAGCACATACCAGAGCAGCCAGCATGGGCGGTGAACGGCAAGAGCCGGCCACATGGCCACATCACCCCGGCTGCGAGTCTGCTTGGGGCTTTGAGCAAGTGCCTTCAAGCTGCAGTGGAAAGGCAAACACGGGATTACGAAACTTCCAAGTCCTGAGCTCTCCAGAACCATTCAACCTGAGCTTAGGGGGGGTTCTTCAGGGCTGGGGGTTTCACTCTAACATTCTTCCACACTAAGTCATGGTTTAGGGCTTGAGGTTTGAGTATGTAGGATAACTTCGGCATCCCCAACGCAGTCCCGACAGCAACACTGAAACTACAAAACTGGACCTGACCAACCTCTGCCACTGCCGGTCCTAGCCTAGATATGTAGCTTCTAAGAGGCCAAAATCCTGGTGCTGGTATCCCTAAACCCTGCAACCCTCGTCACAGTCGAGCCCAAAACATCCTCGTAGCCGAAACCCCAAGCCCCAAAAGCCCCACTCAAACCAGGGCCCTCAAACAAATTCCGGGAGTTCAGGGTTAGGGTTTAGGGTATAGGGTATAGGGTTTAGGGTTTAGGGTTTAGGGTTTAGGGTTTAGGGTTTAGGGTTTAGGGTTTAGGGTTTAGGGTTAGGGTTTAGGATTTAGGGTTTAGGGTTTAGGGTTTAGGGTTTAGGGTTTAGGGTTTAGGGGGCATACAGGGACTCTAGCCACCCCTTGAGGCCCTTCACGGCCCTCCTAAACCCACGTCTCACATTTCACGCCCCCGCTTAAGCGCTGCATCTTGCGGACCTTGCAAGTGCTCATCCCTTCCTTCCGGCACGCGGAAGGCGCGGAATGCAATGTGTGAAACGCCTCTCGGGTCTGGCCGGTCTGGGCTTCAAACGAACAAAGCAACCCAAAGGCTGCAACAACAAACCCTGGACCCCAAACCCCAAACCCCTAAACCCTAAACCCTAAACCCCAAACCCCAAACCCAGCTCCCCTCTTGTGCAGTGGGCAGCTCAAGCTCCGCCGCAGAACACCTCAGAGGGCGTACGCGCTGCAGAAGGGCTTAGGGTACAACAACATGCATCGTGCACAACGATTTTCCGCGGTGCATCAAGTCACTTCAAGCGAGCAACGAGTACAATTAAGACAGCTATCCAGAGCCTCCAAGCTCTAAAGTGGAACAAAAGTTCCATGAAAACCGTAAGGTACACGCTGAGGCATTGCGATCCGAGCGCAAGGAGGACCGCAGAAGTTTCTAGCGTCGATAATCCTGAGCTCTGAGCCCGCACCCTCCTCATGTGTGAAGACCAACACCCATCCGTCATCCTCTTCAGTGGCTCCCGGACGAGGCACAAAGATTCCCTCCTGACCACTGATGCCTTCTCCGTACACGTGATCCTCGAAGGAAGGAGGACCCTGAGAATCTGATGGCATCGTATACTTTCGCAAGGCTCCGGCGACTCCAGTGCCTGCCTTGCAGCTGAGTTCTTTGCTGAAGACACAGGTGTATCCGTAGTCATGTGGCTTGCCGACGACCTTGGGGCTCACTGTCGGGAAATCAATGAAATCTGGCGGCCCGAGGTCTCGTTCAGAAGAGCTTCCGGTGACCATGTTCATCCTCCACTCATGTAGGCGGATGCTCTTGGGTGATCCCGGCTCCTATACTCCCCTTAGACCTTAATAAAAGTATCTTTGCTTAAATCCTCTTGGGTTTTCATATGAACAAAAATGGAAAATACATCTCAAGGGGGATATAGGCTCGAAGTACTGCTCCATGAAAGCTCGCCGGTCCACCTTCCCATCTTCCCAGGGAGGTGTCAGCACCATGGTGTCTGCCCTGCAACCGCGGAGCACCACTTCCTCTCCATCCTCAAAGGCGTTCAGCATGTGGAAGCCGTAGCCTGGAGAAAACTCGAACCATCTCTCCACGTCTTCGCCATACCGAGGCATGACACCGATTCGGCTTGGGGACTCCTCGAAGCCAATCATCTGCCCCCCAGAGAATAACCTGGAGACGTCAATTGTGAGGGGGAAGTCTAAGATAAGGGTAAATCGTTCAGTGATGGCGCAGTCGTGCATCAGGGTCTTCCTCGTGGCGCTCTTCACAGTCGTCCAGTGCTTGAGATTGCCATCTGGGCCTACGACGCCCGCGTGCACGGGAGGCTCGCTGAAGCTAGAGTAGGCAGTGAAGACCATGTCCCCGGTGGTGGGATCAATCTTCGGATGAGCTGTGAAAGATGGCAGGACCTTCTCTTGACCGAACTTGAAGTGACCCTTGAAATCCAGCTCCTCAAGGCCCACTTCCACTGGCATCACCTCACCTTCCACCAAGGCCAAAAGTCGACCTCCGTGGAAAAGGACGGAGGTGTTCGCTACGTCCTTGACGGCCGTACCGAAAGACATCATATTCATGATTGGGTTCAAGAAGGATGAGAGGGAAGTGGTGTCAACGATACCTCGATACAGGCACTCTCCAGACGTCTCCTCTCGATCAAAGTCAGGGGTCCGGATGTAGCGGTTACGATACGAGCACTGGCCATTTTGGAAGCGCACTGCGTGCAACATGCCGTCCCCTTCGAACCAATGGTGCACCGTGCGCCCAAACAACGGCGCTTCCACGCAGTCAGGCTTGAATCGAGGATTGGGACCATTTCCTGGGTTCTCGCTTTAATAAGGAAGTTGAAATCCAAATGCCATACTGTGGTCGTGTAGTGTAGACATGGGCCTTCCTTACCATGGCTTAACATATATGTCAGTGCCGTAACAAGGCCCGAGTTTCGCACAAACATTCCACTCGGAAAGTCCTCCGGGATGCGGCCCTCAACGACTTGCAGGTTTTCCTCAGAGACCTCCTCGGTGACTGGGGCAAAATTCCCGTCCAAGAAGACGTTCTGCAGTTCACGACCAGCGCTCTGCTCAAACGTCCTCACACCCTGCAGCAGCGGTGAGGCTGCGAGACGTACGCGGGACCGTGCCTGGCGCGATGCCACGGAGGCCAGCACAGCCAGAGCGAACTTCTGACCATGCCTTGGGAGCTTTGGCAGACCTCCTTCTCTGTTTGCACGAGCATGCCCTGGTAGCACCGGGATGGTGCTAGGTGCCGGATGGGGCAGCACCACCGCAGCCATGGTTTCTTGTGCTGGCTGAATCCTGTGCTCGTGCGCCCTCTGCTTATATAAAACACAAGCTTGCAACTGCCTTTCACTAGTCACGACATAGAGTCTACATCTTGGCAGACTGCTGTGTGGTTGCACTCCAACTCACAGGTTGCTGTGCTCTGAAAGCAGACATAGACATCTGGGATGACACCAATGGAACTAGTCCGCTGCATGCTTCTGATGTGCTTACCACTTCGCTTTCGTTCCGATCGAGCTGCAAGACGGTGCTGAACCCTGAACGAAACCCGTTTGCAACAGGCTTCTGAGGTCCGCGCCCAGAAACCCTGAACCCTACACCCTAAACCCTACATGAACCCTACACCTGCAGTGCGGATTAAAACGACCCCTAACCCTAAACCCTGCCTGCACTTGAAGACGAAGAGAAGGGCAGCGAGAACACCTGGTCGCAGGAGGGGACCCGGGGTTTCCGGGAGAGGGAGGAGAGGGGCACACACACTTTAGCGTACGAGGGGGGTGGGAGCGTGAGCACTCTAAAGTTACGGGCGGTGGTGGAGGAGGAGGAGGAGAAGGACAGCGCAAGGACAGCGCAAGGCACTCCTGCAACATGCACTCCTACCCACCTAAACCCAACTGAAGGCCCTAAACCCTGCCTGTGCTTGAAGACGAAGAAAAAGGACCAAAGCTGGTTGGTCGCAGGAGGGGGACCTGGAAGTCCCAGGAGAAGGGGAGGCGGGCGCAGCGCACGTTATAGCTTACAAACCCTAAACCCTAAACCCTGAATCCTAAACCCTAAACCCTAAGGGCACTCCTGACTCCTGCGACCAAACCTGGCTGCCTCGGAGCCCACATGCCTGCCAACCAAACCCGACCCTGAAGCCTTGCCGTCCAGACATCGCTGCCTCAGAACCCCTTGCCTTCCCCCCCCCAGAACCCTAAACCCTAAACCTCTGTGGCTCCCGGCGTTCGGTCACTACCTCCCTTGCGTCCAGGGCTGCGTGTGCTTGTTGCTTTCCTTACTTACAATAGTCTGAGGGGCCCTCTTCGGAATCAAAGCCTTGTTTCTCCGTGGCCTTGCTGTCCTGTCATGGATGCCGAAACTCGCGATGCTGCCTGTCCTCTCAAGCAAAAAACAACGCAAGCATGAACTCGATAAAAATCATGCCAAAAACTTGCAAAAAGCAAGCAAAATCCATGCACAAATCATGCAAACGTGCCAAAAACGTGGCACAAAAACCGTCATGCCAAAATCACCAAAACAACCCTACGTCCCGACGTCTCCACGTCTCTATACGTCTCTATGCGTCCCTATACGTCCCTATACGTCCCTACGTCCCTGCGTCCCACGTGAACCTAGGCGGATGCAGCACGAAAGGAGTCTCTCTTTTGCTGGTAACTCAACGTCCAGTGCGTGTACGTGGCCAGCACTCGCACGACATGTCTCCTCCAGTACTGGCGCAACGGCCTCTACACCCACAGAGCGCGTGTAGTGCAGCCCATCGAGCACATACCAGAGCAGCCACCATGGGCGGTGAACGGCAAGAGCCGGCCACATGGCCACATCACCGCGGCTGCGAGTCTGCTTGGGGCTTTGAGCAAGTGCCTTCAAGCTGCAAGGAGAAGGTTCAGGCAAACCCCAACAATGAGGGATGGGGTGAACTGGAACCCCACCACATTTCGCCCTGCTCCACGCCAACCGCACGTCGTACCCCAATGAGTTTGCAAGACGGAGTGCCCTTGCAGGGGCTTCCGTTCAAGCAAGACTTTTCAAAGACAACATGTGCGCAGCTACGGGTTGACTGCGCCATTTGGGTCACAAATCGGAAAAACATGACCATCTTGAAAAGCAGGGCAGTGTAGATTGGGAATACCGAGCTCATGCGGTTTAGGGCTTCGGGTTTATGGTTGGGCTTAGGTTTTAAGGACATCAACCAAGTTGACTGAAAAGGTTCAGGGAAAGGGGTGGGGGGACTTTATTCCCAAAAACATGAAGCACACACCAACGGACGAAAACTCCCGAAAGACATTACCTCGAACGGCCTGGACCCCTCGGCCCCAAAGCCTGTGTCAAATGGGAAAAAACGGCAATTTGATGCGCGCGAGGAGGACGACGGCAACGAAGAATAACGTGGCAACGTCGAAACCATCAGTTAGACTCGACGAGGCCCAAAAAACACAAAGCAACGAGATGGTATGGACAACCCTGCATCACAAAACTCCCATCGGCGGATGCTTAGATTGTTGTTTTGCGTGCGAGCCCAATTTACAGCGTCAACTGCCCAGTGAGCAAATCTACTACTGCCAGAATAAAAGAACCTGCACAAACCAGTGAGCGTAAAGGAAGTCGTGTCTACAACAGGCAACCGCTCGCGCAGAGGCCCTTATTGCAAGACAACTTAACACAAAACCAGCAAAGTGAAAGTGCGTACAGGCGCACAGGCTGATGCGTAAAAGTACTGGACTGGAGAGAGATCCTTTTACAGACTTCCTTGAAGAACATACCCTACTATCTCTAAGCCACTCATAGATCTTCAATACCGGGCTACGATGGGCTAGCGTGGCACCTGACCCCTGCCTCAACCTCTAAGGCTGCGTTTCTGTGGAGGGCACATGAAGGCTCGCCGGAAAAGATGGCAATAGAGGATGCGAAGGGAAAGTCTGTGCAAGTATCTTGAATGTGCATTACGGATTGCGACAGGCAGCTCTTCGAAAACGACTCCGACCAGATCAGCCAGAACTTCGACACCCAGACATAGAGACGGTCAACACCGCACCTCTTACAAGAACGTCGACGCATGCCATCGAGAAGGTGCAGATCCAGAACACCAAGACGAACCTGCCCCAACCACACGTTTGTGGCTTGTCATGGCCTCAAGTTTGTCACCCTAAATCCTAAACCCTAAACACCAAACCCGAAACACTAAACCCTAAACCCTAAACCCTAACTTCATATTTGCTGTGGCCCAGTTGTGGCGCGATGTGGCTTGACGTGGCCTCAAGTCGCACACAGCAGATAAAGCGACATAAGGTCAGACAAGGAGCAATCGAAGTTTGATCTAGGGTTTAGGGTTTAGGATTTAGGGTTTAGGGTTTAGGATTTAGGGTTTAGAAGTTGCTTTTTGTTTCAAGTTCTCAAGAACGCACTACCTGCTCTTAGGCAGATTGCGCCTCCCCCAGCCCAGGTAACAGCCCTGGACGAAAGCGCAGCCTCATTTGGCCGCACTGCTTGGAGGTAGGTTCAGGGTTTACGGTTTTCTAGAGTTGTGCATCTTGGTCTTCAGGCAATCACAAAGGCAACCGCAGAAACACCCCACGCCAACACTGCTAGCAAGTGCCAAGAGCAAGTCTGCGGTTGCATACACCCCAGAGACCATGCGCTGAAGATTGGATTCGGGCTGGAGACTGCAGTTTGGGAGAGCACATACACGGTCCACTCGTGTCTGAGTTGATCTTCCGCTAAAGTACAAAGGGGTGGAATTGCTGGTCTGTGGTGGGGATAAAGGCTTGGCATTTGCATGCCCTGAGCCTGCCTGGCCAGCAGCACAGCAAAACCTCACGGCAAGGACCCCAACCCGTCGTCTCCAGCCGCGCACTTCCTTGAATTTCAGTAAAATGAAAACCTGTAACCAAACTGGAATCCCTAAACCCCAAACCCTAAACCAAGAATGATACTGCTGTACTTTTTTGGGGACTCATCAGGACGGGAGCTGGACGACTCCCACCTTCGCAGATGCACGACTAGAGGGCTCTGGCAATACCGTTCCCTTCTGACTTGACAGATGAAAGCCACACCAGCACCTGAACTCATATCTTCCAGGGCCGACCACCTTGTTTCTGCAAGCACATCTGCCCCGACCTACATTCTACGGAAAGCCCAAAGACAGTGTCAATCCTACGTCAACGACACACCCTAAGTCCGAAAAGCCCTTTCTTGAGGAGGTACAGAATCTATCAGAATCTGAGATGCCCGGGCTCCTCTCGGTCAGCCGTTGCTTGAGCTGCTCGTGCAACTCCTTTCGGGGGTTCAATATAGCTCTTGGAGCTTCGGGTTTAGGGTTTAGGGTTTAGGGTTTAGGGTTTAGGGTTTAGGGTTTAGGGTTTAGGGTTTAGGGTTTAGGGTTTAAGTTGGTGAACGGGCACAAGGACGCTGCACGCTCCAGCATGGGTCCGAAAGGCAGCAGGGGACAACAGTCAACACGATCTACAAAGCAGCCAGTGCAATGATGCTGCGGACAAGGGATCAACATTCTGCGAGGTCGAGGATGACTTTACCTTTTAGGCCGACCGGCGTCGCTCATGATGCAGAGCACGTCACGTCATACTGGTGTTACAGTGTTCAGCTCTGTGATACGTCGCCAGACTTCCAAAACTAAAATCTGTACTCGGGAAGTCCGGTGAGGAGCGGCCCGCTCAAGCACTGCTAGCTGCTCTGTCTTGCTTTACAAGTCATCATCGGTGTGCTCAGAGTCATTCACATCCCGAGCCAAAGCTCTGTCTTCTGCGCCCTCATCACCATCGTAATCACCATGATCCTCCACTTTAACACCATCCATCCGGCGTTTCAAGCCACACTGCTCCTCAAAGCGCATCTCCGAAGCCCTAGGTGCACACTCTTCGCCAGCATGGAACTGGAACTGGTGCTTCAGCAGCTGGCCCTTTAAGATTCGGCGCTCGAGTCGTCGGTCGGAAGCACGTGACACGTCCCAGTCGCCTGGAAGCCTCTTTTGGCAGCTTAGCCGCTTTTGATTGCCTCGAAGTCCGGCTCTGCCGAAAAGCTGGCCGTTGGCCTGGTGGAGCCAAAATCCCCGAAGCATCCGGTATTCGAAAACCTTCTTCTTCTCATGATTCCTGACCTTACGGTGATTGACAACCGTCATGATCTGTTTATTGCACCGGCGGCAAGTAACCGTCCACCGGTGCCTCACCTGCGTGTCCCAGGCTCTGTCGGGGACCGCTGCCTGCGGCTTGCACCTCTTTTCGGGCTTCTGCCGCGCCACCGGCGCGGGGGGACGGTACTCACCTGCGGCCTGAGTTGTGGAACGCTGGGGCGGCTTGGAGGTGCGCCGGCGCGCCGGCGCTGGCTCTCGCTCCGCTGGCTCTTCGCGCACTTCTGCCATATCCTCGCTGTGCTCGCCGTCGGTGTCGTTCTCCACATCTGAGTCACCGAAACCGAGTTAACCAAATCTAGCCGCTGCCCCTGCAGTAAGTTGACTCTCCTCGGGTTCCAGAGACACCTCCTCTGGCTCCGGGTCCAGTGGCTCCGGGTCCAGTGGGTCTTGGGGCACAAGCTGCAGGGCCTGCAAGGGCTGTGGCGGGGACGGAGGAGGCCGTGGCCTTCCACCTCCAGGCACCGTGATGTGCAAGTACCTGCACTCTGGATTGTGTGGGCACGTTCGCTGACTCTGCCAATGCTCGCAAACATCGGCATGAACGAAGTCGCACCTGCCTGTTTCATCTTCCATGCATCTGCCAGTCAAAGCATAGTTGCGACAGTAGCTGACATGGTCGAATCTGCACCGCGCCCCGCGAATGCACTCCCCGCTCGCTCTGTGCATGTACTGGCGACAGAACCTGTTGAGATCGATCCTCCTGCGCCGACTGTGCCTCGCATCCGCCACCATTGCTGCAAAAACAGCAGCGGACACTCGGACTGGGCTCTGGACCCGACTAAGCTGCAGCCGTCCGCGAGTCCGGCGTTGTGGTAAACTGTGGTAAACTGCTCCCAACTACAATAATTGCTTCGACGACTCGTGTCAAATTGGACTATAAGCGTTCAACGGCTCGCATTTGCACTGTGTGTGTGGGGGTGTTTTGTCAACAACACTGTGACCTACACTCTTTGCCACTTGCATTGAGGACAGTTCTTGTGCGGGGGGGTCTCCAAACTCACGAAAGCTCATCAGCACGCTAGACTGACCTGCGGGCTGCAAGGCGAATGCATCGGCTTCTTTTTGCATTCATACAGCAAGACGTCGGACAACCCATGAAGTTGGACCGGCGCCCCTTTGTCGCACAATACGTAGTTTCTCAGAATGCCCCACGTTGCCAAGCAGCCTCAAAATCCCCGCTTCAATCTTCCCGAAAGCCCTGTTCACAGAATCGGGTCCTCCACAGTGCCGGTTTCCGTCTTGTAGTCGGAGGGCTTTTTCCAGTGCCTCGGACATTATAAAGGCTGTATAGGTTACAGTTATGAAGTATCGTGGCGGGCACTGTATCGTGGAGTTACATGCTCGGTTGTCTTGGTCTGCTCACCGTAGCACTGTAAGGGATGCAGTAGAAGATTTTGTTTGAGGGGGTGCCGCGCTCCAAAGAGCTTGTTCGCGGCACACCGTAAGACTGAACTACCCCGCACGTAGACGTTCGCCACGGCTGTCCCTGTTCATCATTCATACTGCATGCCTTTACCGAAAACGAGACCAGCCGGTCTGCAGCATACGTCATCCCGTTCCTTCTCAAACCGTTCGAGAGCAAGTTCCTTCGCGGCCACGTGATGGGGCAGAATTCTGGTAGCTTCTGTCTGATGATAGCAGTGTGGTCAGAATTCATGTGCATGGTTTGCATTACGCAAGAAATCGAGGTGTTGGATGCCCGGCGGAGACCATATAGAAGTCTTAAGCAGAAAACACCTGCTGGAAGGTGCAGCCCTTGGTGGGGTTTCAGTCATTTCAAGAACAGCAACTCGTCCTAAAACGCAGTCAGGTCCGACTGCTTGCAAGGCCTGGAACGCAAGTAAACCTGCCGCAGTAGCTAGCCAAATTTAAGGTTCAGGGTTTAGGGTTTGCCAGAGTGCTTGGAAGGACCTTCCTGTAACAAGCTCTCTGGTCCGGTGAAACATGAATGGAAGTCCGAAACGGTTTGCTAGACTCCCTCTGATGACATTCCGTTTCTCTTTGCGGTACGAATGTCGTTTGCTCCGGAGGCATGATGGTGGAACTGCATGGAGCCAGGCACAAGCTCCAACTTGTTGAATGTTTGGACCGCTATACCATGATGTACTATAGTTGAATAAACTATAGTATACTATGTAGTTTATTGTAATGCTTCCTCTCTGAGCCACTTGCAAGAGCCTCCTGGAAGCGATGGCTCATTCCACGTCCGGCCTCCCGATGCTGAACGCCGCTCTCCTATACTATACGACACTGTATTATAGTAGCAGGACATCATAACGTGTGTATACCACACACATATATATATACATATATATTTATATATTTATATACATATAAGTACAAGTTGTAGTAGTATACTATCGCAGAGAGTATGATTATGTTCCGTCCATATCAATGTGCACGCATTGTTCTTTAGGATTCTCTGATCACCCGTGCCGATTGGTACAGAGTTGTCTCGCTGTGTACCAGCAAAAGCAGAGAAGCACATTGCGCGGAATATAGTTGTGCTTCTCAGACCTATATAATGGGGAACCTTATTCCGGTACATTTTAAGGCTGCCCTCCCCATCTTCGTTCTTTGCGTCGTTTTGACCCCTGCATTCCAGTGCAAGCTGGCCCGATCCAACAGCACCTGCATCCACAAGGCTCGAAGGGCACCCAACTCATAAACGAAACCCGAAAGCAATGAAGTCAACGAGCCTCCAGCTGCTTCACCTGATTCGCGTCTCGGTTCAGTCAGTCTCTGGTACTCCCATGTCGTTCTCTCTTCCCTTGCATCAAGGTTATCAACGATTCCGCCAGCCCAAGACAGGGTAGAAACACCCATGAGCTCCCTTGGCTTATCCTCCTCGCATCTTCCCACTTCTGCTTCCTGTCTTCCGCCGTCATCGATATGCCTTCCATTCCAGGAATCTTCAGGATCTCACACACTTTTGACAAAAATTGGTTCCGCCCGGTACCCGGCAGGCATATATGCCGCCGGGTACCCGGCAGCCTGCCGGGTACCCAGCAAGGTTGTTGAAAAACAAGTAACGAGGGGTGGTGGGATTTCACATACTTCTGACAGAGAGTGGTTCCGCCCAAGCCCTGAACAAGGACAATGAGAACGGCAACGACAGCAGCGACGACAGCCCTATGACACAATGAAAGCGCGAGTGCAAGTCTGCCAAGTTTTGGCAAGAGCAACAGAATCCCACCAGCAACACGAAGTATCGAAAACAAGACGAGCCCCTCATTGCAGGCCCCAACTACCCCAGCGATGACGATACAGATAATGATAACGACAACAATAACAATGATAGTAACAATGCGAGTACTAGCTGTCAAAGCGGCACGGGCAACAGCAAAAGAACAATATGACAATGTTCGCAATACTCGCTGCCAGCACTACCGCCGGGTACCCGGCAGGCTTTGATAGAAATGATGAAGATCCAGTGGAGAAAGAAAGAGACCAAGATCAACTGGAAGCCCCCCAGTGAGCTATGAACCTCCAGCGAAGAAATGAATGGACGAAGATGGATCCCCTCCAAAGGCGAGGACAAAGAAAGCACAGTTAAAGGAACCTGAAGAGTTGATGAGGAAGTGGAAAAGTTAAGAAAATCCCTACAGCAAGCGAGACATACGAGAAAAACGTGAGAAGAATCGACAACAAGAAGTGTTAGAGAAATTATTCGTACATGAAAGAACTTTCCGAAGCATCATGACGACGAAGAGATTGAAATGGAAGAGCTCGAAAAATTTGAAGCTGAAGAAGGACAGCGAGGAAGAAGAGGAACTCGAATGGCGAGAGCCCTAGAAATTGAGCTTGGCAACCTGAACGCTGATTGCCACGAACAAAAAAGGAATCAGTCAATAACCACGGTGGGTGGTGATGAGGAGGACGGCGTGATTCCAGTATTGGTGAGGATGCATCTTTCTCTGGGTGACAGAACCGGCTGTCGAACATGATACGCAATCAGAACCTTCCCATGGCATAGTTGCATGAAGCTTGGTAGCATCAATGGCTACCGGAATGATCTTGCCGGGGACTGTGGCAGCTTTGAATGCAATCCCTTCCTTGAAGGTCGGCTCCAGAGTTGTCCTCTCCTCTACTGGTGGAAGGCCTGCTTTGGTTTTCCAGCTTGAGAGACACGGCAGCAGGCGCATCAAAAGCCCTGTAGTACTGCTTTTCACCTTCTATTTGACTGCGGCCATGGAGACGGCGCCACGCCAGTGCCGAACAACCACTAGCTTTGCCGTTTGCCTTGCTTGCACTGGCATTTCTGGATTCTGCGCCTGTATTACCCATGCCCCAAAGAAAGAAAGAAAGAGAGAGAGAGAGAGAGAGAGAGAAAGAGGAATTTGTTAATTCCACCCCCCTTGAATCTTGTTATATTTTTGTATTTTTTTTGGAATTTCATCATTTGAAACCAGAGAAGTATTCACGCTGGTTTACTGTGGGTAGCGTGCGTCGTTACGGAGGCACTGCAGAAAGTTGCTGAAGCGCATCGGAGGCGCTCCCAGCCACCAAACGTTGCTCAAGCTTGGCTCAAACCTTCGAAAACAAGGACGAAGGCTTTGAAGGCTTTAAAAATAGAAAACAAAGGGCTTCAAAAACTTTTGAAGGCAAGGACGAAGGGGGGCAGGTGAGGACAAAGAGTGGTTCAAAGGCTTTGAAGAGTGAAAACAAAGGGAACTTTAAAGGCTTCAAAGGCAAGAACAAAGGAGGAGAGCTTCGAAGACTTCTAGAAACAAAAACACTTTTGTCTCCACTTCTTTGATCTTCAAATACAAAAACAAAAAAACAAAAGAAGATTTAAGAGGAAAAAAATTCCCTTCTTTCTTCTCCTTTAAATTTTCAAAGAATAAAATACAAAAAACAGGGGGTAGAATTAAAAAAAATCCCTTCTTTCTTCTCCTTTGAATTTTCAAAGAATAAAATACAAAAAACAAAAAAAGATTCAAGAGAGGTGGAATTTAGAAAAAATTTCTTCTCTCTCCTTCTCTGATTTATCAAACAATGAAATACAAAAACAAAACAAGATTTAAGGGAATTTAAAATATTCCCTTCTCTCTTCTTCCTTCCTTCCCTCCGCATTCTTGTGCTTCCTTTCCCACTTTCTCGTCTGTAATTTAAAATAAAGTCTACTTCTGTAAACAAAAACCGTCTTGTTGCGACTTCGAACAAGAAAATACAAAAAACAAAAGAAGATTTAAGGAAAGGAATTTACAAATTCCCCTTCTCTTCTTCTTGATTTGCAAAGAAAAACCCGGGTTCCAAAGAAGCTTTGAAAAATTTGAAGGCAAGAACGAAGGGGCGGCAAAAGCTTCGAAGGTCTGCTTCTTTGCTAATTGTCTCTTTCCGTGCTGTCATTGCCTGCTCTCTTAAACTGGCGTTCTTCTAAGCAATGCCTGTGTGCAGGTAAACTTGAACAGCACCCGGAAGGCATTGGGGGAAGAGATGAACTTGAACAGCACCAAATGACAAATTCTTTAAAATGCATAGGGTTTAGGGTTTAGGGTTTAGGGTCAAAAGGGCTTCCAAGTAGCTCCTCAAGGGGAGACGTCCCTGAGCTCCCCACCCGGCACTTCTGCGTCATGAGGGACGCCCAAACCATCGAAGTCGGTTTTAGGGTCAGGGTTTTCTTTGGTTTTAGGGCTGAGGGTTTCAACTCAGGGTGAGGTAGAAATATGCACCGTAGGACCTTGGTTGCGACATTTCATGCTTCCGCTTGTTCAGCTTTAAGAGGGGTGAAGGGATGCCTGATCCAGAACTTCAGCAAGTGTGGCAGCCTTTCGCTCCCAGCCACAATGAGGGCTGAGGGATATTTAGGGTTTGGGGTTTGGGGTTTAGGGTTTCGGGTTTAGGGTTTACGGTTTAGAGCTTAGGCGCAAAATCGCCTTACGGGTTGTTTGTCGGGTAGACAGTCTCCGATGGGTTTGATAGTGTTTTTGCCGGGTTGAGAATTTTTCGCAACCCTGGCGAACCAGGTTTCTTGTATAGGGTTTGAGGGTTTGAGAGTCAGGGCTTGTAGGAACATACTTCCTGCCACTGTTCCGCATAAACTTAAACCCTCCAAAACAGGCTTTGAGCAGGACCCGTCTGATGTCGGCTTTAGTTTGGGTGTTGAGGCAGTGTCCGTGTGTAGTTTTAGGGGCTAAGGTTTTTTTTTTTTCCGAAATTCTGGGCTGAACCCAAAACTTAGATTTAGACCCTGAGCACTAGCTTGTTTTTTGGATTTTTCGGGTCGAGGGTTCTCGGGCTAGTGGTGCCAACCCAGCCCCAAGAAATGCACGGAAAGAAAATCCACCGCAGCACTGTTGGCTCTGGCCGATTTGTCAGAGACCGAAACGTGCCGAAAACCGGTGCTTGGGCCGCACGAGAGTGTCACAGTGCCCCGAAACCCTAACCCCTAAACCCTAAATTCTAAGCCCTAAACCCTAAGCCCGAAACCCTGAACCCAAAACTTTAGGGCTGCGGAAGCATACCTAAACTTGAGGTGTGGCAAGTTTACCTGGCCATAGATCCGGGTTGACAGGGTTTCGGTGGCTCAAAAGGGCTTGTAGAAGCTGTAGGCTTGGGAGCTTCACAGGGTTTAGGGTTTAGGGTTTAGGGTTTGGGGTTTAGGGTTTAGGGTTTAGGGCTACTGTAGAGCTCTACGGGGTCTTCCTTGGTAGTGTAGGATTGTTGGGGGTTTAGGGTTTCGGGGTTACGGGGTTAGTGAGGAGTCCGCATGGGCCGTGGGCTCAACCCCCCAAAGCCAAGCCCTATGCATCCCATGCAACCTTCTGGGGCCCTCTAGACCATCCTTCCGAAAGTCCGATCATGTATCTGTGTATCTGGGCTGGCTCAAGAAAAAGAGCTAGGTAGTTAGAAGTCGAGTTGTAAGTAAGGCAGTCTTAGAACCGTAGTTCTAACCCTAGCTTAAGGAAGGCTCCTCTTTGGCCTGCCTTGTGTGCGCCAACTCCCGCCGAAACATCGAACCAACCTTCCCCGCAGATCAGGCCCTCCTAGCCCCTTGAGCTTGCCCTGCTTAGGGTTGAGAATTTAGGGTTTAGGGTTTAGGGCTTAGGGTTCACGCCTGAACCCCCTTTGTAAGCCCTAAGTCCCTAGATGAGATTTCCCAAGCACCCAAAAGACAAATTCCTGGTGCCAAGGTGCACACAACAACACCTGCACCCACAGGTCAAAGACAACAGCCCCGGACTCAGATCATGCAGCAGCCGAGAGAGTCACCAGTAGTATCCCCCCATCATCCCTCGTTATCCCTGCATAAGTCAGAAGTCAGAAGAATATAGGAGTTTGCGAAAACAAGGGACCCCGAATATAGACCCCCCAATTCCCCTGCAATAAGGGCCCCAATAAGGTGTCCCTCTGTTCGGAAACCTTGCTACCTCACCCTAAACTTTTGTCAATTAGGTTTAGAGTCTCGACAGGGGTCTCGGGCTTAAGGGCGTCCACACATTGGACAACAGCCTCTTGGAGCCCTGTAGAGTTGGCCCTTAAACCCTCAACCCTAAACCTAAACCCTAAATTGGCTGCTGTGTCATCACGCCTATCTGCAAAAGAGAACAACAACCGAACAACACACATAGAACGATGAACAGCCTATCTCTCTCTCTATATACTGATGCGTATATCAATATAAATATATATACACAACTATGTATGTATATGTATATGTATATACATATATATATGTACTTATGTACGTGTGTGTATATATATAGCTATACACTTATGTATATATGAGGCAGGAACCTTTGTGTATAATGTGATGATTCGTCCTTTTGTTGGGGGGGGGGAGTGGGGTTTGAATAGTTTGAATAGTTTGGGGGGTCACGCCTGGGGCCCTAAACTATTCAAACTATTCAAACCCTGGTGGTTTGAATAGTTTGAATAGTTTGAATAGTTTTGGGGGGTCCCTGGGAGGAGAGGAGGGGGGGGGTTTGAATAGTTTGAATAGTTTGGGGGTCCGAACTGGGGCCCTAAACTATTCAAACTATTCAAACCCTGGGGGGGGGTCCGGCCTGGGGCCCTAAACTATCAAACTATTCAAACTATTCAAACTATTCAAACTATTCAAACTATTCAAACTATTCAAACTATTCAAACTATTCAAACTATTCAAACTATTCAAACTATTCAAACCCTGGGGGTTTGAATAGTTTGAATAGTTTGGAGGGTCCGGCCTGGGCCCTAAACTATCCAAACTATTCAAACTATTCAAACCCTGGGGGTTTGAATAGTTTGAATAGTTTGAATAGTTTGAATAGTTTGAATAGTTTTGGGGGGTCCCTGGGAGGAGAGGAGGGGGGGGGGGGTTTGAATAGTTTGAATAGTTTGGGGGTCCGAGCTGGGGCCCTAAACTATCCAAACTATTCAAACTATTCAAACCCTGGGGGTTTGAATCGTTTGAATAGTTTGAATAGTTTGAATAGTTTGAATAGTTTTGGGGGGTCCCTGGGAGGAGAGGAGGGGGGGGGGGGTTTGAATAGTTTGAATAGTTTGGGGGTCCGGCCTGGGGCCCTAAACTATTCAAACTATTCAAACTATTCAAACCCTGGGGGTTTGAATAGTTTGAATAGTTTGAATAGTTTGAATAGTTTGAATAGTTTGAATAGTTTGAATAGTTTGAATAGTTTGAATAGTTTGAATAGTTTGAATAGTTTGAATAGTTTGAATAGTTTGAATAGTTTTGGGGGGTCCCTGGGAGGAGAGGAGGGGGGGGGGGGTTTGAATAGTTTGAATAGTTTGGGGGTCCGAACTGGGGCCCTAAGGAGAGGAGGGGGGGGGGTTTGAATAGTTTGAATAGTTTGGGGGTCCGGCCTGGGGCCCTAAACTATTCAAACTATTCAAACTATTCAAACCCTGGGGGTTAGAATACTTTGAATAGTTTGAATAGTTTGAATAGTTTGAATAGTTTGAATAGTTTGAATAGTTTGAATAGTTTTGGGGGGTCCCTGGGGAGGAGATGAGGGGGGGGGTTTGAATAGTTTGAATAGTTTGGGGGTCCGGCCTGGGGCCCTAAACTATTCAAACTATTCAAACTATTCAAGCTATTCAAACCCGGGGTTTGAATAGTTTGAATAGTTTGAATAGTTTGAATAGTTTGAATAGTTTGAATAGTTTGAATAGTTTGAATAGTTTGAATAGTTTGAATTGTTAGAATAGTTTGAATAGTTTGAATAGTTTTGGGGGGTCCCTGGGAGGAGAAGGGGGGGGGTTAGAATAGTTTGAATAGTTTGAATAGTTTAGGGGGGTCCCTGGGAGGAGAGGGGAGGGGTTTGAACAATTTGAATAGTTTGAATAGTTTGGGGGCCCGGCCTGGGGCCCCAAACTATTCAAACTATTCAAACTATGCAATCTATTCAATCTATTCAAACTATTCAAACTATTCAAACTATTCAAACTATTCAAACTATTCAAACTACTGAAACCCCCGTCTGGCCTCAATGGGGAGAAATTTGAAAAAAAAAGCCAGATGCGCGACGCCCGGTGTCACAGGGTAAGTATTGGTGATTTCTGGGAATTTTACGCCTTCAAAGTCCCCATCCAATGGCCTGATGCGCGACGCCCGGTGTTGCAGGGTGGATATTTTCGTAGATATTTTCGCGACGCCCGGTGTTACAGGGTATGTATCTGTGATCTCTTGGTATTTTGCACCTTCAAAGTCCCTATCCAATGGCCTAATGCGCGACGCCCGCTGTGACAGGGCAGATATTTGCGCGATCGCCTGGTGTAACAGGGTAGATATTTTCGCGACGCCCGGTGTGACAGGGTAGATATTTTCGCGACGCCCGGTGTTACAGGGTGGATATGTTTGCGGATATTCGCGACATTGGCGTGATCATTTATTGCTTTCACAAACCCTCAATCTACGGCCAAAACATAGGGATTTTGGCTAGTTTGGCGGCCTTGGAAACCACCCAAATTCCAATTTTTTAGTGACTTTTGACCATTTTTTGCTTTCACAAACCCTCAATCTACAGCCAAAACATGGGCATTTTGGCGAGTTTGGCGGCCCTGGAAACCACCCAATGGCATTTTTTAGTGATTTTTTTATCATTTTTGGCCTTCACAAAGCCTCAACTTGGGGCAAAACATGGGGATTTTGGCTCATTTGGCGGCCTTGAAAACCGCCCAAATGGAAGTTCTTTTGTGCTTTTTGACCATTTTTGGCTTTCACAAACCCTCAAGCCAGGGCCAAAACATAGGGATTTCGGCCAATTTGGCGGCCTGGGAAACCACCCAAATGGTAGTTTTTTGTGATTTTGTGCAATTTTTGGCCTTCACAAACCCTCAATCTAGAGCCAAAACATATGAATTTTGGCTAATTTGGCGACTTTGGAAACCACCGAAATGGCAATTTTTAGTGATTTTTGACCATTTTGGCGTTCACAAATCCTCAACCTAAGGCCAAAACATCGGGATTTGGGCTAGTTTTGCGGCCTTGGAAACCACCCAAATTCTAATTTTTAGTGATTTTTTGACCATTTTTTGGCTTTCGCAAACCCTCAATCTACGGCCAAAACATAGGGATTTTGGCTAGTTTGGCGGCCTTGGAAACCACCCAAATGGCATTTTTTTTTTATTTTGGGCAATTACCCCTCTCTCTTAAGTAGACACCTTTTTGACCCTCCAGAGACTATCCAGAGCCAGAATGAATCACATCGAATTCCTGCACTTCTGATGCAAAAAAACCCAATCTCAAAACAGAGATGGAGCAGCAAGGCCACAGACCCAAAACAAATTTGCCCTATAGGCCAAAAAAAGTGTTCGCAGAAGAAATCGCCCAGAAATGCCCTCCTGGAGCTTCGGGGGTTATCCGGGCTGCGCCCTCCTTTTTGCACCCCGAAGCTCCAACACGGCATTTCTGGGCGATTGATTCGACGGATCGCTCCACTTTTTATTTTGGCCTATAGGGCAAATTTGTTTTGGGTCTGTGGCCTTGCTGCTCCATCTCTGTTTTGAGATTGGGTTTTTTTGCATCAGAAGTGCAGGAATTCGATGTGATTCATTCTGGCTCTGGATAGTCTCTGGAGGGTCAAAAAGGTGTCTACTTAAGAGAGAGTATGGCCGTGCCGGCCTGGACTCAATTACAACACTCAGGAGTTCAGGAGGATGTTCTGCATCATTTTATTTTTATTTTTGTTATATATACATTTTTTAAATAGAAGAATGACAGAAATGACAAGAAAATGACAAGCCCAATCGCTTCGAAACGCAGCTAGAAGGTTTGTGGATGTAAAAAAACTTGAGAATGACAAAAATGACGGAAATGACGGAAATGACAAATGACATTTTCCAGAAAAAATCCCACAGATGCTCTGCTGCTCATCAAAAGTCAGCTGAACTGACAGAACAGAAAAACCATGTTCAAGTTGACATTGAGCAAAGCATGCGCAAGACTTTTTTCAAAAAAAAACTTGGAGTTGTCATTTTGTCATTTCCGTCATTTCTGTCATTTCTGTCATTTCTGTCACTCGACATTGGACAAGCAGCAAAGCATGCGCAAGATTTTTTCAAAAAAAAAATTGGAGTTGTCATTTTGTCATTTCCGTCATTTCCGTCATTTCTGTCACTAGCTTGACATTGGACAAGCAGGAAAGATGTTTTTTCAAAAAAAATTTGGATTTGTCATTTTGTCATTTCCGTCATTTCCGTCATTTCTGTCACTAGCTTGACATTGGACAAGCAGGAAAGATTTTTTTTCAAAAAAAATTTGGATTTGTCATTTTGTCATTTCCGTCATTTCCGTCATTTCTGTCACTCGAGCTGGAAGAAGGAGGAGTACAGGAAGATGAGCCGGCTCTACAAATGATAGAAATGACGCTTCTCAGATCCACGCGTGCTCTGCTGCACATTAAGAGTCAGCTCATGACAGAAATGACAAATGACATTTCTCACAAAAAAATCCACAATGCTGCACATCAACAGTCCGCTGGTAGGCCCTGGTAGGCCCTGGCAGGCCCTGGTAGGCCCTGGTAACAGAAAAACACATTCAAGCTGACATTGGACAAGCAGGAAAGCATGCCGTGCCGGCCTATTTTAACAAATTGACAGAATTGACATTTTCCATCCAAATGTCAATTGTAAAATGGATCTGCACGTTCTGTGGGCTTTAAAAGAAACATAAATTGACACAATTGACAAAATTGACAACACAAAATTGGCTGAGCAACAAATTTTTTTGAATTTGCAAAAATGCATTCCAAGAACAGCTGAGGAGAGCACCCGATCAATGTGCAATCTCAATGCACCGCAAGCTCTCAAGAAAATTTGACGCAATCTTGCATTTTGGAAGGCCCATGGCTCCTGTGGACGCATTTCAGCGCTTGACAGTTTTGCTCAAAATGTCAATGTGTCAAACCCCTCTTTCGACGTGCAAGAGACTCAATGTGCCGCAAGCTCTTCAGAAAAATTCGACGCGTCAATTTTGTCAATTTTGTCAAATCTTGCAATTTACAAGAGCTACGAACCTTGCGGGTGCATTTTGGCACTTGACGATTTTTGTCAAATGTGTCAATTCCGTCAACTGATGGACTACCGGACCGACACGCCATGCGCCGACTATCTTGTTTGACAAAATTGACGTTTTTGACGTTTTTGACGCCTCGTGTTTTTCTTCCGAGATTTTTCCATGTATCCTCTCCTGCACATGCTCTTGCATTGGACAGGCAGGAGAGTACGCGCCCCCCGTTGAGCCCCAGATGACCCCGGCTAAGCCCCCAGATGAGCTCCAGATGAACTCAGATGAGCCCCGGCTAAGCCCGGGATGAGCCCCTGAAATGACAGAAATGACGGAAATGCCACAAATGACAAATGATATTGCTTGGAAAAAAAAAGTCCACACGTGCTCTGCTGCACATTAAGAGTGAGCTCAAATGACAGAAATGACGGAAATGACGGAAATGACGGCTGTCATTTTTTCTGGCGGCAGTTCTTTGTGGCCTGACTGGGGCAGGAGAGAGAAAAGCCCCTTACTGCCCTCCTAAACTCTCTCACCCTTTGTTCCGAAACCCTCCCACCAAAAACCCTTTGAGGCCCCTCCCTCCTGAACCCTCCCACCAAAAAACCCTTAGAGGCCCCTCACTGCCCTCCCAAACCCTCCAACAACTGCATCTCAGCTCAGAGACTCTCAAAGGTTCTTCACTGCATCTCAACCAGCCGCCCTCAAAGGCCCTACTGCCCTCAGCCAGCCGACCTTAAAGGCCTTCCAACTTGTTATGATTCGACCGTTGATGATGAGCAAGAGAGCCTCCCGTTTTTCCCGGAGAACAAAAACCAAGTGTCAATTTTGTCAATTTTGTCAATTTTGTCAAATCCTGCGTTTTAAGAGGCCTGGATCCGCATTTTGGGACTTGACAACTCTGATATGAAATGTCAATTTTGTCAAATAAGGAATTCAGGATACGCCGCCTGGACATCGAACTGACGCTTGACTGCCATGAGGCCGCTCCTCCGTTTTTTCCCGGAGAACAAAACCAAGTGTCAACAACGTCAAAAACATCAAAAGTGTCAGGATGACGCTTGCTTGTCACGAGAGCATTTGATAGAATTGACGAAATTGACGGTTTGACGGGGGCGACAGGCCAACGGGACGGGGTGACGGAATTGACGGAATTGACGGTTTTGACGGAGGTTGACGGCCAAAAATCGAGCCGAGGATCCCATTATTGACAGCCAGGAGGGCTTCGTGCACTTGTCCTGTCGAAAGCTCCGGGGCAAGGGTAAATGGGGTAAATGGTGTAAATGGGGTAAATGGGGTAAATGGGGTAAATGGGTAAACGAGACTTTGTTGTTGTCTCACGAGTTGCCTGGCTAATTACACCGGTTGACCCCGTTTACCCCGTTTACCGGGTAAGTTCTGTTATCCCTGCGCCCTACATTGCCCGTTTACCCCGTTTACCCCGTTTACCCCGTTTACCCCGTTTACCCCGTTTACCCCGTTTACCCCTTTTACCCCGTTTACCCCGTTTACCCCGTTTACCCCGTTTGCCCCGTTTGCCCCGTTTGCCTTCAGAGCCGAGCCCCCAACCCCCAAACCCACCATTGACAGCCAGGAGAGCTTATGGGTTGAAATTCGCAACACCCCCCAAACCCACCACTGACAGCAGGCTTAAATTTCGGCTTGCGCCGCCTGCCCGGGTTGAAAAAACGACGGCTCTTCCATGGCTGTTGCATGCGGAATACAATTCGAAAGACATGGTTTCTTTCTCGCGAACATTGGCTAAAGGTGGTGCAATGGGTCCAGGATTAAAGTCTCGAAGCTGTCGCATCGCTTGTGGTTCGGGTGCTCTGGTTAGCCTGGCTGCCGGCTCCCCACTGCCTCGGCAGTGCTTCAGAAGCATTTCCGATCCGTCTGTTCCCCTTACCGCCATCGAAGTTTGCTAAATCCTTCGCCGGCCCATACTGGGGTTGGAAGCTTCTTCGAGCGTTTGTGGGCGCCCGGAAGGCTCCCAGGGCCGGTAACCTCTGTTGTCTGCCCTCAGTGAGCTGCTTGTTGTACTGAAATTTGTACGCGTTGTCTTCGTGCGGTGCACCACGCCCTCAGGCAGCGCCTCCTCGAGCGTTTGAAATTCTCGCCCTTCGTCGGTGGTCACC
Source organism: Symbiodinium natans (assembly GCA_905221605.1). Taxonomy (NCBI): domain Eukaryota; class Dinophyceae; order Suessiales; family Symbiodiniaceae; genus Symbiodinium; species Symbiodinium natans. The sequence goes on from CAJNDS010002548.1 coordinate 167,100, forward strand.
ACGACATAGTTCCCCTCGTTCTGCACAAGCTCTGGAATGATTCCCGGGCCGCTGCAGCCACTGCTTCCGCATTATTGGGCAGCGTCTTTGTAGCTGCCCTTCTGGTGAACACGTCCGTGATTACCAGCCCGTATTTGTTCTTCGAACGTGTGTGTTGATTAAAGTCGATCAAATCCGACTGCAGCCTGTCATTGGGCCCTTCAGCTGCAGATTTTCCAAAACCTGGGTTTTGGACTGCTGCAAGGCTGCCTGGGCTCTGGTCGAAGGTAAAATCCACGTCCCCCAGAAACGCGTCTGGCGAGCTTGTGCAGCTTGCGGGCGTTCCGAACCCCGAAGTCCACCACAAGTCGGCGCAGCAGTTCCATTGCCGCCTCACGTCGCTCCATTTATCCTGCAGCCTCGATAAAATCCATGCCACTGGTCAACGGAATCCGGGCCACACGGCTGGCGGTGGGCGTGAAGGTCGAGAGGCTCGATGGAAAATATTGCACATCACGGTTGCTCGTGGAGAGCTTGTAGTCCAGGCTTCGCATAAGCTCATCTTGGACTGCTTGAGTAACGTTCTCCACGGTGTCTTTCTACTATACGATCAGGCAAGTTCGAGATCGCTCCGCAGCTGGTCAAACGAGGGCTCCGATCCCATGGGCCGGCGGTCGCGCTGCCGCTCGACTGCTCTTGGGTTTGGGGCCTCAGCATGCTGGTCGCCATGTTGAGGCTAAAGGGTGTGGGTGTCTGCCGGGCCGGACGCACCCGCGCCTGGGCGGTGCTGCTGCGACCGGGTCGGGCGCGTCGGAGTCTGTTGTATCGATCCTGAAGCGCACTGGCTGTTTACGGCGCTGTCCACTCAGCGAGAAGTGCTGTTGGGCCCCCACCTCCTGCATTCCGTTCAATGTCCACTTCCTCCTCCACCTTCGCCCCATCCCAGGAAGTGTTCCGCTGCCCATAAAGCGCCCAGACCGTGCCGACCCGCGCTGCTCCTGCTCCTGCCACCGCTAGCCCTCCTGCAGCAGCCCCCACACTAGCCGCCACCGGTAGCACTGCCTCGCCTGCTGCAGCTGGCCAAGGTGCCTCCTCCCTCCGTGGCTGCCACAACTTCACCGCCCGACTGAAGCACTAGCGAAGCCCCGGACGTGTCTGGGGTGTACTGTTAGACCATCGTTCCTGGAAGCTTGTGCAGGGTTCATCCCGAAGTCACTCCGTATTGTCGTCGTTCCTCCATATAGTGCATTTAGCACAAGCCGCCAACCGCCCCGCTGTCCTGCGTGTCCCGAGCTGCCCTGCCCTTTCGGCAGGAGCATACCGCAGCAGTGGCGCCCTGCGATTCACGGCCTGCGTCAGCCGCAGCCGACCCACAGCGTCGCTGTATTCCTCGGCTTCCTGGCGGGTTCTTCGGTCATCGAGCCATTTGTTCAAGGCTCGGGCCTCCACAACCTCGATTCAAGTTGTAGGGTGGGTACTGCTTCCAGAAGCTCCTGAGCATCTGGGGCTCGTCCCGTCTCTCGATAGACATCATGGCTTGTGCAACGCTTTGTGTACTATACGCTCATGGTATTCGCCATCGGCAGCTGTTCGAATCGGTTCAACCGACTGAGCTGCCGCGCCATGCGCTCCTCTGCGGGCATCATTCTGACGGGCTGGGCTTTAAGCTCCGGCTTGGGCTTCAGCTGCTCAACCACTGCCGCCTGCGGCTCCGGCTCACGAGGTGGCCCAGGGTCGGCGGGTATGGTCTGTAGAGTCTTGGCTTGTTCTTGGATCCCGGTGGCCGCCCACGCCTCTTGGCTTCTGATTTGGCTTCGGGCTTGGTGGTGGGCTTCGTGGCCTGCGGGGGCACAGTAGCGGTAGCTTCGGGCTCGGCAGGTGGAGCAGCAGCAGAAGCTTCAAGACTCGCTCCAGCAGGCTCTGGTTCGGGCTCGGCATGTGCCGCGTTCCCGTTTGCTTCCGTAGGCTGCGCGGGCTCTCGCTCATCCGACATCAATCACTATTTTTCCTTCAAGCGGATATTTTTTTATGGCCGAGGAAATGGCGCCGCGTCATTTCCGTCATTTCCGTCATTTTTGTCATCGGCGCAAAAGCGAGCCGATTGCTGCGACTCTATGTTTTTCAGGTTGTTTGTTCACCTGTTTTTACAAAATATTTTTTTGGGTTTGTCATTTTTGTCATTTTTGTCATTTTTTTCACTCTGTTCCAAGTTCGGGATTTCCGACCTTGGAAGTTCGGGATTTCCGACATGACGGAAATGACTGAAACGACGGGCCACAATCGGGTGACAAAAATGAGGTGACGGGCCAATCGGGGTGACAAAAATGACGAAAATGACGGAACTGACGGAAATGACGGAAATGACGGAAATGACGGCCCACTGCCCTCAGTCCACTGCCAGCCCAGGCGCTCTTAGAGCCACTGCCTTCAGGTTTTTCACTGCCCAGAGACCCCTAGAGGCCCTTCACTGCCCCTTCACTGCCTTCAGTGCCTTCAGCCTGGGCTTCACTGGACGCTTAGAGGTCCTGCACTGCCTAGGCCCTGCACTGCCCAGGGACCCTTATTAGGACCCGCAGAGGCCACCTTTTAGAGGCCCTTCACGGCCCCTCAGAGGCCCTTCACTGCCCAGGCCCCTCAGAGGCCCTCTCTGCTCTCGGCCCAACGCCATGAGAGGCCCTTCACTGCCCTCAGCCCAACCCGTGGTCCATGTCAAAATTTCCACAAAAAATTGAGCTTGTCATTTCTGTCATTTCTGTCATTCTTGTCATTCTGTCATTCTTTGGGAGCTTTGACAATCAAGAGGGTGTGGTCTGCGCGGGCATGCACCGGAACTTTCACAGAAAAAAACTGGCTTTGTCATTTTTGTCATTTCTGTCATTTCTGTTGTCAAGAGGGTCTGCACGGGCATGCGCCGGAATGAGCCTTGTCACTTTTGTCATTGTTGTCATTGTTGTCCTTCTTGTCATTCTTTGCTTGGACTTACAATTGTTTGTCAAGAGGGCGTGGCGGCACGGACACACCGGAAAAAATTTCCTGGAAATGACGAAATGAAGGAAATGACGGAAATGACGGAAATGACGGAAATGACGGAAATAACGGAAATGACGGAAATGACGGAAATGACGGAAATGACGGAAATGACGGAATGACGAAAATGACGGAAATGACAGAAATGACGGAAATGACAGAAATGACGGAAATGACAGAAATGACGGAAATGACGGGAATGACAGACATGACAAAAATGACAGAAATGACAAACGGCCACAAGGGCTGAAGTCGCCGATATATGGTAGCGGGGGGCTTGCAGTGTCCCCCCACTCCTGCCGATGCACTCCAGGAGAGGATGGACGGCTTTGGACGGACTGTGTTTGCAGCCGATTTGAATGTTTTGAGTTTTGCACTAGCTGCAAGCACGGCCATCTGAACGTTTTGAGCTTCGCCTTCAGGTTTTACATGTCATATGATTTCATTTTGCAGCCCAAGGGAAGGTTCATCTTGCGCGCGCAAGTCCGCGTGGATGGTGTCGAACCAGCCCACGGTTGTGTAATTTTGGCTGAAAACCAAGGCTTCCTGCAGGAGGTTGGAGCTGGGGCTGGGTTCTTGTGGAACTTCACAGGTCCGCAGCCAGAACTGCATGTGATGCGATTCCGATCACAAGCAAATTTTCGGGCCTGTCATCGGGTCACAGATGTGCTGCTGCGAGGGTCGAAACTGCACTCTGATGCATTTTTTGGTCTCGTACTCGAATAGTGGACCTCGATCCTCTGGCAACAAGAAGCGGTTGGGGGGGCTCCTACCTATGCAGAGTTGCAAGGGATGGTTTTGGAGCTTGCGTCGGAAGTTGAAGCTTGCGTCGGAAGCATTTCGGAAGCTTGGGTTGGAAGCGGTTCGGCAGCTAATCGGAAGCTTGCATCGGATGCTTGCGTCGGAAGCTTGCATCGGAAGCGGTTCGGGAAGCTGTTCGGAAGCTTGTTTCGGAAGCTGTTCGGAAGCTTGTTCGCAAGCTGTTAGGAAGCGAGCAGTCGTGCTTCGAAGCTGGAACGAACTGTTTTCGGAGCTGTCTGAGGAACGACGCACGCTTGCGTGCGCGAGCTTATCGGCGCGCAACAGTTCGAGAACTATATAGGCAGCAGAGCCGGTGCATTTCGGAACTGTTAGGCAGTGAGCCGGCACGCTCCAGAGCTGTTTGCCCGTAAGCCCGTTTACACACAGTTTGCAAGCGCTTAAGAGCCCCGAAAATTGCTGGAGCTACGGGCCTCAGGCCGCTTTTTCGACAGCGCTTCGAAGTGCGAGATTCTCTAGCATGTCTCGAAACAAGGCTTGTAGCTCACACAATCGGGACACAACCCAGAGAGAGACCGAAGACTCGCCTCTAGAGAGGGGATGTGCAATCTGCAATTCGCAATCTGCAATTCTGGCAATCTAGCGATCTTCTGGCAATTTGGCAATCTGGCAATCTGGCCAAAATGCTCTTTCATGCATGTTGCAAACACAGACACGTCAAGAGTTTGCCATAATGCGTAGATTCATCCCTGTTTTTCAACGCCCTGCCTGAGCCGCTAACGAGTGCAGATTGCAGGATACAGCTTGCAGGATTGCAGACTGCAGGATTGCTGATTGCAGATTGCAGGATTGCAGATTGCAGGAGTGCAGATTGCAGGATTGCAGATTGCATTTGCAAATTTGCCGACAAATACACACAATGGCACGCAATACAATGGATCCTCAGAGTCAGCTCAGCGCACCAAGCCAAGCCCAGTGCTGCATTTACGGCACACCGCAACTGTACTCAGCTAGAACAACATTGGGGCATTTCGCCAGACGCAGAAGGTGCGGCTGCTGGGCCAGCTGCCGGGGCACGCAGAGCATGTCCGCGCGCTCCTCGAAGACTCGAAGGCGCTGGAGATCTGGTCCCTTTGCCCTCTCGACAATATCGTTCCCGCCAAGGAGGGGAGGCTCGCGGACCTCGCTTACGTGGACCTCCCCTACGATCATCGCAAGGGGGTGCTGGATTCGTAGGAAACGGGTGGTACTCGCTGCGCCTCCGTGCTCGACTCAGGCCTGGTAGAGCACCTCGTCTGGAGCCTGGGCGCGCAACTTTTTGCAATTAAGGGATTCGGATTTCGGTAGTTGGTGCCCAAATTTTGAGCCAAGGTTCGTTCAAGAACACTCATTCGCCCCAGATTGTGCCGTCAAGCATGTGTGTGTGTGTGTGTGTGTGTGCGTGCGCGTCGCACGGTGACGCTTAAAATTTGATTTGTTTCGCTTGAGGATCAGCCGGATCAGCCAAAACGAAAAAATGTTTTCCAGGCAAACTCTGAAAGCGGATCTTTAACAGGCATTAACCATGCATTCTCGTGGCTGCAAACGTTGTTTTCACGTCAAATCATGCATAGGTTTGCAGAAATCACAATTGTCGTCAATTTTGAACTTTTTATTTTTTGTGATTTTGCTTGGCATGGAACTTGTGTGTTGTCCGGCGCACGCTGTCAAGCTGGGTGGTGGGAAGGGGCCCTTCGCCCTGCCTATTTTCTTGCACTTGCCGTACTCAGGCCATTTGCAGGTTCCTCTAGATGTTTCAGCTTGCGTTTATGTGCAGCTTCCTTGCGCTGAGAGAATAATACAGCTCGACTCGAGCAGGCACATCTGCTCATGAGGTACACGGGCTGTGCCAAATAAGTGGGAGTTGCTTATATGTTTATCATGACACGAGCTTTGCATCTGTCGGCAAAGAATGAATCTAGCAATGCGGGCGACATGTAAGCAGAATTCCTCCAAAGAAAGTATGATTCCCTGAGGGTAATATGGCTGATCTCCCATGACTCACACTTCTTCACGTACATTCCGTTCACTCGGCGAGCTGTTTGGGCTTCAGCGAAAACTCGTTTGACATATCAGCTCGCAGCAATGGATGCAATGTCCAACATGAAAGACCACAGCCTGCAGTTTCTGGAGGACCTGTGGCAAGATGCCAAGAGCATCCTGACGGAAGATCTGGACTTTGTGCACTTCGGGGCGTGCTGTGCTTTGGCAGCTGCTTGCTGCCTGACTGTGCTGGCGCTGCTGCTGGCCTGGGGCCGGCGACAGCAGCGGTGCTTTGCTTGGGTGCCGCCGCAAGACCCAAGTGAGAGGTCTGCGCCACCCAGGACGGTCTGCGTCGCCTACACCCCGCTGCAAAGCGGGGAGGAGAGTGGCTTGGAGGGCTTGGAGGATAACGCATCGGTGCCTAGCTGTATGCCAGTCCTCAAGGCGGTCATTGTCTTTGTGGTGTCCTACGCCTTGCTGGGAGTTGGCCTTTTCTTGTCCATCTTCAGTGCAATCCTGGCGACTAAGGTGGGGTGTCAGTGAAGAATGAGTCTAATTTACAGGAATTTATTTTCCGGCAGAATCGAGTGTCAATCGGTCCTTTTTCTTGTCGCAGGGGACCACCTCATCAACGTATTCAAACTATTGACAAAAAACTGAGGGCCACCTGAACCCGCAAAGGCCTGCAGGCACCCCGCAAACGCTTAGAAAAGAAATCCAATTAGGACCTTCCGGCGGCCTTTTTCAGCTCAAAACGGCGCTGAGGTGCTGATGGAACATTCACAAGCCAACGGTGCCAACTGGCCCGCCTTCAAGACCTTCGCCCTTTTCGCTGGCGCGGCCCTTGCCGGGCTGGGTGTGGTGGCTGGGCTCTTCGCCAGCTCCTTGAAGCATTTGAGGCGCATGCCGGGCGTGCGCGTGCCGTTTGGGCCCTGTGGGGTGGATGTGGGCCGTGCGGCACGACTTGCGCGCCGCACGGTTTCGTTGTAGGTGGAGGGGGAAAAGGCAGAGGCTGAGGAGGTCCGAGTTTGTCAGTAAGGGTGCCTTGATTCTTCAGAAATATGCCGCATTTCTGAGTTGCGTTCGGTGTGCTTTTTACCTGAACACACACTTGTAAAGCAAGTCCGGAAATCGATGTTGCGCAGTAATTGCAAGACATTCACAGAGGGAACTCCACACTCGGAGCTTGGAATATCCGACGCCGCAGTCTGGAATCCAGCGACATTCCCACTGGCGACTGTTGGAACATCAGTAAGCGCAATGAGTTCGTTGGCGCTGGAATCACCTGTCTGAACAGTCAAGTTTGGGGCACTAGGCTTGAACGTGTACAGTAGGACCCGTTTCAGGGCAGATCCAAAGCGTGCATGAGCACTGTGGATGAGCAGCGGACAGGCCCACTGTTAGAGGTGGACGTGATAAAACAAGAGATCAAAGAAGGTCAAAGCCTCCGCGGAGGTGCTCCATAAGAATTCAAAGCAGTTTGCACATTGGCCAACCCTCAGTTGTGTCCACGAGTTTCATTGCTTTGGCTTTTGTGCCTCCATGTCAGCCCATTTTGGAGAAGTTACGCGCTGCAGGCAAGATTCTTTTGATCCCACGGTGCCAGCAATTCTCCCTTTTGACTGCCCCTCAAGATGTAGACTACCGGAACAACTGTACAAGCGGCTTCTTTGCTGCGCTGAAAGGGTGGCGGTACAACAGATGCGCCGCGTGTGGGCTGAGAGAAGTGCTCTGAGAGTCGGTATGTTTGAAGTCCTAGATGTTCTGGGTGTGTCCGGGCCGCAGGATAGCATGTGCTTCCACTTCAAGGGCGGTCAGCGATAATGATTGGCATGTGAAGCTCTCCTGCCGTAGTGCCAATGGGCCCTTTAAGCCGACCCACCATCGTTCCGTCCCTTTTTGCCAGGCACCAGGAGGTGCATGGCTCCGAGTTCTTCCAGGTGGACACAGAAGAAGCAGTCCGCCGCTGGAAGATGGACCCGCTGTCAATCATGGAGGACCGGGCGCAGCGTGTCTTCGCCGTTTGGGATGACACCAAGGCAGCGTGGCTGTCGCGGCCAGCTGTAATCATGGCCATCATAGCCCGGCGTAGGGCTTCGTTTCTGTGGGACATTGGTTCAGACTTGCTGGTGGCACAGCATCTGTGGGAGTTTCACCAGGAGCTGGCAATCACCACCTGTTTGATCGTCACGCTACCCTACCTCATGCTGCCGGCCATACTGGGGCCATCAGGTTTGCAGCGCCTTCTGTGTGCGCTGCACCCCAGTCTGACCACGATGCTCCAGCGCTTTCGGCATCGACCAATCCTGGAAGGCATCGTTTTTGCGGCTCTCGCGGTTCCTGGTTTCCTGCTGGTGGATGTGAGCTTCGTGCTGCAGCACCTGCTCTCGGAACCGGTGACACCCGCCCTGTTCCACTACTGGAATCTGCGGTCCCTGGTGGAAGCGGCCTGGGAGTCCAACCTCCAGGCGGGCCGTGGCCAAGACCTTCGAAACAACATGCTTTAGTCAGGGAGGGTTTGCGCAAAACAACTGGAAAACGAGGCTCCGGCTTACACCGATATGACTTTTACTTCGCAGGAATAGTTCTCAGAAAGAACGGTTGGAAGTCTTTCCATGTCTTTCTGTTTGAGGACAGGGTTTCAGTGCCACGCAGTGGCGTCGAAAGCGTTAAAGCACAGAAGTGCCCATACGGCAACAAGATCATTACAACGCCTCAAGGAACCTGCGGTTGATGGGGAGCAACACCGTGAAGTGCACAAAGAGCAGTAGGGCCCCTCCACACTCGACAGTCTGATTTCTGACCGGGCTCGGCAGCTTTTGCTCGGTCAGGTGGCATTGCAAAGCTACATCTGGATGCGCCAGGAGAATCTGTTTGGACTGATGGCCCCATTCTCAGATGTCTCATCAGTCAGCATCGTCTTGGTGGTACTGAGCATCGCCACGAGTGCCCTTGCTACCCTTGAAGGCCGTCAGACGAAGTGGTGTGTTTTTGTTGGCTTTGTTGTTTGGTTCCGGTGAGGGGGGCAACATCTTAGAAAGGGGAAACCGCGTGAATCCACTCAAAAGCTTGGCAGAGGCGTGTCGAACTTGTCGACTTTCGCAGCTTTGCAGACTGGCGGCAGCCGGTGGCGCTTCGTGCAAGCTATGCTGCGAGGAGGACAAGGCCTGGCACCGTCCAACTTGTTGAATGACGTGATGCGACAGGAGAGGGTGGAGGTGGCCGAGGACCTGATGGAATTGTCAAGCGACGGATGGGCGTCGCTCTGCAGGGCCGCAGGCCATTCCAAAGTTCTGCGGAGTCTGTCCTTCGACGGAAGCTTTCTGCAGAAGTTTGTGGACGCAAACTTCTCTCACACACAGAGCAGCTTGGGTTTCATCTTCCAGAATCACAAGCTGCAAGAGCTCCGCATCGCCAACCTGCCGCAGCAATACCAGCGGACTGTGGACGCTCTGACTGCTACCCACCTGGCTCTTGAGCACAGCGAGTTGCGCCGAAGAATGGCTGCCGATCCCATCTTCGCGGCGGCGGTGCAGGGCGACGTGGAGCCGCTGCAGCGTCGCCCGACCGGGCCCGGGCTCCTGCAGGACCTGGCGCTCTACGGCCAGGCCCGGGCCCTGCAGGTCCTGCTGGTGGAGGCCAAGCACAGCTCCACGGAAATCGCCACAGCACTCAAAAACGCAGCACGGAACGGCCACGGGGCCGCCGTGGAGCTGCTGCTCCGGGCCAAGGCCGATGCTGCGCAGGGGCCAAACGGGGCCTTCCCGCTGCTCGTGGCGGCCCAGAAGGGACACGCCGAGGTTGGGAGGCTGCTGCTGGTGGCCAAAGCCGATCCTATGCAGGTGGAGCCGCAAAGCGGGGCCTTCCCGCTGTTCATGGCGGCCCAGGATGGGCACGCCGACCCCGTGAGGCTGCTGCTGGAGGCCAAGTCCAGTCCTGTGCAGGTGAACGTGCAAAACGGGGCCTTCCCGCTGCTCGTGGCGGCCCAGAATGGGCACGCCGACCCCGTGAGGCTGCTGCTGGAGGCCAAGTCCAGTCCTGTGCAGGTGAACCTGCAAAACGAGGCCTTCCCGCTGCTCGTGGCGGCCCAGAATGGGCACGACGAGCCCGTCAGACTGCTGCTGAAGGCCAAAGCCGATCCTATGCAGGTGGAGCCGCAAAGCGGGGCCTTCCCGCTGTTCATGGCGGCCCAGGATGGGCACGCCGAGCCCGTGAGGCTGCTGCTGGAGGCCATGGCCGATCCTGTGCAGGTGAACGTGCAAAACGGGGCCTTCCCGCTGCTCGTGGCGGCCCAGAAGGGACACGCCGAGCCCGTGAGGCTGCTGCTGGAGGCCATGGCCGATCCTGTGCAGGTGAACCCGCAAAACGGGGCCTTCCCGCTGCTCGTGGCGGCCCAGAATGGGCACGCCGAGCCCGTCAGACTGCTGCTGGAGGCCAAGGCCCATCCTGTGCACGGGGGCCCGCAAAACGGGGCTTTGCAGCTCGTGGCGGCCCAGAATATTGTCATTTTTTAACATTGTTTGACTGTTTCACTGTGCTGGACTGCAGAGCGAAGGCACGACGACTTAGAAAGGCCCGAGGCAGTGAGCAGCTCTTTGTCACGTTCTTCTTGCGGACATGGAGGACACCGCTGGTAATCCGCGCGCCTTAAAACCCTGAACTAGTTCCGTCTTGCGCATGAGTGGTAGCCTCCAATGGATCTCGGTTACTTCCCGAATTCCCCCCCGTTGCCCAGGTTCCCTCCTCGACATACAGCTTCGGCGCAGCACAGAGCTCAACTTGCGCAGTTTATAGCAGTCGATTCTGCGTGATTTTGCTTGCGTTGGCATGCTTGTTGAACATCCTTGGAGTGTGTGCTGGGAACAAGCTCACATTCGACATGCAGCCGTTTTTTTTTTTTTTTCTCTTTTTTCGGTTTTTGCTCTAGATGTTTTCGACTTCACGTTGGACATGCAAGTCGACATCAGCCTAAAACTTTGAGGCGGTGGGTGAGGGACACTCCCAAACACAAAAGCTTTAAAAGGAGGATAAGGGACCCCAAGAGGACACAGGTGCCGTGAGGTGGCCTTGCGGGCCTGTTGGGCTCTCCAAGTTCTGTCAAATCCCAGTCCTAAAACCCTGAACGCGGCGGATAAGGGCCCCAAAAGGAACGTAGTTGGTGTGAGGTGACCTTGTGGGCCTGCGGGGCGCTGAAAGTTCAGTGAAATCCCAAAACCTTGCCTGAAAAGTTCCCTTTCTTTACAATTGCGGCGCCTTGCATCAATTGCGGCGCCAATTGCGGCGCCAATTGCGGCGCCAATTGCATCGCCAATTGCATCGCCAATTGCGGCGCCAATTGCGGTGCCAATTCTGGCGCCAATTGCGGCGCATTGCGGCGTGGTGCGCTCCAGCAATATAGGCCCGAGCCCCATCTGAGACCCCAAGACCAAACCCTCTAAACCCAAACCCTAGCCTTTCATCTGAGAGGTCCCCAAGAGTTCCCAGGGGCCGTGTTGCTGCCTTGCGGGTCAGTGGTGCGCTCTATAAATGCCCAACCCAAGCCCTAGCCCTACATCTGAGAGGTCCCCAAAAGTTCCCAGAGGCCCTGTGTTGCTGCCTTGCGGGTCAAACCCTCTCAACCCAAGCCCTCGGCCCTAGCCCCATCTGAGAGGCCCCAAGAGTTCCCAAGAAACCGTGATGCTGCCTTGCGGGCCAAAAACGCCCAGACCCTTGAAGCCCTCGCCCTACACTGAGAGGTCCCCAAGGGTTGTTGCCGTGACGTTGCCTTGCGGGCCTGGCGGGGGCACACAATCGGACAATGGGGCACGGCACACATTGGGGCACACAATCGGGCACACAATCTTGTATCTAATGGAGCGCGCAATGGGGCACACAATCGGGCACACAAAGGGGCGCGCAATGGGGCACACAACACAATGGGTCAGGCACGGAGAGTTTTCAGGGCTTCAAGGGTCTTCCAGCTTGGCAGTTTTGAGTTTCTTGGGCCTCTTAACTGCTTCCGGGCCATCCCAGTGCCATTTTTGAGTTTTTGGGCCTCTTAACTGCTTCCAGGGCCGCCCAGTGCCAGTTTTGAGTTTTTTGTGCCTCGTAGCCTCCAGGCCGTAAGTGCCATTTTTGAGTTTTTTGGGCCTCTTAACGGCTTCCAGGGCCGCCCAGTGCCAGTTTTGAGTTTTTTGTGCCTCGTAGCCTCCAGGCCGTAAGTGCAATTTTTGAGTTTTTTGGGCCTCTGAACTGCTTCCAGGCTCTTCCCTGTGTCTTCCCAGTGCGGCTTCTTAACTGCTTCCAGGGCCCAGTGCCAGCTTTGAGCTTTTTGGGCGGGCGGGTTGCGGGCTGGGCCGTGGGCTGGTTCGACACCATCCACGCGGACTTGCGCGCGCAAGATGAACCTTCCCTTGGGCTGCAAAATGAAATCATATGACATGAAAAACCTGAAGGCGAAGCTCAAAACGTTCAGATGGCCGTGCTTGCAGCTAGTGCAAAACTCAAAACATTCAAATCGGCTGCAAACACAGTCCGTCCAAAGCCGTCCATCCTCTCCTGGAGTGCATCGGCCGGAGTGGGGGGACACTGCAAGCCCCCCGCTACCATATATCGGCGACTTCAGCCCTTGTGGCCGTTTGTCATTTCTGTCATTTTTGTCATGTCTGTCATTCCCGTCATTTCCGTCATTTCTGTCATTTCCGTCATTTCTGTCATTTCCGTCATTTCTGTCATTTCCGTCATTTTCGTCATTCCGTCATTTCCGTCATTTCCGTCATTTCCGTCATTTCCGTCATTTCCGTTATTTCCGTCATTTCCGTCATTTCCGTCATTTCCGTCATTTCCTTCATTTCGTCATTTCCAGGAAATTTTTTCCGGTGTGTCCGTGCCGCCACGCCCTCTTGACAAACAATTGTAAGTCCAAGCAAAGAATGACAAGAAGGACAACAATGACAACAATGACAAAAGTGACAAGGCTCATTCCGGCGCATGCCCGTGCAGACCCTCTTGACAACAGAAATGACAGAAATGACAAAAATGACAAAGCCAGTTTTTTTCTGTGAAAGTTCCGGTGCATGCCCGCGCAGACCACACCCTCTTGATTGTCAAAGCTCCCAAAGAATGACAGAATGACAAGAATGACAGAAATGACAGAAATGACAAGCTCAATTTTTTGTGGAAATTTTGACATGGACCACGGGTTGGGCTGAGGGCAGTGAAGGGCCTCTCATGGCGTTGGGCCGAGAGCAGAGAGGGCCTCTGAGGGGCCTGGGCAGTGAAGGGCCTCTGAGGGGCCGTGAAGGGCCTCTAAAAGGTGGCCTCTGCGGGTCCTAATAAGGGTCCCTGGGCAGTGCAGGGCCTAGGCAGTGCAGGACCTCTAAGCGTCCAGTGAAGCCCAGGCTGAAGGCACTGAAGGCAGTGAAGGGGCAGTGAAGGGCCTCTAGGGGTCTCTGGGCAGTGAAAAACCTGAAGGCAGTGGCTCTAAGAGCGCCTGGGCTGGCAGTGGACTGAGGGCAGTGGGCCGTCATTTCCGTCATTTCCGTCATTTCCGTCAGTTCCGTCATTTTCGTCATTTTTGTCACCCCGATTGGCCCGTCACCTCATTTTTGTCACCCGATTGTGGCCCGTCGTTTCAGTCATTTCCGTCATGTCGGAAATCCCGAACTTCCAAGGTCGGAAATCCCGAACTTGGAACAGAGTGAAAAAAATGACAAAAATGACAAAAATGACAAACCCAAAAAAATATTTTGTAAAAACAGGTGAACAAACAACCTGAAAAACATAGAGTCGCAGCAATCGGCTCGCTTTTGCGCCGATGACAAAAATGACGGAAATGACGGAAATGACGCGGCGCCATTTCCTCGGCCATAAAAAAATATCCGCTTGAAGGAAAAATAGTGATTGATGTCGGATGAGCGAGAGCCCGCGCAGCCTACGGAAGCAAACGGGAACGCGGCACATGCCGAGCCCGAACCAGAGCCTGCTGGAGCGAGTCTTGAAGCTTCTGCTGCTGCTCCACCTGCCGAGCCCGAAGCTACCGCTACTGTGCCCCCGCAGGCCACGAAGCCCACCACCAAGCCCGAAGCCAAATCAGAAGCCAAGAGGCGTGGGCGGCCACCGGGATCCAAGAACAAGCCAAGACTCTACAGACCATACCCGCCGACCCTGGGCCACCTCGTGAGCCGGAGCCGCAGGCGGCAGTGGTTGAGCAGCTGAAGCCCAAGCCGGAGCTTAAAGCCCAGCCCGTCAGAATGATGCCCGCAGAGGAGCGCATGGCGCGGCAGCTCAGTCGGTTGAACCGATTCGAACAGCTGCCGATGGCGAATACCATGAGCGTATAGTACACAAAGCGTTGCACAAGCCATGATGTCTATCGAGAGACGGGACGAGCCCCAGATGCTCAGGAGCTTCTGGAAGCAGTACCCACCCTACAACTTGAATCGAGGTTGTGGAGGCCCGAGCCTTGAACAAATGGCTCGATGACCGAAGAACCCGCCAGGAAGCCGAGGAATACAGCGACGCTGTGGGTCGGCTGCGGCTGACGCAGGCCGTGAATCGCAGGGCGCCACTGCTGCGGTATGCTCCTGCCGAAAGGGCAGGGCAGCTCGGGACACGCAGGACAGCGGGGCGGTTGGCGGCTTGTGCTAAATGCACTATATGGAGGAACGACGACAATACGGAGTGACTTCGGGATGAACCCTGCACAAGCTTCCAGGAACGATGGTCTAACAGTACACCCCAGACACGTCCGGGGCTTCGCTAGTGCTTCAGTCGGGCGGTGAAGTTGTGGCAGCCACGGAGGGAGGAGGCACCTTGGCCAGCTGCAGCAGGCGAGGCAGTGCTACCGGTGGCGGCTAGTGTGGGGGCTGCTGCAGGAGGGCTAGCGGTGGCAGGAGCAGGAGCAGCGCGGGTCGGCACGGTCTGGGCGCTTTATGGGCAGCGGAACACTTCCTGGGATGGGGCGAAGGTGGAGGAGGAAGTGGACATTGAACGGAATGCAGGAGGTGGGGGCCCAACAGCACTTCTCGCTGAGTGGACAGCGCCGTAAACAGCCAGTGCGCTTCAGGATCGATACAACAGACTCCGACGCGCCCGACCCGGTCGCAGCAGCACCGCCCAGGCGCGGGTGCGTCCGGCCCGGCAGACACCCACACCCTTTAGCCTCAACATGGCGACCAGCATGCTGAGGCCCCAAACCCAAGAGCAGTCGAGCGGCAGCGCGACCGCCGGCCCATGGGATCGGAGCCCTCGTTTGACCAGCTGCGGAGCGATCTCGAACTTGCCTGATCGTATAGTAGAAAGACACCGTGGAGAACGTTACTCAAGCAGTCCAAGATGAGCTTATGCGAAGCCTGGACTACAAGCTCTCCACGAGCAACCGTGATGTGCAATATTTTCCATCGAGCCTCTCGACCTTCACGCCCACCGCCAGCCGTGTGGCCCGGATTCCGTTGACCAATGGCATGGATTTTATCGAGGCTGCAGGATAAATGGAGCGACGTGAGGCGGCAATGGAACTGCTGCGCCGACTTGTGGTGGACTTCGGGGTTCGGGACGCCCGCAAGCTGCACAAGCTCGCCAGACGCGTTTCCGGGGGACGTGGATTTGACCTTCGACCAGAGCCCAGGCAGCCTTGCAGCAGTCCAAAACCCAGGTTTTGGAAAATCTGCAGCTGAAGGGCCCAATGACAGGCTGCAGTCGGATTTGATCGACTTTAATCAACACACACGTTCGAAGAACAAATACGGGCTGGTAATCACGGACGTGTTCACCAGAAGGGCAGCTACAAAGGCGCTGCCCAATAATGCGGAAGCAGTGGCTGCAGCGGCCCGGGAATCATTCCAGAGCTTGTGCAGAACGAGGGGAACTATGTCGTGGTGACCACCGACGAAGGGCGAGAATTTCAAACGCTCGAGGAGGCGCTGCCTGAGGGCGTGGTGCACCGCACGAAGCGGCCCGAGGATCGGAACGCCACAGCGGTGGTGGATCGGCTTATTCAAACACTCAAGAAGGACTTGGCTGGCCACGTCCCCCCGGGGTAAGTGGGACGATCACGTGGAGGATGCCACACTGGCCACAACCGACGCCCCCACGAAGCAGTACACGCAGCCCCCGAAGATGTCGAACAGCAGCCCGCCACTCAATTCAGGGTGCTGCAGGACAACGCGTACAAATTTCAGCACAACAAGCAGCTCACTGAGGGCAGACAACAGAGGTTAGCGGCCCTGGGAGCCTTCCGGGCGCCCACAAACGCTCGAAGAAGCTTCCAACCCCAGTATGGGCCGGCGAAGGATTTAGCAAACTTCGATGGCGGTAAGGGGAACAGACGGATCGGAAATGCTTCTGAAGCACTGCCGAGGCAGTGGGGAGCCGGCAGCCAGGCTAACCAGAGCACCCGAACCACAAGCGATGCGACAGCTTCGAGACTTTAATCCTGGACCCATTGCACCACCTTAGCCAATGTTCGCGAGAAAGAAACCATGTCTTTCGAATTGTATTCCGCATGCAACACAGCCATGGAAGAGCCGTCGTTTCCGTCATTTCCGTCATTTCCTCGGTTTTAGCCGTGGATTTCAACCCGGGCAGGCGGCGCAAGCCGAAATTTAAGCCTGCTGTCAGTGGTGGGTTTGGGGGGTGTTGCGAATTTCAACCCATAAGCTCTCCTGGCTGTCAATGGTGGGTTTGGGGGTTGGGGGCTCGGCTCTGAAGGCAAACGGGGCAAACGGGGCAAACGGGGTAAACGGGGTAAACGGGGTAAACGGGGTAAAAGGGGTAAACGGGGTAAACGGGGTAAACGGGGTAAACGGGGTAAACGGGGTAAACGGGGTAAACGGGGTAAACGGGCAATGTAGGGCGCAGGGATAACAGAACTTACCCGGTAAACGGGGTAAACGGGGTCAACCGGTGTAATTAGCCAGGCAACTCGTGAGACAACAACAAAGTCTCGTTTACCCATTTACCCCATTTACCCCATTTACCCCATTTACACCATTTACCCCATTTACCCTTGCCCCGGAGCTTTCGACAGGACAAGTGCACGAAGCCCTCCTGGCTGTCAATAATGGGATCCTCGGCTCGATTTTTGGCCGTCAACCTCCGTCAAAACCGTCAATTCCGTCAATTCCGTCACCCCGTCCCGTTGGCCCGTCGCCCCCGTCAAAACCGTCAATTTCGTCAATTCTGTCAAATGCTCTCGTGACAAGCAAGCGTCATCCTGACACTTTTGATGTTTTTGACGTTGTTGACACTTGGTTTTGTTCTCCGGGAAAAAACGGGGGAGCGGCCTCATGGCAGTCAAGCGTCGGTTCGATGTCCAGGCGGCGTATCCTGACTACCTTATTTGACAAAATTGACATTTCATATCAGAGTTGTCAAGTCCCAAAATGCGGATCTAGGCCTCTTAAAACGCAGGATTTGACAAAATTGACAAAATTGACAAAATTGACACTTGGTTTTTGTTCTCCGGGAAAAACGGGAGGCTCTCTTGCTCATCATCAACGGTCGAATCATAACAAGTTGGAAGGCCTTTAAGGTCGGCTGGCTGAGGGCAGTAGGGCCTTTGAGGGCGGCTGGTTGAGATGCAGTGAAGGACCTTTAAGGGTCTCTGAGCTGAGATGCAGTGAAGGGAGGGGCCTCTAAGGGTCTGGTGGAGGGTTTAGGAGGGCAGTGAGGGGCCTCTAAGGGTTTTTTGGTGGGAGGGTTCAGGAGGGAGGGGCCTCAAAGGGTTTTTGGTGGGAGGGTTTCGGAACAAAGGGTGGGAGAGTTTAGGAGGGCAGTAAGGGGCTTTTCTCTCTCCTGCCCCAGTCAGGCCACAAAGAACTGCCGCCAGAAAAAATGACAGCCGTCATTTCCGTCATTTCCGTCATTTCTGTCATTTGAGCTCACTCTTGATGTGCAGCAGAGCACGTGTGGACTTTTTTTTTCTAAGCAATATCATTTGTCATTTGTGGCATTTCCGTCATTTCTGTCATTTCAGGGGCTCATCCCGGGCTTAGCCGGGGCTCATCTGAGTTCATCTGGAGCTCATCTGGGGGCTTAGCCGGGGTCATCTGGGGCTCAACGGGGGGCGCGTACTCTCCTGCCTGTCCAATGCAAGAGCATGTGCAGGAGAGGATACATGGAAAAATCTCGGAAGAAAAACACGAGGCGTCAAAAACGTCAAAAACGTCAATTTTGTCAAACAAGATAGTCGGCGCATGGCGTGTCGGTCCGGTAGTCCATCAGTTGACGGAATTGACACATTTGACAAAAATCGTCAAGTGCCAAAATGCACCCGCAAGGTTCGTAGCTCTTGTAAATTGCAAGATTTGACAAAATTGACAAAATTGACGCGTCGAATTTTTCTGAAGAGCTTGCGGCACATTGAGTCTCTTGCACGTCGAAAGAGGGGTTTGACACATTGACATTTTGAGCAAAACTGTCAAGCGCTGAAATGCGTCCACAGGAGCCATGGGCCTTCCAAAATGCAAGATTGCGTCAAATTTTCTTGAGAGCTTGCGGTGCATTGAGATTGCACATTGATCGGGTGCTCTCCTCAGCTGTTCTTGGAATGCATTTTTGCAAATTCAAAAAAATTTGTTGCTCAGCCAATTTTGTGTTGTCAATTTTGTCAATTGTGTCAATTTATGTTTCTTTTAAAGCCCACAGAACGTGCAGATCCATTTTACAATTGACATTTGGATGGAAAATGTCAATTCTGTCAATTTGTTAAAATAGGCCGGCACGGCATGCTTTCCTGCTTGTCCAATGTCAGCTTGAATGTGTTTTTCTGTTACCAGGGCCTACCAGGGCCTGCCAGGGCCTACCAGGGCCTACCAGCGGACTGTTGATGTGCAGCATTGTGGATTTTTTTGTGAGAAATGTCATTTGTCATTTCTGTCATGAGCTGACTCTTAATGTGCAGCAGAGCACGCGTGGATCTGAGAAGCGTCATTTCTATCATTTGTAGAGCCGGCTCATCTTCCTGTACTCCTCCTTCTTCCAGCTCGAGTGACAGAAATGACGGAAATGACGGAAATGACAAAATGACAAATCCAAATTTTTTTTGAAAAAAAATCTTTCCTGCTTGTCCAATGTCAAGCTAGTGACAGAAATGACGGAAATGACGGAAATGACAAAATGACAAATCCAAATTTTTTTTGAAAAAAAATCTTTCCTGCTTGTCCAATGTCAAGCTAGTGACAGAAATGACGGAAATGACGGAAATGACAAAATGACAACTCCAATTTTTTTTTTGAAAAAATCTTGCGCATGCTTTGCTGCTTGTCCAATGTCGAGTGACAGAAATGACAGAAATGACAGAAATGACGGAAATGACAAAATGACAACTCCAAGTTTTTTTTTGAAAAAAGTCTTGCGCATGCTTTGCTCAATGTCAACTTGAACATGGTTTTTCTGTTCTGTCAGTTCAGCTGACTTTTGATGAGCAGCAGAGCATCTGTGGGATTTTTTCTGGAAAATGTCATTTGTCATTTCCGTCATTTCCGTCATTTTTGTCATTCTCAAGTTTTTTTACATCCACAAACCTTCTAGCTGCGTTTCGAAGCGATTGGGCTTGTCATTTTCTTGTCATTTCTGTCATTCTTCTATTTAAAAAATGTATATATAACAAAAATAAAAATAAAATGATGCAGAACATCCTCCTGAACTCCTGAGTGTTGTAATTGAGTCCAGGCCGGCACGGCCATACTCTCTCTTAAGTAGACACCTTTTTGACCCTCCAGAGACTATCCAGAGCCAGAATGAATCACATCGAATTCCTGCACTTCTGATGCAAAAAAACCCAATCTCAAAACAGAGATGGAGCAGCAAGGCCACAGACCCAAAACAAATTTGCCCTATAGGCCAAAATAAAAAGTGGAGCGATCCGTCGAATCAATCGCCCAGAAATGCCGTGTTGGAGCTTCGGGGTGCAAAAAGGAGGGCGCAGCCCGGATAACCCCCGAAGCTCCAGGAGGGCATTTCTGGGCGATTTCTTCTGCGAACACTTTTTTTGGCCTATAGGGCAAATTTGTTTTGGGTCTGTGGCCTTGCTGCTCCATCTCTGTTTTGAGATTGGGTTTTTTTGCATCAGAAGTGCAGGAATTCGATGTGATTCATTCTGGCTCTGGATAGTCTCTGGAGGGTCAAAAAGGTGTCTACTTAAGAGAGAGATTACCCCCCCAACCCTTTTCAAGGGGTTGAAAAAATGCTGAAAAAGCAGGTGTTTTCAGCAAAAATTCAGCCAAAAGCAAAACAACGTACAAAACTCAGGACACGAACCCTATACAATTTCTATGTAGATATTTTCGCGACGCCCGGTGTTACAGGGTAAGTGTTGGTGATTTCTGGAAATTGTACGCCTTCAAAGTCCCCATCCAATGGCCTGGCGCGCGACGCCCGGTGTGACAGGGTGGATTTCGTAGATATTTTCTCACAGGGTAGATGTTTTCGCGACGCCCGGTGTCTGGGTATTTTGCGTCTTCAAAGTCCCCATCCAATGGTCTGATGCGCGACGCCCGGTGTTGCAGGGTGGATATGTTTGCGGATATTTTCGCAACATTGGCGAGTTTGGAGGCTGTGGAAACCACACAAATGACAATTTTTAGTGATTCTTGATCAGTTTTTGCTTTCACAAACCCTCAATCTACGACCAAAACATAGGGATTTTGGCTAGTTTGGCAGCGCTGGAAACCACCCAAATGACATTTTTGAGTGATTTTTGATAATTCTTGGCCTTTAGAAACCCTCAACCTAGGACCAAAAACATAGGGATTTTTGCTAGTTTGGCGGCCTTGGAAACCACCAAATGGCAATTTTTGGTGATTTTTGACAATTTTTTGCTTTCACAAACCCTAACCCAAGTCGTCCTGGTGTTCGGTTATGTTGGCAACTAGCCTCTGGTTCCAGGATCGATGGGAACCAGAGACAACAGTTCCGGAACCAACCTTCCAAGCGACAAATTAGGAACCATTACAACGAAAAAGGAACATTGCAACATCGCATGCGCAGTGCTAATGATGTTACTGATGCTTTTGCCCCCCCCCGCCCAATGATGCCGCTGATGGGTGCGGGGGGGGGTGGGTAGCAATACAGATTTCAACCAGGGGTACATGCAGTCCGCTTCCCCCTCTCCCGCATAGCGTTTCGGGTCGGGGGGTGGGCGGGAAGGGCGGGTGGGGGGGGTGGGGGGGGTGGGGGTGGGGGGCGGGTGGGGGGGGGGGGGGGGGACTTGGGGGGGGGTGGGGGGGGTGGGGGGAGATTAAAGGATAACACAACCAGTTGGAAAATACCAAAGCCAAGAAAGTGGTTATTACAACTGAGGAGGCCTGAGAACGCGGATAGCACAACCAGTGCCTTGCATGTTGGTGGATATCTCAACCGGAGGCCATTCTGGCGCAGGAAAAGATAAAAATCTTGCGAAAACCACGAAATCATTGGGCAATCACATATGAAAGCCGTCAATGCTGCAGCGAAGAAAATTCATTTTTACAGGCTCCTGGTGAAGGGAATTCTGTGGCCCGCAACACATAATTATCAGGAGAAAACCATGAAATCAGCGCGTAACCACATATGAAAACAATCAATGGTGCAGAAACGAAGTAAGTTCATTTATACAAGCTCCTGGTGTAGGGAATTCTGTGGCCCGCAACACATAATAATCAGGAGAAAACCATGAAATCAGTGCGTAATCACATATGAAAACAATCAATGCTGCAGAAACGAAGTAAATTAATTTATACAAGCTCCTGGTGTAGGGAATTCTGTGGCCCGCAACACATAATAATCAGGAGAAAACCATGAAATCCGTGCGTAATCACATATGAAAACAATCAATGCTGCAGAAACGAAGTAAATTCATTTATACAAGCTCCTGGTGTAGGGAATTCTGTGGCCCACAACACATAAAAGTATGATAAAAGTCATGATGAAACCACAAAATCACTGGGCAATCACATGTAAAATCAGCGAAAGCCTCTTGTGGCATCGAACGCTCTCTGCAAAATCTGCAGCTGTGCTTTTGCCTCTGGGCATCTCTAAGACGTGGCCTCGCAGCGCTGATAGGGTTTAGGCAACCCAGGGAGGACAGGGTCTAAGCAGATGAGGGATATCACAACTGCAGATGTTTTCAAAGTTGCTTGGTGTTCTGTAAGGACCCCAACTCTGGTTTGGAATGTTGGTAACTTGTAACCTTAATAAGCGGGTTGTGATATCACGGTTTCTGGTTTGCCCTCAAACCGACAGCAGTTGTGACATCCCGGTTTTTGGTTGTAATAATACTTTTTTGGTCGTAGTATGGGGTGGGGGGGTGGGGACGGGGGGGTGGGGGGTTGGTGGGGGAGGGGTGGGGACGCGGCGGGCGCGGGGGGCGGACATTGCGGTTCCAGGCTGTTCTGTTACGGTTCCAGGGTGTTCTGTTACGGTTCCAAGCTGTTTTGTTACGGTTCCAAGCGTTCCGGGCCCCCCTTTGGCAGCCCTAGACCCTAGACCATAGACCCTAGACCCTAGACCCTAGACCCTAGACCCTAGACCCAAGACCTTTAAACCCTAAACCCTAAACCCTAAACCCTAAACCCCAAACCCTAAACCTTAACCCTCAACCCTAAACCCTAACCCTCGACCCTACACCCTAAACCCTAACCCTAATGTGGGATCCTGTTTAATGTGGGAACAGTCGAGGCGTGGATGGGGGCCTGATTAGACGGCCCCGGGGGTTTATATGATTTTAATAGGGAGGAGTTTAGATAGATTTAAAAGGGATCCATATGAATTCAAAGGGATGAGCTTAATATAATGTAAAAGGGATGTGTGCGAGTCGAAAAAGGATCCGGGATGAGTGTGTATAATTTTAAAAGGAATCCATATATAGGCTTTTTCCAAATTCGTAGCCTCCGAGCCGACGCCTTGACATAAAACAGACCCCAAATCAGTGCCACGATTCGGGGCCGAGGGGGGCTCCTGGACCACCCCCTTGTCGGATTGAACGAAACCAATTTTTCAAATGGTTTCTTAAAGGGAATTAATGGTTTCGGGCCAGTTGGAATGGATGAGGTCGGCCTTTAAAATCACATCCGGCTTTAACATCATAAGGCCCGGCTTTAAGCCAAGAGACCAAGGCATCCAAATTCGGAGCTTCCGGGCCGGGGCCTTGACATAAAACAGGACCCCGAATCAGTGCCATTATTCGGGGCCGAAGGGGGCTCCTGGACCACCCCCCTTGTCGGATTGAACGAAACCAATTTTTCAAATGGTTTCTTAAAGGGAATTAACGGTTTCGGGCCAGTTGGAATGGATGAGGTCGGCCTTTAAAATCACAAGGTCCGGCTGTAACATCATAAGGCCCGGCTTGAAGCCAAGAGACCAAGGCATCCAAATTCGGAGCCTCCGGGCCGGGGCCTTGACATAAAACAGGACCCCAAATCAGTGCCATTATTCGGGGCCGAAGGGGGCTCCTGGACCACCCCCCTTGTCGGATTGAACGAAACCAATTTTTCAAATGGTTTCTTAAAGGGAATTAATGGTTTCGGGCCAGTTGGAATGGATGAGGTCGGCCTTTAAAATCACAAGGTCCGGCTGTAACATCATAAGGCCCAGCTTTAAGCCGGAGCCTCCGGGCCGAAACAAGCCCCAAGTCTTTAAAAAAATTGCCGGAATTCGGGAACCGTTTGACTTTAAAGAGGCACCCGCAAACAGCCAGGGGATCCTGAATAAATCGGCCAGATTGACTTTAAAGAGGCGGCCCCTACTAAAAAAGGCCCAACATTACACCCTAAACCCTTATAAACCCTAAACCCTAAACCCTAAACCCTAAACCCTAAACCCTAAACCCTAAACCCTAAACCCTAAACCCTAAACCCTAAACCCTAAACCCTAAACCCTAAACCCTAAACCCTAAACCCTAAACCCTAAACCCTAAACCCAGCCCTAAGCCTGTCATCTTGGTACAAAACAAACTTGATATTTCTATGATACCCTTATTAGTAGTTAACAAGGTGTTGGAACGGAACCGGTTCCAGAATTATGGGGTGTCTATCCTCAGTGGCTACCGGGTCGGTGTCTGACTATACTGGCAACCGGACGACGTGGGTAAACCTAAGGCCAAAACATAGGGATTTTGGCTCATTTGGCGGCCTTGAAAACCGCCCAAATGGCATTTTTAGTGTTTTTTTTGACCATTTTTTTGCTTTCACAAACCCTCAAGCCAGGGCCAAAACAAAGGGATTTTGGCTAGTTTTGCGGCCTTGGAAACCACCCAAATTCCAATTTTTAGTGATTTTTGACCATTTTTTGGCTTTCGCAAACCCTCAATCTACGGCCAAAACACAAGGATTTTGGCTAGTTTGGCGGCCCTGGAAACCACCCAAATGGCATTTTTTAGTGATGTTTGATCATTTTTGGCCTTCACAAAGCCTCAATCTAGGGCCAAAACATAGGCTCGCGACGCCCTATGGAAAATTGATGATGTTTGTATTCCTCTCTTACCACGCATGTGTAAAACGTTCCCATATAGAGACATCATAGCTAATAGTGGCGGCGATAAAGACAAGAAAGTTCTATTACTGTTAATAATTGCAAACGCTTGCGCGCGCCGCCTCGGCAGCTGGTCCGGCCTGCAGCGGGGTGCAGCGTCTGTTCCAGGGCCCTCCCAGGAAGGTTCAAGGACAGTCCCAGGCGAACACCAGAAATGGTGCCAAGAAAGTGTCCCAGGGAGGTTTTAGAGGGTTGCAGCGCCTCCAAGTGGTTTTGGCAGGTCCCACAGGGCGGGAGGAGGGGGGGTGAGTCAGAGATTTCGGGAAGGAGGGAAGGAAACCAGGTCATGGTCTGCTTGCTCTAGCTCTAGACGCAAAATGGTTGGAAGCCGAGGCGAACATATCATGAAGGTTCCTGTCTCACATATTTCCGTCAGAAGTTACGCGAGCAATGTGAGACGACAGCGAGAGTGCACAGGAGCTGCTTGCAAAATGTGGCCCAAAGCTAGGCTATAGCCCTAAGCCCTAAACCCTAATTCCTAAGCCCTACACCCTGCATAAACCCTAAACCCCCAAACGTGCAGCACATGATTATTCCCCGATTCCCTCCTGACCCACAGTAAGTGTGCGGGCTAGCAACTTTGTTGGGCTTGAGGTTTAGGGCTTTGGGCTTAAGGGTTTAAGGCGCCCTCAGCGCCTCAGGGGTTTAGGAGCAAAGAAAAACGCACCGATCCTAAGCCCTGAAGCCTAAACTTACTAAACCTTATCCCTAAACCCTAAACCCCAAACCGAATCATCATATTATACACAAAGGTTCCTCTTACATGTATATATACATGTATAAATATATTTATATATGTATGTATACACATACCCACAAACTGTGCTTGTCCCTTTGGGCAGGAACACCTCCTCCCTCCCATCTTCACCTTTTTTTCTGCACCTCGGCGACTTTTTGGGAAAGCGGAGGGTTCTAAACCCTAAACCCTAAACCCTAAACCCTAAACCCGAAACCCGAAACCCGAAACCCTAAACCCTCAACCCTAAACCCTAAACCCTAAACCCTAAACCCTAACCCTTAAGTTTTTTCGGAAGTTCGGGAATTTCGGGTCTAGGAAGTACAGGTTCCTGTAGGGTTTAGCAAGTTCAGGCGACTTAAGGTTTAGGAAGTTCAGGTCTTTTAGGGTTTAGGAAGTTCAGGTTTTTAGGGTTTAGGGAGTTCAGGTTCTTCAGGGTTTAGGGAGGTCAGGTTCTTTCGGGTTAGGAAGTTCAGGATTTTTAGGGTTTTGGAAGTTCATGTCCTTTAGTGTCTAGGAAGTTCAGGTTCGGGGTTTAGGAAATTCAGGCTTTTTAGGCTTTCAGGAAGTTCAGGTTTTGGGGGGTTTGGCAAGTGCAGCACCTTTTTTTTTTTTTGGGGGGGGGGTGGGGGTCCCAAGAGCAGGGCTCAGGGTTTCGGAGTTTTTGTCGGAGTTTTGGGCATGCTTATTGGCTTTGGGAGGGAAGGAGGGAATGAGGTACGATTCGATAAAGGGTACGTACCTCGTTCCCCTCATTCCCCCCTTCTCAGAACCAGGAGGGTTAACCCTCAACCCTACACCTTCGTGTGGCTGCTGCTGTATTCTTATCGCACGTGCCCCCGCAGAGATGCCTGCAACGCAGCCGGTTTTGTGTTGGGGCGCGAAACGAGGGACCCTTGCAACATACCCAAGGGTAACTTATGGGCTGTTTCGGGCCACTTCGGGTTTAGACGCGCTCAAATAGATAAGCAAAGAAACATGCAAATAATCAATGAAGAACGATGTGTATTTTATATACGCATACAGTATAGGGTCAAACAGGGCAAGTAGGATTGAGGGTCCCCAATTATCCCTTAAGCCTCACGTGTGCTTCGTACGAAGGAGGAGGGCCGACCACCCAAGCCCCAAATGGGCGATTGAGAACCCGAACCAAGTATGGGTCTTGTATTCACTTACGGATCCTTGAAAAGGGGCCCCAAAACCTAAGGGTACAACCTTAAGGTAGAACCCCTAGATTGTAAGGATCTAGGGTTTAGGGTTGTGCCCCGCTTGAACTCCAGACTTCGACTCGAACAAGGCCTCGACTCGAACCCGCAGGTCCTAACCTCCCCAGCATCACTGATCCAACCCCAGGCCCCCTAGTCCCTAAGCCCTAAACCCTCAACCCTAAGCCCTAAACCCTAAAACCCTAACCCCTAAGCCCCAAGCCCTAAACCCTAAACCCCAAACCCTAAGCCCCACAGCCCCCAAGTTTCCAAACCCTAGCTAAGCCCTGAACGCCACGAACCTGAAACAGCACCTGCTAAACCTCAAACCCCAAACCCTAAACCCTAAACCCTAAACCCTAAACCCTAAACCGTAAACCCTAAACCCTAAACCCTAAACCCGATAAACCCTTTCTCCCTAAGATCTCCCCGGAAGTCTGGTGCCCAAAGAGCCGCAGGTAGTTTCGAACAGTCATGGCGCTCCAGGACCTCTCACAAAACGATGGAGGGTTCAGGGTTTAGGGTTTAGGGTTCAGGGTTTAGGGTATAGGGTTTAAGTTTAGGGTTTAGGGTATAGGGTTTAGGGTTTAGGGTTTAGGGATTCTAAGGGTAGTTTCATGGTCATATAAGAGGGGCCGTGTAAGGACCCAAAGAAGGATCTCTCGCAAAAACCATGGGGGGGGGGTTTGGGGCCTCTGGATTTTCGGCATTCAGGGGTATTGGGGTGCTAGGGTTTTGGGGTTTAGGGTTTATGGTTTAGGGTTTAGGGTTTAGGGATTCAGGCACTTAGGGTTTGGGGATTTTGGGGTTTCGGGGGTGCGAGAAAGGTCGTGCTAGGCATCTACACCATCATCCAGTGCAATCGCACGGTGCCGAGGCTTATGTTTCCATGCAGCACCTAGACCCCCAGCCCTAAACCCTAAACTAGGGTTCTTCAGCCGAAACGCTAGCTCGCGGCTTAAACTCGACACTCCAATCTCCCTAGACCCGAAACCCCAAACGCCAAACCCTAAACCCTGAAGCCTGAACGCTAAACCCTAAACCCCAAAAACCCTAAACCCCAAACCCCAAACCCTAAACCATAAACCCTAAAGCCTAAACCCTAAACCCTAGACCCTAAACCCCAAACCCTAAACCATAAACCCCAAAGCCTAAACCCTAAACCCTAGACCCTAAACCCTAAACCCTAAACCCTAAACCCTAAACCCTAAACCCTAAACCCTAAACCCTAAACCCTAAACCCTAAACCCTTAACCGACCCCAAACCCTAAACTCCCAGATCCCAAGCCTGTGCCGCAGGAGAGACATCGATGGATGGCCGCCAATGTCGCCTCTGCTTTTGGAATGTCTGACAGGCCCTGAGGGTTTAGGGTTTAGGGTTGAGGGTTTAGGGTTTAGGGTTTAGGGTGGCTTTGGGGGTTAGGGTTTAGGGTTTAGGGGGTTTAGGGTTTAGGGCCCGACACTCTCCCCTGCATTGAGAGACTGAGGGTTGGGTGGTAGGGCGTAGGGTTTAGGGTTTAGGGTTTAGGGTTTAGGGTTTAGGGTTTGGGGTTTGGGCCTTAGGGCTGCTCATGTCCCCTGGGTTCTGGCTACATTTTCAGCGAGCTTAGATGTGAACGGGGGTTGAAGGGTTCTGGGGTTTGGGGGGGGCTTTTGCTTGGAGGTTCGTGGATACTTCTAACCTCAAGTGGAAGGCTACTTATGACCTACTTACAAGACTTAGGGGACTTAGGGGGGGGCTTTTACAGGTACAGTTCGAATTGGGGTTCTAAGTACCCTGACCCTCCAAGTAGGGCTTTTAGGGCTTTTAGGGTTGTTTTGAGGGTCTAGGGCTTCAGGAGGGGTGCGGAGGATTCAGGGCTCGGTTTGGGTGGTTGAGGGTTTTTGGGTTGGTGTGTTGAGGGTTTAAGAGTTGTTGAAGGTTGGTGGGTTGTGCGTTCAAGGTCGGTGGGTTTTGGCCATTTCTTGTTCTGGGGTCGCGGCTTCCGCGACGGAATGGTTTCGAGAATGGTGCCTGCTCAGGGTCCACGTCGTGGAGCAAGTCCTGGGCGAGTACAATAACCTCAAGAAGCTCAATGACTTTCTCGAAGGCTGGCATGCCCCTAACCCCTAGACCTAGCAGGGAAAAACGGAACCCCACAGGCCTTCTTTTATATACCCTATAGTATAAAGGGTACCTCATTCCCTCATACCCTACTAAGAACCAGTAGGCTTAAATCCTAACCCTGAGCCCCTAAACGAAAGGTGTTCGCTTCTTGATAGTTTTTCCCAGGAGGAGCCCCACTTTCCTCTTTTGTGGGTATAATGGAGGGGTGGGAATAATTACAAACAGTGTTGCCTGATGGCCCTTAGATACAATGACAAAAAGCAACCCCCAAAACCCTTTCCTAATTGTTGAGGCCCCTATATTACATGGTTTAGGACTAATATACTGGAGCTATAATAGCTCCCGAAACCCTAACATAATTTTTGAGGCCCTATATTACATGGTTTAGGGCTGACTTTCCGGAGTGTGCTGTTCTTTTGTTTACGGTTCAATTAGGGTTTTGGTTTGTGGACTTAGGGTTTAGGGTGCCTGCTTCCCTCCTTACTAAAAACCAGTAGGTCTACAGAAGCCCCCCTGGTGCCAGGCAAGAGCAAGCACAAGCATGTCTTCGTGTATTATCAGCGGCCGGACGTTCCCAACGATCAGGGGGAGTTGGTCGATGCCAAAGGACCGGGAGGGAAGCCGGATCGCCATCCAATCCTCAAGCATAGGCTCATGGAACCCTGAGCCCTGAACTCTAAACCCTAAACCCTAAAGTTTTCACCTCCTTTTCCCATCCAACACGCCGCCAGGGTCGGCGGACCCTAAACCCTAAACCCTAAACCCTAAACCCTAAACCCTAAACCCTAAACCCTAAACCCTAAACCCTCAGCCCTAAACCCTAAACCCGTAGGTTATTCAAAGGCTTGGAGCTTCAAGGATTCATGTTGCGCCGTCGGAGCCTGGGCTGGAGCTGAGGCCTACCTCTTCCCGGCAGGGGTCTGGCATACAGGGTTAGGGGTTTGGGGGTCTGGGGTCGTCGGAAGCCCCAAACCCTGAACCCTGCGGAGGGTTTAGGGTTGAGGATTCAGGGTTCAGGGTTTAGGGTTTGGGAGTTTAGGGCAGTTTAGGGTTTCGGTCTTTGACTTCGCACGGGTGCGCGCTGTGCCGCAGGAGATGCAAAGCTGATGATCACAACAGGTGAGCATGAAGACGTCAGAATCAAGAACCGGGCGGCGTCCGGGCGGCATGCTCCCCAACCCTAAGTTTCCTAAATCCCCTCAAATTTCGCTGTAAAATTCTCTACATCCCCTCAATCTCTAAGCCCACTGTGGCCCCCTAAGTCAAGTAAGTTCCCTAAACGGCCCTAAACTCGAAAGATCCCCTAAGCCTAAATCCCCTGAATCTCCTAAGTAACCGAAGTCTCCAAAGCCCCCGCGAAGCCCTCGAAATCCCCTACGTCCCCTAAATCTCCTGCATCCCCTGAGCCCCTGAATCCCCTACATCCCCGAAAAAACCCCAAAAGCGGCATCCTACAATCGAAGCTCCATGGCTTGTTTTGCCGGAAAGCCTACATCCCTTTTGCCCTGACATCTACGAAGGTTTTGGGGTTTAGGGCTTAGGGTTCCAAGCCCTGAGCACTACCAAACCCCTGACCAGCCCCAAAATAAGGCCACCCCAACAGCCTGAAGGTTTAGGGTTTGGGGTTTAGGGTTTAGGGTTTAGGGCTTAGGGAAGGTTAGGCTTAGCCAAGGCTTAATTGGGGCCTTATGTTGTTTATGTGGGTGGGTGGTAGGTCGAATAGTCCATGCATAAGCCAGCTTACTTCCCCGACAGCAGCCCACTCGGACGGACATGCCTAAACAAACTCAGGTCAGCATGAGGCTGACACTATATTCTTGGTCCCTTGCGTATCAAGCCTCACGCTAAATCCTAAACCCTAAACCCTAAACCCTAAACCCTAAACCCTAAACCCTAAACCCTAAGGTGCAGGATCCCATAAGCCAAGGTCTACTTCCTCCGGAACGTCGCCGACTCTAAGCCGGTCAAGGCTGGGTTTCAGATAAAAGATCAGGGGTTTAGGGTTTAGGGTCCGTGGGGTTTAGGGTTTAGGGTTTAGGGTTTGGGGTTTAGGGTTTAGGGTTTAGGGTTTGGGCAATTTAGGGTTTTGGGTTTAGGGTTAAGGGGGCGTGTTGGGTTTAGGAATTGAGGTTTGGGGTTCGCCGCAAGGCCCCTAAACCCTCAACCCGGCTAGGGGTTTAGGGTTGATCTCTGGAGCTTAGGGTGTAGGTTTAGATTTAGGTTTAACCTTAAATCCGACACCCCATGACGCAGGCTGACGTAGCCTCGGATGGCGACCTACTCTTTGGGGAGCCTTGGCTGTGGAAGGAAACAGCTTCAACCCTAAACCCTAAACCCTCAACCCTCATGAAGCCCCAAAACAAGACTCGTGTTAGTCAGTATGGGCGCCTCGGCCGCGGAAGAGCCTTCTACGAAGGCTAAACCCTAAACCCTAAACCCTAAACCCTAAACCCTAAACCCTAAACCCTAAACTGGCCCTAAACCCTAAACCCTAAACCCCAAACCCCAAACCCTAAACCCTAAACCCCAAGCCTCAAGATCGTTTTGAGGCACCATGCCAGACACCCAAAACCCAGTGCCCTCAGTCGGCTTGGGGGTTTTAAGGGTTTAGGGTTTAACGGTTTAGGGTTTGGGGATTCAGGGTTTGGGTTTGGGGAGTCAGGGTTAGGGTTAGGGTTTAGGGATCTAGGGCTGAGGGTTTGGAAGGGTTTAG
Source organism: Symbiodinium natans (assembly GCA_905221605.1). Lineage (NCBI taxonomy): Eukaryota > Dinophyceae > Suessiales > Symbiodiniaceae > Symbiodinium > Symbiodinium natans. The sequence continues at coordinate 198,137 of CAJNDS010002548.1, forward strand.
GGTTGAGGGCTTTGGTTTGGGCACTGGCCGGAAGGCTTTGCCACTAAACCGCTGTGAGTACCCACGACGGCTGCTGGGCTCAACTGGGACTCGATCGTTGATCCAGGCACTCAAGGCATGTTGCCGCGCACGAATGGGCTGCGCTCACACGTGCTCAAGATGTTGAGCCAAGAGCCGACTATGCTGCCCCATATGCACTTGATGCACCCATGGCTGAACGGCCTGTTTGTCACAAAGCAACAGCATTCGGGCGCGCGGCGATGGCGCGCAGCAGTCGTGCGCGTGGCACTAGCCAGACACAGTGGGGTTTAGGGTTTACGGTTTTAGAGCACAGGATGTGGGTCTTTGGGGATTTAGGATTTTGTGTCTGGCCAGAGAGGCGCTGGAGGGCTCAGCACGACTTCAGCCTTGCCCTAAGCCCTAACCCTGGCCTAGACCCTAGACCCTAAACCCTAAACCCCAAACCCAAGACCCTGTACCCTAAACCCTAAACCCCAAACCCTAAGCCCTAAACCCCAAACCCCAAACCCTAAACCCTATACCCTAAACCCTATACCCTAAACCCTAAACCCCAACCCTAACTAACCACCAGGGAAGCCTCAGCCGCAGCTCCCGCAACCCCCGTTGCCTAGGAGATGGCCGCGTCGCCACTGGAGAGCGCCTGGGCTTTTAGGAAGCCCTAAACCCTAAACCGTAAACCCGAAACCCTAAACCCTGAACCCTAAACCCTAAACCCTGAACCCTAAACCCTAAACCCTAAACCCTAAAACCTAAACCCTAAACCCTAAGAAGGCCTCCCTGACCTTTCTTAGAGTGAAGAAGGGGTATAGAAGGGCCCTTCAGCAATGGTTGATGGCTTAGGGTTCGGGGTCTGAGGATTCAGGGTTTGGCGGCTCATGGTTTGAGGGTTTAAGGTTTAGGGTTTGAGGGTTTAGGGTTTAGGGTTTCGGGTTTAGGGTTTAGGGTTTAGGGTTTGAGGGTTTGAGGGTTTGAGGGTTCAGGGTTGAGGGCGTAGGGGACATGTTCAGCGCTGAGGTCTTCCTAAATCCTTAAAGATCCAGAAGCCCTAAACCCTAAGCCCTAACCCTTAAACCCTAAACCCCTAAGCCCTAAACCCTGAACCCTAAGCCCTAAACCCTAAACCCTATACCCTAAACCCTAAACCCTAGACCCTAGACCCTAGACCTTAGACCCTAAACCCGAACCTGGCCGACCTCAGGTTTGAACACAGGCCCGGGGCGAGGGCGCCGGGTGGTGTCGGATCTTCTTGGCGTTTCGGGATTGGAGTTGAGCCAAGGTTTCAGGCTGTGGGATGGGTTTAGGGTTTAGGGTTTAGGGTTTAGGGTTTAGGGTTTAGGGTTTAGGGTTTAGGGTTCAGGGTTTAGGGTTTAGGGCTTTTAGGGTTGAGGAGTCTTCAAGGAGTTCAGGGTTTAGGGTCTAGAGCCTAGGGCCCAGGAAGTCGATATTTAGTGTTTCGCGTTCAGAGGAAAGTAAGGGCTTCGGAATTTAGGGCTGAGGCTCTTCTGGTCTAGGACAACTACTGGTGGGCGGTTCCCCGCCATACGGCCATTTTTTTTGCCAATGCAACCCTATGATCCCTCGTACACCCCGCTGTTCGAAGCATCAGTCCGGAACCCTGAACCCGGAACCCTGAACGGCTTAGGGCACCCTAAACCCTAGACCCTAGACCCTAAACCCTAAACCCTAAACCCTACACCCTAAACCCTAAACCCTAAACGCTGAAGCCTGGAGTTTGGAGTTGTGACGCATTCACCCATGTAGTTTAGGGACCTTCCTCCCCAGGCCGAGCGCTAAAGGCACTGCGAGCCTTAGGGTTTAGGGTTTAGGGTTTAGGGTTTAGAGTTTAGGGTTTAGGGTTTAGGGTTTAAGGCAACGGCGTTATTCTCTACGGGTGTAGGGTTTCGGGTTTCATGTAAAAGCTTAGTGTGCTACACATCCATGTTATCGAGGCTTATTTGAAGGTCCTAGCGAGCAGCCGCTTAAACCGTTCCTTCGAAACGCAAAAAGACCGAAGCATAAAGCTACAGACCCTAGACCCTAAATCCTTAAACCCTCAACTCTAAACCTACAAACCCCAAACCCTAAACCCTAAAGCCTAAATCCTAAGCCTACAAACCCCAAACCCTAAACCCTTAAGCCTAAACCCTAAACCTATAGACCCCTAAAACCTAAACCCTGAGCCTAAACCCTAAACCCGAGACCCCAAACCCGAAACCCTAAACCCTAAACCCCAACCCCAAACCCTAAACCCTAAACCCTATACCCTAGCCTTAAGGGTGCCAGCCTGAGTCGAGCCAGGACTTTTGGACGTCTTCAAACCTCTGGTGAGCCAGGCAGCTGCAACACCGGGTCAGCGGGATTAGGGTTTAGGGTTTAGGGTTTGGGGCTTTGGGTTTAGAGTTTCGGGTTCAGGGTTTAGGGTTTAGGGTTTGGGGGTTGGATTTAGGGTTTAGGGTTTAGGGTCTAGGGTTTAGGGTTTGGGGCTTAGGGCTTAGGGTTCAGGGTTTTGGGTTAGGGTTTCAGCATCACGGGTGTTTCTGGGATGGAGAGCGCGGTTGTTTGTGTGTATGTCTGTTGTCTCCCCCCCCTGGTTCCTTCCGAGATTCGCCACACCAACGCATCCAAACCCCAAAATCCCACCCTAGACCCGCCAGCACCAACCCTAAACCGTATAATCCCAAGACCCTGAATGTTGAACCCTAAAGCCCTAACCCTAAAGTGCCATCCTGGGCCCAGCCAGGGCTCAACCGACTGGGCCTCCTGCGAATTTGAGCAAGCGCATGAGCCACCCTGGCGCAGTTTGGCGGTTGGCTTTTCTAGAGCGGTTCTTTCGTTTTCTAAAGAATTGTGTTTGTTTTGTTTTGTTTGTATACAGTGCAAAGGAAAATATGAAGAAAGTAGTTCTTATTTTGCTTCTAAGGGGATTATGTATAGAAGGTTCCGGGGTGTAGGATTCGGCAGTTTTCGCTTCTAGGGCTTTCTGGTTTAGGGCTTGGGGTTGATATTGGAAAACGCTAAGCACTAAACCTAGACCCCAAAACATAAACTCAAACCCCCAAACGCTGAACCCTGAAACCGGAACCCCTAAGACTAGAAATTAGATGAGTGCCGCACAAGTATAGACTAGGCACGTAGAAGGAAAGGGAAGCTCGGGAGTTGAAGTTCGAAAGCATTTCTGAGTAAGTTTAGGGGTTTAGGGTTTTAGGGGTTTAGGGGTTTAAGGGTTTAAGGGTTTGAGGGTCTAGGGTTTAGGTTTAAACTTCAGGGTGCAGGGGTCCAAGTTTTGGTGCTTTGGTCTGTTGGTCTTAGGATTCAGGGACACCCCGAAGGGTTCCCTCCCTCCTGGCATACCTGTGCTTAGACAGGCCCTGGCTTTTTTTTTGCGGCATATGTAGAGTTTTAGGATGGTAGACATATGCACTTAATTCTAGGCACCAAAAGCTACACCCTAAGCCCTAAACCGAAGCCACTCAACTGCTCAGATTCAAAACCACTTTCGAGAAGTTCACCATCGAGCTGTCGCAGGCGGAGTTTCCCCATGCTAGTCCACAGGTTTCGGTTCGGCGAAGCTCTTGCACCCCCCAAAACCTTAAACCCTAAACCCTAAACCCTAAACCCTAAACCCTAAACCCTAAACCCTAAACCCTAAACCCCGCAAGGTGAGCATGGTGTCAGTCCCTGGACTTGGAGCTCAAAGGGCTGGGCAATGTAGGTTTTAGGTTCAGGCGTCGCAGGAGTAGAAGCGGCGGCAGCCGCAAGCCACCAGCTCCAGCAAGCCCTAAACCCTAAACCCTAAACCCTCAACCCTCAACCCTAAACCCTAAACCCTAAACCCCAAACCCTAAACCCTAAACCCTAATCCCTCAACCTGAAACCCTAAACCCTCAAGCTTCAACACTCGCTGAGACTCACCTTGGCCAGATGAGAATACTCAACCCAAGCCCTGAACCCCTCAACCCAAATCCTGAACCTTAAGAAGCCGCAAACCTCGACTTCCTGAACTACTCGACCTTCCTAAGCCCTCAGCCCTAAAACCCTACAACCCTGAAGCCCCAAAAACCGTGAGACCCTAAAAGCCCTACACAAAAACCCAAACTTTAAAAACACCCAAACCCTAAAAGCCTAAAATTGCCTAAGACCAAATGCACGCAAGGGCATTCTAAACCCTAAACCCCTAACCCCTAAACCCCAAACCCTAAACCCCAAACCCCAAGCCCTAAGCCCTAAACCCTAAGCCCTAAGCCCGAAGCCCTAAACCCTAAACCCTAAGCCCTAAACCCTAAACCCTAAACCCTAAACCCCAAACCCACAACCCTAAACCCTAAACCCTAAACCCTCAACCCTAAACCCTAAACCCCAAACCCTAAACCCCAAACCCTAAGCCCTAAACCCTAAACCCTAAACCCTAAACCCCACACCCTAAACCCTCAACGCAGGGCATCCAGTCCCTCTCTGGCGGGATCGATCTGCCCAGCCCCGAGCCCACCGAGGCGCGGGATAGATTGAACTGGTTTGAGGGTTTAGGGTTTAGGGTTTAGGGTTTGGGGTTTAGGGTTTAGGGTTTAGGGTTTAGGGTTTGGGGCATCGGCTTTAGGTTGTAGTTTGGGGGTTTAGTGTTCGGGGTTTAGGGTTTGGAGATTCGGGGTTCGTGGAAGGGGTGTGGGGGGGGGTGTGGGTTGACGGTTTGGGGTTTAGCGTTTAAAGGGCTTGCGAGCTGCTTCGGGTTTAGGGTTGGGGTTTTGGGTTGCGGGTTTCGGGCCATAGGGCTTCCGTAGGGTAGGGCTTTTGGGCAAGAGGGTTACAGGGTTATAGGGTTTGCGAGTGCCCGGCTAGGATCTTGCAGGGATTTTCGGGGTTCAGGGTTTAGGGCCTTGGAATATGTAGGGTTTACGTTTACAGGGTTCAGGGTTTAGGGTGTAAGCCCGTCACGTTCAGGCTTTAGGGGTCGTTGAGGGTTTGGTGTTACAACTTACTGTTGGTTAGGGAATGAGGGAATGAGGTATCCTATATAATCCCTATATATACCCTTATAGGGATTATATAGGGTGCCTCATTCCCTCATTCCCTACTAACCAACAGTGAGAGAAGTGCTGGGTTTGAGGCCTAACGCCTCTAGTAGATCGGGTTTATCTCTTCAGAAGGGTTAGGAATGTTGAGCTAAACGCAAGGTTCTTCTCTGCGGAGCCGCGCTGGCACACATTGGTCCTAAACCCAAACCCTAAACCCTAAACCCTAAACCCTAAACCCTAAACCCTAAACCCTAAACCTTAAACCCTAAAGCCTAAGACCTAAGACACTAAACCCTAAGCCCTAAACCCTAAGCCCTAAACCCTAAGCCCTAAACCCTAAGCCCTAAACCCTAAACCTTAAACCCTAGACCCTAAAGCCTAAGTCCTAAACCCTAAACCCTAAACCCTACACCCTAAACCCTAAACCCTAAACCCTAAAGGTACGGATGCGACCGAAGGCGAACTGGGCTGATTTGGGCCGAAGTCCCTAAAACCCTGCAGCAACCTATACACCCTACGCATCCCTGCGCCCTAAACTTTAAACCCTAGAAATCCTAAAATCTCTTGAGGTCCTAAAAACATTGCTACAAAACCCGAAACCCTAAACCCTAAACCTTCTTCCCACCCTACAGCCACATAGAACCCAAAGATCCAGCGTTGCAGGTGGATCTCAGGAACCTGCCTCTCAACGACGTCGCCAAGGCTGGAACGGCTTCAGCGTGCCACCAAACAGGGTTTAGGGTTCAGGGTTTCGGGTTGAGGGTTTAGGGTTTAGTGTTTAGGTTTTAGGTTTTAGGGTTAGGGCCGAGTCCTTGAACCCTGTGGGTTGGGATATTCTCCCTCATACTAACAGTCCCGAAGAGGGATATGGTATCACCCCCCCATTTCTAATCCCTACAGAGGACTGTTAGTTTTCAGGGGAACATCCCGACCTATAGGCCTTCGAGGGGTTTAGGGTTTAGGGTTTAGGGTTTAGGTTTTAGGGTTTAGGGCTGAGGCAACTCCTCAGCCCCTCGATCCCCGCGCAAGCCCTCCACCCAACCCTAAGAGGGTTTCCTTTGTCATAGTTGGGAAGCATTTTTGCATTTTTAAGGGTACCCAATACCCAATAAGGAATATAAAATTTATATTTTTTATTACCCCAACAATGAACAAGTTTCAGGTTCTGACTTGGCGGCTCCCTTGTTTTTTTATTGGGGTTCGAGGGGGGGTTTCTTGCCAGTTGCGAGAAGACCACAGTATAGAACTGCCTACCCTAAACCCTAAACCCTAAACCCCTAAACCCTAAACCCTAAACCCTAAACCCTAAACCCTAAACCCTAAACCCTAAACCCTAAACCCTAAACCCTAAACCCTAAACCCTAAACCCTAAACCTAAACCCCTAAACACTAACCCGAAAGGAGGGGACCCTTGTAAGGGACCTTAGGGGATAGTTGGGGATTACTTAGGGGCACGTCAGGGGTTGTATCAGGGAATAAGATTCCGACTTCCGACTAGTAGGTGTTAGGAGTTCACACCGGAGCCTGAACAGTAAAGGGTAAAGGCTAGTTACATGGGCCCTTCATGTGGTCCCTAGCCTCTTTTAATGGGTTCTGATGTATGGGTATGGGCCCTTAACTTGTATAATATGAGGGGTATAGAAGGGGCCCCCATGTACAGGCCCATACCCAGGGACCATGTATCTACCCTAAGAAAATACTTGCCCATGTTATCCCACCACAGTCCTTACACGTTGTACGAGTTGTACAGTTATACCGTGCCCAAGGTACGCATTCTCATGACACAGACCTCTAAACCCTGAAACCCTAAACCCTAAACCCTAAACCCTAAACCCTAAACCTAAAACCCTAAACCCTGAACCCTGAACCCGAGAAGCCCCTGAACCCTGGGTGTTACCGTAGCGCACTCCTGACTTCCCCCGCGTACTGCATCGAGCTTTCGAGGATCACCCCGAGCTGGTTGCCAAGTATGAGCAGCTTTTGGAGGCGTCCTTGTTCTTAGGGCGGAACCGTAAACCCCCTAAACCGTAAACCCTAAACCCTAAACCCGAAACCCTGAACCCTGAACCCTGAACCCTGAACCCTAAACCCCTGAACCCTGAACCCTGAACCCTGAACCCTAGAGCCCAAGCCCTCAACGGGGGGAGCTTCAGCAACTTTTTCGGACTGGGGCTTCTCAGGGTTTGTGGGTTGAGTTTTGGGGCTTCTCCTAGGTATCCAGGATTTTAGATTTCTGGGGATCAGGGTGTTCCGGGGTGCAGGGTTCCGGTGCTCGCGGCATTATCAGGGCTCTCCGCCGAAGCCCGAAACCCTGGGCCTTTAACCCCTAAGCCCTACGTGCGCGCTTGTGAGGTTGCAAGGCTTTTAGGGTCTGGAGGCGGGGTGGTTGTATTCGGGTTTAGGTTTTAGGGTTTAGGGTTTAGGGTTTAGGCTTTGTAGACTATGTTTTTTTTCGGCATCCTAAGCCTAATACAGGGCCCTTATTTTCAGATGCACCACAAATGGGACGACCGTTGCATAACTAGTTGCAACATTGACAGGGGGTAGTGAAACGTACTCCGAAACTTGAAGCCCTGGAAGTACTTGGTAGCCCAGTGGTGCCCTTTTCCCTTTTTTTTGGTTCAAGGTTCCCTTATAAAGTAACCAACCCCCCCCCCCCCCCCCCCCCCCAAAACAAAAAAAAGGTGCCCTTATAAGAATATGGTTACTGGGCTACCAAGAGTATGAACGCTTTAAGCAATCGAGCCGCCTCTAATCAAGCCGTCCCTAGAGGCTGCGGCTCCTGTGTTTAGGTGGTGGTGAGAGTTGAAGGCTTGCACCCTATTCAACCCAATGACCGCTAGATACCCCCGGGTCCTACAAGCCGTGAAGTGTGCCTCAAACCTATGCATCAAATGCCTGAATAGTGCGAGGTGTGGTGCCGTCTGATTGAACAGTACCTGGAGCAGACGCTTGAGGGCCAGCAGAAGGCAGGGGCCCTTTACACCCCTACGCCCTAAGCCCTAAGCCCTAACCCTAAACCCTAAACCCTAAACCCTAAACCCTAAGCCCTAAAACCTAAACCCTAAACCCTAAACCCTAAACCCTAAACCCTAAACCCTAAACCCTAAACCCCAAAGAGCCCCGGCCATAGAGTAAGCTCCGGCACCTTGGCGGTGTGAGCAGGACTCAGGCGATGCCGGGCCCAGGACGGAGCTGGACTTCTGGCGAAATAGGCCTGGCTTGTTGGCTCAGTAGCTGAGTGAGTACACTTGGTTTAGGGTTTAGGGTTTACGGTTTAGGGTTTAGGGTTTAGGGTTTAGGGTTTAGGGGGGGCGTAGGGATACTATAACCCCCTATAGAACTGAAAGCGTAAACCTTTTTGGGGGGCTTCTGAACTCAGCAACTAAGCTGGGTTGCTGTCAAGGGATGAAGGCTCGTACCCCTAAGGTTGTGCCCCTAAAGGTTCCCCCTAATATCTTCCTATTATGACCCTTCTACTATCTTATCAGGATCTTTTAAGAGGGACCCCCAAAACCCAGGGTACAACCCTCAAGGTCCAAGGTACAATCCCTAGGTTTAGGGTTTAGGGTTTAGGGTTTAGGGTTTAGGGTTTAGGGTTTAGGGTTTAGGGTTTAGGGTTTAGGGTTTAGGGTTTAGGGTTTAGAGCTTAGGCAGGTTGCGGGGTTCTGGGGTTTCGGGGTCGAGACTGTAGGCTGGGTTTGGGGTTTTGATAGGGCTTGGGGTTTTGGGTTCGGAGGACTTGGGGTTCGGAAGTTCCGGTTTAAGACGATGCTTCAAAAGAGGATGGGTTTTAGGGCTGAAGTTTTAGTACAGGACCTACTTCACTAGAACGGGTATCTGGGGCCGTGTGTTGTTCATGGCTCTAAGGGCATCGATGTTGGTAATGTTTTGTCTCCTGTAGTACATCCCGACCCCGGGACCCTAAACACTAAATCTTTCGACTTGCCGGCTCTTCGTAGGGAACAAGGGATTTGTGTACCCTGTCGAACCCTTAAAAGGTTTCTCTAGGGGGATATAAGTTACCTAATCCCCTTAAACTCCAAACCCCTTAAACCCTAAACCCTAAACCCTAAACCCTAAACCCTAAACCCTAAACCCTAAACCCTAAACCCTAAACCCTAATTCAACTCTAAACCCTAAACCCTAAGAGCCAGCCAACAGAGCCCCGGAGTGCGCCGTGGCGGGAGGCTTCAGAAGATCACGTCCATCACCGAGCAGCTGAGGAGACCTTGCTGAGGGTTCAGGGCCCTAAACCCTAAACCCTAAACCCTAAACCCCAAACCCCAGACCGCAGACCCCAAACCCTAAATCCTGAACTTTAGGGTTTAGGTTTTAGGCCTTTTCGGCGGGTTATGCGCTTTGAAAGGGTCTTAGGGAAAAGTTTAGGGTCGAGGGTGTTTTTAAAAGGGTCTTAGGGTTTAGGGTGTACGGCTTAGGGGTTAATTAACTTTGTGGTGCTTTACTGTAAAATAGGTCCTTAGCCTTTTTGGGTTTCTTGGGTTTCTAAATAAGGCAGCTAAAAGTTTGATTTTTTTTACTACCCTCCTAAGTGCAGCCAAGTTAAGGTTAGGGGTTTAGGACTTTTCGGTGGCACGGAATTAGGGAACACTTTAGGGTTGAGTGTGTTTGGGTGTGTTTTTTTTTTCAAAGGGCTGCAGAGGGTCTCATTACAGGGTCTTCGGGCTTCACTGCAGCCACGAGGTCATCAACAAAATCGATGTTCGAGCCGTAAACTCGGCCATGCAATGCCTTACATGATGCTCTCAATCCTCTCTGCCGGTCCCAGTCCTCATGGTGCAAAACCTATCTTTTGGGAGGGCAGGAAATACTAGGTAGGCCCTTGGGATATTTTTTATATCTTCCCTTAAATTGGGTTATTAAGAGGGATCATACTTAGGAAGTATCTTTTCAGAGGGCCTTCAAGGGCCATCCTAGTAATACTGATACCTAAACCCTAAACCCTAAACCCTAAACCCTAAACCCTAAACCCCAAACCCAAAAAAGCGGGGGAAGGGGAAGCGCAGCCCAGTTCTTGCTTGCTGAGACCCGAGGCTTATCTTTGTGGTACTTTACTGTAACTTTAGATCCTTACCTTTTTCTGGGGTTTATTGGGTTTCTTATCAACTTTAGATCCTTACTTTTTTTGGGGTTTATTGGGTTTCTGATCAAGGCAGCTAGAAGTTTAACTTATAGCTACCCTCCTGAGTGCAGCCAAGTTATGGACATGTGTTCCAAAACAAGTAAGAGCCGCTGAGGCCTGGAAGGCCAAGGCCCAGCCCTTTGAGAGGTTCTGGTCAATGGGATTTAGGATTGTTTTAGGGATACAGAAGCGCCAAAATTCTGAAGCCAAACCGCAACGAAGGTTCGGCTCATTTCCGCTGGGAGAGCTGCGGCCGCCGTAGAGTTTCTTGCCACGCAATGTTGTTCTTCCGTGTCGTGTTCAAAGCATGGCTTTTTCTCTGTGTGGGAACAGCCGCCTCGTGCACGATCTCCGTAATTGCCTCCACATGGAAGGCCTTTGCGGCGCAAAAGGTGGATGGTTCAGTGATCACATGGGGAGACAGCGGTTGGGGCGGCGATTCGAGCGGCGTGGCTTCAAATCTTTCGAGCGGGGCTGCTTTCATCGCTGGAAACGAGGGTGCTTTCGCTGCAAAGATGTTGGATGGTAGCGTGGTCACTTGGGGTGTCGGCTATATGGGTGGGGACTCCAGTTCCGTGGCCGGATACTTGACTGGAGTTGACAAAGTTGTTGCAAGCAGGCAACAGTTTGCCGCGCTGAAGCTCGATGGCAGCGTGGTCTCATGGGGATTCGCCGACTTGAGCCTTGTGGCGGGCAATCTCACATCCGGAGTCATCGAAGTCGTCGATGGTGGCAAGGGTTTCGTGGCCAGGAAGCAGGATGGGAGCCTGGTCGCGTGGGGGTCGAACCCCTATGCCTATGCGCTACCTTCGGAAGCATCGTCCGGTGTGGTCAGCGTGCACAGTTTTCAGAGGGCTTTCTTGACCCATGATGCATGGTGGGCCGTCAAGGTTGACGGCAGTGTCTTCACTTTCGGACAAGCTGTGGCAACCCCGACAGTAGACCTCACCGGAGCTGAAGCATGCTATTATACAGCTTTGTCTGAATTTGCAGCCAAGAAGACGGATGGAAGCGTTGTCACCTGGGGGACAGTACAAGAAATTCCCCCCCCGAACGCGAGCCTTTCATCAGGAGTTGATTTCCTGGTGGTTACCTCAGGTGCTTTTGCAGCAAGGATGCTGGATGGCAGTGTTTCAACCTGGGGCAGAGCTAGTTGGGGTGGCGATTCAAGTGCCGTGGCTGGCCAATTGTCCGCTGTGAAGGCTATCTACGTGACTAAGTATGCCTTTGCGGCACTGAAGGTGGACGGTTCAGTCATAACCTGGGGCAGTGCCAGCCAGGGTGGCAATTCCAGCCAGGTTGCCGACAAGCTCGCGTCCGGTGTTGTGCGGATTCGGGCCACGGACTCGGCCTTCGCAGCGCTCAAGGAGGACGGCAGTGTCGTTACCTGGGGAGACAGCGGGCGTGGAGGCGATTCCAGCGCGGTCGCAGGTGAACTCTCATCCGGTGTGGATTTCATCAAAGCCAGCGATCGCGCCTTCGCAGCCAGAAAGGAAGACTCGAGCGTGGTCACCTGGGGTGACCCCGACGGCCTAGACCTCAGTTGCCAAGGCACGTATACATATATACATAGCTATCTATCAAACTACGTACCTATCTATCTATCTGTGTGTATGTATATATATACATATATATATATATATATGTCTGCATACATTACATCCGTATATATGTGCATTTCGCGAACAGTC
>CAJNDS010002548.1:215000-295000 GCA_905221605.1 Symbiodinium natans
AGGGACTTGCAAAGGAATGCGGTCAAGATGATCCACACCATCGCACGTTACTACAACACCACAGCGCCACGGCCTTGTGAGTAGGGGAAGGGCATGCGAGGCATTTACGGGCCTAGGGCCTAGGATATTTTTTTTGAAGTAGCCAGCAGTAGGCACGAAGGCTTTATTGTTAACTGCAAGCCTAGTGTGGTAGCTGATACTATAAGGGGGAGAACAACCTGAGTTCAGGGGTTCGGGCGTTTTCATAGAATAGTGGATGGGATGCGGGCTTTGCGGGTTTTGGTTTCTTTAGGGACAAGAAGCCATGTGCCCGAAGCGCTGAACCATTTGAGGCGCCAAGTAGGAGAAGCACAACATGTGCAGACCACAGCTCCACAAAGAACCAACTACAGGCACCCTATCGGGATCCAAGGCATCAGCTAGCGCGAACATGTCCTGCAGAAACAGGTACCCCACCAAGCCAGTTTCACATCAACACCAACCCGAAAGCACCAGACACATCCAACAAACAAGTGCTGGAGGTCGAAACTTCTGGATCTGTCCCGGACCCTAAAGAAACCTATACCCTTAAACTCTGTAAAAACTCAGCCCCAAAACCCTATCGGTGGCCCGGATAGCTTTGGGTTCCGAGAGTTCCAAGAAGTTCTAGGGTTTGGGGGTTTGGCGGAAACCCCCCAAAGGGCTAAACCCTAAACCCTAAACCCTAAACCCTAAACCCTAAACCCTAAACCCTAAACCCTAAACCCTAAACCCTAAACCCTAAACCCTAGACCCTAGACCCTAAACCCTAAACCCTAAACCCTAAACCCTAAACTCTTCAAAATCTGCCCAGGAACGTATGACCAACCTTTTCGCCAAGATCACCAACCAGATGATCACCAACTGCAAGGCCCCCTTCTCTGGCTGGTTCTTGGTAGGGAATGACTAAGAACCAGGGGGTTCTGGCTTCCTAAACCCTAAACTCGGGGGGTTGAAGAAGGGACTTTGGGTCTTACGGGGTGGTTGTATTTTCATTTTGATTGTTTTATTGTTTGTCTTTCCTTTATTGTTTTACGTTTTTTTTTTGTTGGGGGGGGGGGGGCTTGGTTTCAGGGGTTTCGTTTATTTCTCCGGGTCTAGGGAGTAGCTGCTTAGTCGCTAAACGTAAGCTGCGAAAGCGCAGAAACCGCAGACCTCAAGGGCCTCCATGGACCCCAGAAACTCCCAAACCCCTCAAACCATCATAAACCCATCAGCTGATTGCAACCGCTTCAGCTCCTCCCTAAGCCTAAGCCCTGAGCCCTAAAAGCCCTAGTGCCCGGAAGCCGCAAGCCCGCAAGCATTCTGAAGCCCCAAACCAGAAAAACCCCAAACCCAAACCCAAAACCCAAAACCCTAAACCTGAACCCTAAGCCCTAAGCCCTAAACCCTAAACCCCAAACCCTAAACCCTACACCCACAGCCCTAAACCCTAAACCCTAAACCCCAATAACGCTATGTAAGAGCAGGAGTGCGTCCTCGAGGGCGAAGAGTCGGAGTCGCTGTGGCGGAAGGATCCCCTCGTCCTCATCAAGCGCCGTGGCTTTAGAGGTTGCGGGTTTAGGGTTTAGGGTTTTTAGGGTTTAGGGTTTTTAGGGTTTAGGGTTTAGGGTTTAGGGTTTAGGGTTTAGGGTTTAGGGTTTAGGGTTTAGGGTTTAGGGTTTAGGGTTTAGGGTTTAGGGTTTAGTCTGGTTTAGGGTTTTCAGTGTTCAAGGGTTTAGGGTTTGGTTCAGGGTTTAGGGGTTTAGGGTTTGGGCTTCAGGGCTTTTGGATTCAAGGTTCTCAGGGGAGTTTGGAGTTGTTGTTGAAGCTCATTTTGATTGTGTTTAAGGGGGCGTTAGGGTTTAAGGGCTTTCAGGTTTGGGGACTTGGATTTGAGAGAATCTAGAGGTTTAGGGGTTAGGGCCCCAAGAAGCCAGCTGTTCTGTTGCAAAAAACCCTAAGCCCTACAGCCCAAAGCAGGAGTTCCTAAATCCGACATTGAGCCCTAAACCCTAAAGCCAAAACCCTAAACCCTGAAAGGCCAAAGTAAGACTCCTCAAAAGCCTCAACAGCTCCTCTACAGGAACTTGTGGTCCTGCATCCGCCTCAACGAGGAGTATCAGGCCCCCGATCCTCTTTTTTTCTCTTGGTTCTCGGGGTTTTCAGGGCTTTTAAGGCTTCAGGCTTTTTTTTAATGCTTTGGAGGACTTAGGGCGTTCTAGCGCTTTAGGGTGTAAGGTTTAGGAAGTACAGGGTTTGGAGCTTGGGATCCAGGTTTTGCTTATGAGGGGCTTTAATACAGGATGAGGATTTCGGGCTGTACTTTGTGGTGCTCTACTGTAACTTTAGGTCCTTAGCCTTTTCGGGTTTATTGGGTTTCTTAATAAGGCAGCGAAAAAACTCATATCTAATCGAAAAATCCTAAACCCCTAAACCCCTAAACCCCTAAACCCCTAAACCCCTAAACCCCTAAACCCCTAAACCCCTAAACCCCTAAACCCCTAAACCCCTAAACCCCTAAACCCCTAAACCCCTAAAACCCCTAAACCCCTAAACCCCTAACCCCTAAACCCCCAACCCCTAAACCCTAAAAAAACCCTAAACCCCTAACCCTAAACCCCTAAACCCCTAAAAACCCCTAAACCCTAAACTAAACCCCTAAACCCCTAACCCCTAAACCCCTAAACCCTAAACCCTAAACCCCTAAACCCTAACCCCTAAACCCCGAAACCCCTAAAACCCCTAAACCCTAAAAACCCCTAAACCCCTAAACCCCTAAACCCCTAAACCCTAAACCCCTAAACCCCTAAACCCCTAACCCCCCCCCCCCCCCTAAGTGCAGCCAAGTGTAGGACGTTTCGATCATCTCTCGCTCTCTCTTCTCTTTCTTCTGCTCTCCACGGTTCTGGGTTTCAGGTTTGAGGTTTAGGGTTTAGGGTTTGGGGTTTCGGGTTTAGGGTTTAGGGTTTGGGGTTTAGGGTTTAGGGTTTAGGGTAGGCTGAGTTCAGGAGGGATGAGATGGGATGTTGGAGGCTTGAGGGCTCCTTGAGCCCTGTGAGTTCAGCGATTTCATTCGGAGTTCCTGTTTGGCTAGGTTTTAGGGTTTAGGGTTTAGGGTTTAGGGTTTAGGGTTTAGGGTTTAGGGTTTAGGGTTTAGATTTTTAGGGTTTAGGGTTTAGGGTTTAGGGTTTAGGGTTTAGCGTTTAGGGTTTAGGGTTTTTTAGGGCTGCAGGGTTGTTGGATGTAGGGTGTCCATGTCCTTGATGAACCTTGTCAGGGGTTTCCCAAAATAAGGGGTACCCGGGTACCCTTTTTGGGGCTCCTAGAGTCCTAGAGCAAGGATTATCGTCTTGGGGTGGGGTGGGTGCGGGGGAGATTGGGGGGATTCCTATTTCGGGTAGTGCCATGTTCGGCTCAATCTTGAACCCCCAAAGCCCTCAAAGCCCTGGAGCACAAACCCTAAACTCCAAAAAACCTTTTACGCTAAGCCACAGGAATACTACCGGCAGACGAAGGAGACCCTGCTGACGCTGCCCAAAGGCGCGAAAGACTTCTCCCAAACCTCCTTCGGGATTGGAGAATAGGGTTTAGGGTGTCGGGTTTTGGGGTTTCGGGTTCCGCTTCTGAGATGTCATGAGACCCTGGGGCCTGAAACCCTTGAAAGCCGTCTGCAGGCTGATTCCCATGCATATCTTCTTGCACATGCATGTCTTTGCAGTTTCCTTAAACCTAATCCTCCCCCCAAGCCGCGCATGCAGGCAAACAGAAGAAGAACCCTGGTTCTTAGTAGGTAATGAGGGAGCTAGGGCTCTCTTTCTCTCTCTCTCTCTATATATATATATACCCCTTAAGGGATGATATAGGGTACTACTCATTCCCTCATTCCCTACTAAGAACCAGCCAGAAAAAGCCGCGCACGCAGGCAAGCAGTTCGACTTCAGAAGTCGGAAGCCCAAAGCGCGCAAGGCACGACAAGAGGCCCTGTCAAGTGATGCAACATTTTTGAGGCAATAAGCAATCAACACAAGGCGGCGGCCCTTGAACGGCATCACTGCATGCTGCAACCCTTGAGCATTGAAGGCAATGGGACCCCGTCCCAAATCACAAAGCCGCGCACGGAAGGACTGACCTCCATGAGAGACCACTTGTCCCTCGGGGTCTGCGACTGCGAGCTCGCCTCCTTCAAAGCGGGTCAAGGGGATTACAAGGTTGGGCAGACAGGCATTTTGGGCGTCACGGTGAATTCCCATCTCGGATCCCTCAAGGATAACAAAGCTGCTGAACTGATGAGTGGGAGACACTTCCGCAATCAGCCGGGTGAACACCTTGACAGCCTCGGGGAATTGGGCGACCGAAGATCGCAAGCCGACAAGGGGGCCTCGGCGGTACATCCCCGAATAGAAGGACTTCTGAACCTTATCTCTTACGGCATGGGGACTGCGTGAAACAGCAACATCGGGGAGTGAATCGAAGGTCTCGATGGCATGCAAGAGGCTGGCAGATTTGGGACTAGAAGAAGATTGCTTTGGGGTCGCCCCGCCCTCAGGCGCGGGAGCGATCCGCAGGGCTTGGAGGTTCGGTTGCTGGCCAGCATCCGATCCACCAGAAAGCTTCGGACTGTCGCGCGGCAGTGATTGCACTTCGGCATTCGCTGCACAGGGGGTCGGTTGCCAAACTGCATCCGATCCAGAAGAAAGCTTGAGATTGCTGCAAGGTTGCGCAACGGCATCCTGCACAGGCTGTCCCTGACCTGCAAAATGCAAGGGTCCAGGGTCAACAAACTCGACTGATCGGGGCCCTAGTCACTCCGACTGAGCCTTGCTCCGCTTCGGGCAAGCAGAAGCTCCGTGCCCATGCTGCCCACACTTCGGGATGGCGCACGCGTGGAGGCCCCTCTGGCACGCATTGTTCTTGACCTCATTGGCACAAGTGCCGAGCTGGAATCCGTAGCAGTACGGATTTCCTTTCTCCGTGGCAGACACGCACCCCCACGCCACCATTTGCGCTGGCATCCCGGGAGCTTTGGTCTTTCCTTTGCCCTTGCCCTGGCCCTTGGGATTGCGAGGCTTGCGGGGGCCGTAGGGGCCTGGGCGCTCGGGTCGCTCCAACTCCTTGCCTTCATCAAGGGATCGAGACGAAGCAGAAGGAAGCGGCTGCATCAAGCACACGACATCGAAAGAATTCATGACAGTCGGAAGATGTGTGTGTCCAAGGGCCTGGCTCCACCAGAGGATTGCACTCCGTCACGGGTCAGGTCTCGCAACTCGCTGAAAAGCTTCTTGTCTGCAGCTACGAGTTGAGCCCAGGTTGGCCGAACATACCCAGCTGGGGCTTCCTGCATGCGTGCACGCATCAAGCGATCACTCCACTGCTGCATGGTCGCGTACTCGACGAGGTTGGCTTGGTCCATGGCAAGGGAACGGCGCTGCAAAGCCTGCATGACATGAACCTCGGAAGATGTGACCGCTTTCTGTTCCGCATCCTTGTTTTCAACCTTCAGACGCCCGGTGTGCTCGTCGACGGTGAAGCGGGTGTCACGGCGTCGGTCTGAGCCCACTTCTTGCTCTCTTGAAGTACATATTTCCCAAGACAGATAGCGAAGCTCGTTGTTTTCATAGCAAGCCACGGCCCTGTCTACCAAGGCTTCGCTAGGTTCGCTCAAGCCCTTGATGGAAACTCCAACGAGCTTCTTTTTCTGCTTCTCGAACCTCTCGGCTCGCTCGGGTTGTGTCAGGCGCCTGCTTGCTGGCTCTTCGGACTTCTCGATCTTTTGGCGCAGCTCAGAAGTGACGACGGCGTAGGACTCGTGGTACAGAGCTCGGAAGCTGGCCTGGACACCAAGTTCCGCATCCCTTCCAAGCATGAGCTTCAGTGCGGCCATCAGCGGGGATTCATCGGCCTGACCTGGGGTGAAGCTGGAGATGAACGCCAACTGTCTCAGTGAAGATACCGCGGCTTTGATTTTTGTGGCATCCTCCTTTGTGAGTCCGCTGGCATCTACCCGCGCATTGAAAACACTCTGACTGTCCGAGTAAGAGGCAGCCATCCTCCTAGCTGCACCTGACGGAATCAAGCCAAAACGTGCTCACTCGGCTGCTGAAACCCACCGCACACATCCAGCATGACTGTCAAAACTCGGACGGGTGCTCACCTTGCCATCTCTGTAAGCTTGCGTTCTTTTTCTCGGCAAAAAGAACACGTTTGGCTCGGCATCGCCTTTGCGCCCCTGAGCACGGGCCTGGCATCGTCAAAGACGCCCCAGGCCCTCTCCTCCTGCCAGGGGTGGTTCGCAAGCCCTGGCATCACCCAAAAGGCGCCCCAAGTCTGCGATCCATCACACTGGTCCCTCAGAAGATCTTGGATAACACTGCTTGCAAAACGGATACAAAACTTGCGGTATATCATCGCACTTAGAATATGACGAAGTGATCGCTCGGCCGCAGCGAAACATAGTGCCCTCCTCCGACGAAACAACATGGATGAAGCGACTGACTCGGTGACGAAAGACCTCTGCCTCATCCAGCCGTTCCCTCAAGCCGGGCTCGGGCTGCCACGGACCAACAAGCTCGTTGACGGCCTGCTCCTCCTCCTCCAAGTCTGGGTGCTCCTCGTCTTCACTGCCTTCTGTTGACTCTGAAACGTCGTCCGGGAGGGCCTCTGGTGCAGTCGGGCGCTCCGGCGTGAACATCCCTGACCTTGTGCAGTCGGGTCTGAATTCAAGAACATGCCGACAGAAAGCCACCGAACTCAGAAAGCTGCGAGCGAAAGTGGGGGCTTGCCTGGCGCAGTACTCCTTGACGAAGCGGTACAAGAGGTCTTCCCTGAATGGGAAAGGCGGCTGGCCTTCCTTTTTACAGAACTTCAAGTACCTGAGGATTGGCCCCGCTCGGCCATGCAGGGTAGCGCTCGCCTTCAAAGCAAAAATGTCAAGTAGAACCGAAGACAACTGCTGAGGTTTACCACCGGAAGCATCCACCGCAACCCTCTCCACGACCCCGAAGTGCTCGCCGTGTGACAGCATTACCACTCCATTTGGCAATGGCAGCGGATCTGCTTTCTGTCTGCTTAGCATGCCAAGGGATCCCTTTGGACTTTGCAAACGGAACACTGGGCGCGGGGGGCGGCACAGAAGGTGTTGGGGGAGCAGAGGACCCCAAGGCTGCACTCGGGAGCCCGACGCCCCACCGTTGGTAGGGAGGAAGGCCTGGCAGAATGCTTGGTGGGTTGAGAATCTGGGACCTGTCCCAGGGCTGCACAAACCGGGTTTTGGACCCTTTAAGGAGGTACTCGAGGTGTTGTTCGTAGGCCTCTTCAAGGTTGCGCTTCATTGTCCCAAGAAAAGCCCCTAATCAACCAAAAAGGACTAGGAAGCGCTGAGGGCCAAGCAGAACTCAAGAAGCCAGCGGCAAAAGAATCCGCAGACAAGTATGAGGCCAGTGCGCGGCAGCCACGAGGGCAGCCCAGGAACCTGGAGGGAGAAAGAGGAGCACACGGGCTCCGTCGGAGCGGCTGAGCAAAACACCTCGGAGGTTACTCTCAAAGATGTACGTCAGCAGACTGGGGGCTTCCTGGGAGTATTCAAGAAGGCGCTCAAAGTAGAAAGAACGTGGGCGCAAGCGAAGTGCAACAAAAGGTGCAAGCACAGGAGGCTCGAGAGGCTCAGAAGCCCCGGACTCGCTGCTCCCACTGGGGGAGAAAAGCATCCGCCACCCCCGCGGGGTGGCTTGCACGGGCCCTAAGGGCACTTGTTCGGAGGGGGCCCGTTTGGAAAGGAAGAACCTGTTGAGGACCCACAAGGTTACGCAAGAACTGGGCCCAGGAAAGAATTTTTCAGGCTCTCTGTCTATCTCAAATGCTTCCAGCCCACAGCTCGAGAATGCAAAAGAGTTCAAAGTGCAGAGCCTTGCCTCAAGGTTGAAAAATTCTCAATCTCTTAAAAATCATGATACTCGCAAGTTCCCCAAATTCTGCAAGCGGCGTCATGACGAGCAAATGTTAAAACCATGATGCACGCAAGTTGCCACACGAGGGAAGTAGCTTCCAAGGTTACAAAGATCCGAAAAGCGAGTTTCAAAAGTGACCAGACAACTTTTGAAACATTGTGTGTCTATAAAGCTATAGGAGACGAGTCTCCAATAAAGCTCAGGGAGAGCCACTGGCCCAAGCTGTATTGGGCCGACATCACTGTCTTCAACAATAAGAAGCAACAGGAGGAGAAGGCCAGCATCCCTTTCCTCCTGCCCCATGAGATTTTGCTTAAGCTGTTTGAGTTTGGTGACCCAGCATTTATTTTGGGGCAAGCAGTGTCCAGGGAAGATCACTGCATCAGGGCAGCACATGCTGCAGCCTGCCAGCCTCCACAGGATCCGAAAGCATTTTTCCACTAAGCCTGTGGAGTGATGGAGTTCCGTGCAATTGGGATCGCAGTGAGTCCCTCGACATCGTGGCACTTGCCATGCCATCCGTGCCAGGCTACCGTTTTCCGATCTGTGCAATCAAGAAAAGCTTCCAAGTGAAGCAGGTAACACTGCATGAGATGATGGCAGTGATTGCTTGGTCATTCCGAGCCTTGGCCTTGGGAAAGCCCCCAGTACTCGACATGACAACAGCCCCTTCCTTCCTCACAAGGAAAAGTTTCGACAGAGACTTTCTGGAAGTGACCTCCCAACAGCTCTGCTCACTCAGTTTAGGGGCGATTGGAAGATGATGAAGGACTTGCTGGGTTTGCCTGCCCACAATGAAAAGGCTGGAATCTGCTTCAAATGCCCCGCCAAGCCAGAAGACGTTGGCCAGGTGCACTCCACTGCCAGCTGGAGACAAGCATTTTTTTCACAATGGTCATTTATGGAGCGATTTTTTCGGGAGGCTCGGCCAATTTCTCCCGTTTGGGCCTTTCCAGGCTTCACTTTGTCTGCGGTGAGGCTTGATTGGCTGCACATAGTCGACTTGGGCATAGCCGCCGATACTTGTGGGAACATTCTGTGGCAACTCCAGGAAAAGATGGAAGGAGACAACATCAAAGACAGGCTGGCCACATTGTTTTTGCTCATTCGTGCTGCCTATAAAAGGCATGGTGTCGACCAGGATACGCTAGCGACTTTGACCCAGACCATGATTCGAAAAGATGCTTCTAGCCCCCCAAAGCTGAAGGCTAAAGGAGCTGAGGTTCGAAGACTTGTCCCCATTTTGGCAGAGCTGTGTCATCAACATCTGGACAGCAGTGTTCCGGTCGAGGAGGCCACCATAGCTGTAATCCACTGGCTCCTGGAGGCTTACAATGCACTGAACATTGAGCCCTACATGCCTTATTTGCTGGAGGATGCTGCTAAGAAGTTTGCCCTGCAGTATGTTGCCTTGAAAGATTTTCTTGCAGATGGCATCCATTGGCGGCCCAAGCCGAAGCTTCACGTGTTCATGCATTTGGCTGCTTCAGACACCAATCCTAAGGAACTTTGGTGTTACAGAGATGAGGACTTTGGAGGGGCAGCTGCAGCTATGGTTCGGGCAAAGGGTGGCTGGAACACCCCCAAGAGCTCTTCGGAGCAGGTCTTGGACAAGTTTCGAGCAAAGAACTCTCTGCCCGTGCTGACCTCGTGACCAAAGGCTTGATCGAGTGTGCATGTCCTGTTGCATATTTCGGTGCCTTCTCTATATATTTTTCAGGAGAGTATAGCTGCAGATTTGCTATCTCCACCTTCGCCGGCTTGTGCAGGCCCGACAGGTCTTCCTCATTCACGTTGCGCCTCCCTGCGGCACAGCCTCGCGGGCACGCGAAATCCCGATCAAAGGGCAGCCATCCCCGCCCGTCCTTCGCAGCGAGGCCTTCCCTGCGGGGCTGCCCGGCCTATCTCCCTCATGGCAGGCCAAGGTCGATTCTGCTAACTCGATATATCGCCGGGCTGCGCGCTTCTGTGCTTGGCTGCTTGAGGAGGCGCCCCATACTCACTTCTGCGTGGAGAACCCTGCTCGCTCCTACATGTGGTTGCTGCCTGAGTTCCGGGACTTGCGTCCTCGTTGTTCTGTTGTGCCTTATGACGCATGCATGCACGGGGGCGCGCGCGCTAAGCATCAGGAGCTGTGGACCTCTCTGCCCGAGTTGTCCGCCCTTGCCCGCCAGTGCGACAACTCACACCCTCACCGCCCTTGGGGTTTTTTTTTTCCTTCCGGGGATTTCTCAACTGCCGATGAAGCCGAGTATCCCGAGGTGTTTTGCACTCGGTATGCTTCCGTCAAATGAGTCGGCCCGAACGGCCACACACAAGCAACCGCGCACTTCTAAGGCTGTTGTCTTGATCGATGAGTACCCTTACCAGGTCACTGTCCCCCTCCCGTCCGGCCAGTTGCCTGCGCTCGATGACAAAAACTGTTTGTGTGCTGCTTTGGGCCCCGTGCCTGTCGGTTCTAAGGTCCTCCGGGTTAATTTTGAAGGGGGGGTGGTTTTCCCGAAGCGCCCTCGACCCGACAGAAAGCTGGCAGATCAGGTCTTGCTGGCTGGCCACTCTGCTGTGGCCTCAATCACTTGTGGTGTGTACAGGGACCCCTTGCAGTTTGCCAAGCTTTCCCTTACCCTAACACACCCCTTTGACGTAGCCACAGCCCTACCTGACCAGGCCTTGACCGTTCTCGCCAGGGTGCTCCTCGATGGTCCTTTGACTGTTGTTAGACGCAGGTTGGACCTCTACCTCACCTGGAGGAAGTGGGCTCAGGAGTTGGAGGGGCGCGAGGAACAACTGCACGCGTCCCTCCACCCTTCCGTGGCAAGTGTGGTAAGAGGTAAGAAGCTCCTCCTCCTTGATAGGATTGCCAAATCCTTGGATTGGCCCGATGAGCACTTGCACCATGACCTCACGGGGAGGAAAAGCCAAGCGGTGTCTTTCCTTTGGACCCTAAACCGGCGGAGCTGACTGTGGACGGCTTGATGGAACAGGCTGAGGTCCTGAAGCCACTCTTGTGGGATAAGATAGCCCAAAGCCCGGCAAATCCTCATGAGCAAGATCTTTTCGACATCACGCATGCTGAGTTTTCGGAAAAGGGGTGGCTGGACCCAGCTCGGTCCTGGGACGAACTCGAAGACTACTTCAAGGGCTCATGGGTCCCTGCCCGTCGATTTGCAGTGGAGCAAAGAGGGAAACTAAGGCCCATCGATGACTTGGCCGAAAATGGGGTCAACAGTGCCTTCGCTCCTTGCGACAAGCTCACGCTCCGGGCCATCGACGAGGTTGTTTGGACTGCAGCCTTCATCATGCGCGCCTTGATTTGCAGAGGCTCTGTGCATGTGCCACTCTCCACGGGAGAAGTGATCTCTGGTCCACTTCACCCGTTCTGGGCTTCCAACACCTCTCGGGCACGCCCGCTTGTGAAAACGGTGGATCTTAAGTCCGCCTACAAGCAGCTTCCCCTTCACCCGTCGGATCACCGCCTGTGTGTCGTGAGCTTGCGTAGGCCTTCTGATTCGCGAGTGGTGGGGTATGTTTCAAAGGTGTTGCCATTCGGCGCGTCCGCCAGCGTCACGGCCTTCAACAGGGTGGCCCGTCTTCTTCAGAGAATTCTGCAGGAAGCTTGGGTCATGACAAGCAACTACTTCGATGACTATCCCATACTGGAGTTGTCTGCACTTGCCGGGAGTTGTGATAAGACCGTGCATAACATCCTGTCCCTTCTCGGCTTTACTCGTGCTGCTGACAAGGAGGAAGACTTCGCTCCTGCTGCGAACCTCTTGGGTGTCACCCTAGACCTGTCTGACCCCACCCTTAAGCATGTCAGAGTTGCAAATCGCGAGGACAAGTGCACCGAGATGTCGGCCTCCATTGACCAAGTGCTTGACAAGGGTTTTCTTAAGGCCTCCGAGGTCGCATCTTTGTTCGGACGCATTCAGTTCATGGAGGGCCAGCTGTTGGGGAGGTTGGGGCGTTTAGCCCTTATGGAGCTTAGGTCCCTGTGCTCCTCAAATGGGGAGTTGCGTCT
This sequence comes from Symbiodinium natans, assembly GCA_905221605.1. Lineage (NCBI taxonomy): Eukaryota > Dinophyceae > Suessiales > Symbiodiniaceae > Symbiodinium > Symbiodinium natans. Next base: position 226,965 of record CAJNDS010002548.1, read on the forward strand.
TGGCAAGTTCGAGTGCGATGCTTTTCGAAATCTTAAGCAGCGCTTGGTTTCGGGCCCTCCTCGGGCCATCCCCACGGCGATACCGAGAGGGTGTGCTTGCGTCTTTACCGATGGGGCATGCGAGTTTGAGGACGGCCTTCCTGTCTGCACCATAGGGGGCATCCTCTACCACAATCAGGAGGGAAGTTGGAACACTCGCTTCTTCGCGTGCAGGATGCCCGCCACTCTTGTTCAAAAGTGGAGCAATGCCGGCAAGCGCCATTTTGATTGGACCCGTTGAGTTATTTGCAGTAGTCGCAGCCAGGCGGCTATGGGGGTCTTACTTAGATTCCTCAAGGGCCTTGTTTTTCGTGGACCACTCCGGTGTTCACGCCGCTTGTGTGAGTGGGACATCCAGGGACACTGTGTGGCGATCACTGCTTGTCGAGTTTGAGCGGGCTGATGCAGTGCCCATGATTGGTTGGATAGCACGTGTGCCAAGTGCTAGCAATCCTTCGGACGCTCCCTCAAGGGGCTCGTCAAACTTTCCTTTCTGGGGCACCTGCTCTCGTGATCACCCTTCATGCTGCATGTCAGGCGAACTCCTGAGCCCGCTTGAGTTGAAGAGGGATGTCTAAGGCGCGCTCACTCGTGTACGGTGATGCGTGACCTTGGAGGCCCTGGGAGGGCTTTTGGATTCTCCCGACTTGTGGCATTGCCATCGGAAGAAAAAAAAAGAACAATCGCGCCCAAGTGAATAAGTTGAGCATTCGTCTATTCTGTTGAATGAGGCCACAAGGGTGCTTTGTTTATCCGCATGGGATTCAGCTTTTATATTCGTCAGATGCTATACACGTACATTGGGATTTATACTTGTATCCGAAAAGTTGTTGTGGCTATAAGCTTTATTGGAGACTCGTCTCCTATAGCTTTATAGACACACAATGTTTCAAAAGTTTGTCTGGTCACTTTTGAAACTCGCTTTTCGGATCTTTGTAACCTTGGAAGCTACTTCCCTCGTGTGGCAACTTGCGTGCGTCATGGTTTTAACATTTGCTCGTCATGACGCCGCTTGCAGAATTTGGGGAACTTGCGAGTATCATGATTTTTAAGAGATTGAGAATTTTTCAACCTTGAGGCAAGGCTCTGCACTTTGAACTCTTTTGCATTCTCGAGCTGTGGGCTGGAAGCATTTGAGATAGACAGAGAGCCTGAAAAATTCTTTCCCCACCCACCCACCCGGGGATGTCTAAGGCGCGCTCACTCGTGTACGGTGATGCGTGACCTTGGAGGCCCTGGGAGGGCTTTTGGATTCTCCCGACTTGTGGCATTGCCATCGGAAGAAAAAAAAAAGAACAATCGCGCCCAAGTGAATAAGTTGAGCATTCGTCTATTCTGTTGAATGAGACCACAAGGGTGCTTTGTTTATCCGCATGGGATTCAGCTTTTATATTCGTCAGATGCTATACACGTACATTGGGATTTATACTTGTATCCGAAAAGTTGTTGTGGCTATAAGCAATCTTCTTTTCAGGGATCTGTTGGCATTGTGGTCGCCAATCCTTGCCAAGTCGTCGATTCCTCTGGCACCGGCTGCCTCAGCATCCTGAAACAAGGAAGCAGTTCTTTTGCCAGTCAGCTGCCCCCCCAAGAAAGCATCGCCAAGATTCTTCCGGAATCTCTTTGCAAAAGGAACTTTGTCCTGCAGGTAGCCTCTCTTGTTCTTGGACAGCATGGCAGACAATCAGGCGGAAAAAACTTAGCAAAACTCAGGCTGAACAGTACTTAGCAAAACTCAGGCTGCCCATCCTAGAGTCCGGAGCCTCAGGCTTATACACGGCTGCTCAGAGAACAGCAGCAGCAAGTGGCATATGGGCAAGCTGCATCGGCCAGAAGCTTGCAATGGTCTGCAAAAAAAAGCATGTCTGTTTTTTTGACTCTGGCACCAGCTATCCAAACGAAGCTTCTGTGAGCATGACAGTTGCGATGCATCTCAGGATCCTTGGCTTGGCCCAAGTTTGCACAAAGGCCCAAAACAGCCTTCTTGAGCTTGATGGGCTGGTGTTCCAGGTCGAGGCAGACAACAAGCTCAAGTCCAAGAAGAAGGACCTTGTCCAGCCCGTGGCTGAGCTCGAAGCATTCGTCAAGGACCTCAAGAAGGTGGTGGTCCTTCTGCAGCAGAAGGCCGACGGTATGGACGAGAAGCAGTGTGGCAAGGAGATAGAGAACCTGAAGCTTTTCGTGGAGAATGCTTCTGAGCACCTTGACCAGGCCACCGCCCTAACGAAAAGGGTAAGGGGCTGGGTGAGCTAGGCTTCGGGAGTGGTGCACTCCTGTGTTTGGGATCCACGAGCTCTTCTTGGCCTCCAGCTTCTTCACAGCTGACTGGGCTGTCTTCAGGAGATTCTTCAGCTCGGCTTTCAGTGGGAACTCAACCTTGATCTCCACCGTGTTCGAGTCTTTGAGGGCCTTGAACTGGGCACCAGTGAGCTGGGCATCCAAGCTGAAGCTCGTGGTATCCTCCAGCTTCACACTGTCCTTGCTTTCAAGCATGGACCGATAGAAATATCGGCTGAGCTCCGGAATGGTGGCATGGACTTGCTGGCACCTTGTGTGCTTGTAGAAATCCTCGCTCTCCTTCAGGAGTGCCTCGAGGACCTCCTGTCGCCTTGGCTCCGAAACGTCCGAGACCTGAAGGCCATTCATCTGAAAGATTCGAGCCCTCAGTGGATCATGTTGTGAAATCACAAAATCAAAGAAGGCCTAGCTATGTAAAAAAAATCAAATTGTGCCTGATGGCATCGTCATCATCCCCTTGTTGGTCTGATCCTCCTCAGTCTCTGCACGAGTGCTGGTAACCGAAAAGGAGGCCAACCACTGGAGGTTCTTAATGCCGAACTTGTGGTAGTTGCTCAAGAAGTCCCTTCGATCCTTGTCTTGGATCTTCTTGTAGGCCTGCAGGCTTCAATGTGGATATCAGCAACTGAAAATGCACGCAAAGAGCAACATTCTAAAGAAGAAGTGCCTCCAGGACCTGGACAGCTTCCTCTCGCCCTTCGCCCTTCTTATTCTTCTCCGGGTCGGCTCGGTACTTCAGGAAACCCAGCATCCTGCTGATGCTGCCCCGGATTTCACTGCTATCCTCCGGAACAGCAATGGCCTGGACCTTTGCTGGCTTTCCTCCATTCTCGCCCTTGTTCTTGGGGGACATTTCCTATATTCCTATCTAGCTGTAGCCCGGGACTGAAAACTGGATTGCTGGCACAGATCTCGAGCAGCAGCAGCCAAAAAAAAACTGAAGAAACCCTCAACCCTAAACCCCAAACAGAGAGAGACCCTACAAAACGAAACCCCATACCCTAAACCCTAGACCCTACCCCCGACAGGTAGGCAAGACAGAAAAACCCTAAACCCTAAACCTTATATAAGCGGCGAGAAGGAAAACCCCAAACCCTAAACCCCTCCGAGCTGCCCAAGGCACCCCCTCCACGAGGGTTTAGGGTTCAGGTTTAGGGGTGCCTCGAGGTTGTTGTATATATATATATACATATGTACATATCTTTGTGCATGATATATGCATATATATATATATATATATATGTGATATAAAGTGTGAGCAGGTCTATGCACGCACGCTGCATGTGCAAAGCTGCCAGGGCCAGTACTGTAGTAGTTTTCCTTTGCATGCGTAGTTTTGCAATTCGTAACAATGCCAATGTTTTGGCTCAAGTACCGAGCTTGTGCCTTTGAGCACGGTAGTTTCGTACAGTAGCTCTTAGGTTGCTGTGCGGTCCGACCGGACGCACTCAGGCGTAGCTGCACAAGTGCTTGAACTCGCGAAGTCGTAAAACAGCGTGACCGGGCTGTGATTGCATTGGCTTAGTGCAAGTCCAGTGCTGGTCGACTTCACAATTGGGGGCTGTTCTGGGAAACGTACAGCTCTTGTGCCTACGGCCCGAGTGGGCAAGCATTGCTTTGCTTGTCTGTCGCGGTCCGTGACCTGGACGCGTGGACTGTGTGCCACGCTTGCGGCCTGTTAACCAAGGCGCGGCGCTTCGTGTGCCACGCCTGCGGCCTGCTAACCAAGGCGCGGCGATGTCCGCAGAGGTTGCAGGTCAGGCCGAGGGCGTCACCCTCCTCGAGGCGATCGAAGGTGGTGACGTTCCCTATCCCGAGCGGATGAGCTACGTCGCTTGGCTTAAGTGGCGTAGGGAGACCGGCAGTCGTCCGCTGTCCAAGCGGGATGGGGTTAGCACAACGCCAGAGCAGGAGGCGGCTCTCTGGCGAAAGGTCATGAAGTTCCTCCACGACGCCGAAGGCGAGGACGAGGAGGAAGAGGAAGAAGAAGAGGACTCGGAGCTAGTCCCTGAGGCCTCGGGCGCTGGAGGCGACAGTCCGCCGCGGGTGGACGTCAGCGCCGCGGCTAGGGAGCTGGCCATGGTCCCTACCGGTGCTGCCTATGTCCCTGCTACGGCACCAGGGTCCCGCCCGGCGGGACCGTCCGGTCCGCCGTCGACAGCAGGTTCAGTGCCAGGCACCGCAGAGGGCTTGCAGGCGGAGCTGCGCGCGATTTTCCGTCCAGACCAGGAACCGGTCGCGGACTACTTGACGCGCGTTTCGCGGATTGTCCTCGCGCTCAAAGCGCATGGAGTCACGGTGAGCTCCCGTGACCTTGACGCCTTGAGCACCAAAGCCACCCTCCTTGCGGATGAGTTCTCGAAGATCGGCGGGGACTGGCATCCGACAAAGATGGTCCGTCGGCTGCGGACCAGGTTCTCGGTCGCGGCTTTGCGCGGTGGCGAGGACCCCGAAGACGCAGAGGAGATTCAGCGTGAAATCCAATGCATCGGGGAGCTTATCCTCGCGCTAGGGGGAAAAGAAAGCTCGAGCCAAGAGAAGGTTTGGAGCTCCCCGTCCGATGTGCCAGTCGAAGCCGTGGGGCCGCGTTCCCCAGGGCTCCCACAGCCTGCGACTGCAAGTGGGTTGGGGGTAGGTTTGGACCGTGGAGGTTTGCACACTGCCGAGGTTGCAGGTGGTCCTTCCGCGGCCCGTGACCTGGGCGCGACGGACGGCGATTCCCCTTTGCGCGCAAAGCTCGCGGCGCTGGAGATGGAGATAGAAGCCCTGAAGCGAGGTTCAGACGGCGGAGGTTCGCAGACCGGGTCCCAAAACCCGGCGGGCGATTTCGCCGCCGCACTCGCCGCCCAAACTGAAGCGCTGAAAGAAGCGTTAGCGCAGAGGGGCGGGCAAAGCTCCATAACGACGGTCAAAACTGACCTCACGTGGCCGACGCTGACCGACGACAAATCGGACGCGCGAGACGTTGTCCTGTTCTACGAGGAGTTCGAGGACGTCTGCGCGCTCGCCAACAACTGTCGCGGTATGAGTGCGCGCGAGAAGCTGCTAGCGCTACGCGGGCGCTGCCGCGGCTCGCGCATGAAGACGTACACGAACGCCTACCGCGCAGCGTGGAAGTCGGGAGAGGTTCTCTCCGACCCACAGGCAGTGTACGACCGCATCAAGAACAAGCACTTGATGTTCGGGGAATCGCGGGAGGAAAGAGAAGTCCGCGTGGATGGTGAGCATGCCTCCCTCGCTAAGGGCAAGCTCACAGGCCACCAATTCGAGCCTTTGTTTGAGGCATCGATCGCGGACCTTGAGGCGGTGGGTCTTGGGAAGACCCCACGAGAGTTGTATCTCTCGTACCTCCGCAAGATGCCCCCGTATCTCCAAAAGGAGATACGTAACGACAAGCGGTTGTGGCCCGGCGATCCCAAGGACGGCGGGCTGAGAGGGCCGCAGACTTGGGAGGAGAGCCACAAAGTCGTCTTGGAGTACGAACAGAGGGAAGCAGCGCACCGTGCTGTTTCCCACTCTGTGTACTCCACGACCGGCTCTCCAAGCGCGGACCCGTCGGTCGCGCTAGCCGAGGCTCAGAAGGAGATTCGGAGCCTCAAGGCCGCCGCTAAGGCTGCTGCGAAGGGAGCAGCTGCCGCGGCCAAGGCTGGCGCGGATCAGACGTTTGCCGCTGCGTCGAAGGGAGCTGGCAAAGGAGCGGACAAGAAGATCTGCTTCCACTTTCGCGACCACGGGAATTGCCCGAAAGGGGATGCCTGCCCGTACAGCCACGACAAGGAGCTTCGCAGAAAAGCTCTCGCGGCCAAGAAGGGTGACCAAACCTTTGCCACGGCGAAAGGCAAGGGCAAGGGGAAGGGAGGTGGCAAGGCAAAGGCCAGCGCTAAGCCTAAGGCTGCGGCCAAAGGCGCGGCAAAGCCACCAGGCACTGTTTGCCCCTTTTTCTCCAAGAATGGGTCGTGCAAGAAAGGAGCCAGCTGCGACATGGTCCACAACCTGACGACCTCAGGAGGGACGCCGGCCTTGCCTGCCAACTGGGCCGCGCCCTCCGGGGCTTCCATGTCCAACCCCTTCGCCGCGTTCAGTGTCCAGATAGGCAGCTCAGGCGTCCAGGCAGGCGTCTCAGGAGCCGCAGGACGCGCCGCGGTGCAGCAGCACGCGCTTCCGTTGAGCAAGGGCGGGCGGGACAAGTTCGCCACCCTGGACGATCTGCCGAAGGACTGGTGGAACCTGGCGGACAACGAGCCAGGAGGCTACCAGTACAGAACGGTAGTCCAGGTGCTCGACCGTAAGGTCGAGTGCATGCTCGACGGATGCGCCGGCGCAAACCACGTGACCGAGGAACTTGTGGTGGGCATGATGAACCGGGCTGCAGAGCTGGGGATCGGTACCGAAGATCCCGGCTTCCCGGTCGTGAGACTCGAGAAGTGGGTCCACCCCGAATATGTGCATGGCATTGCTTCGGGAGCCCCCGTTCCTCTGAAGGGGGCAGCAGTCTTGCGCGTCACGCTGCTGGAAGGCAGGACGGCGGACGACTGTCGCCCCAACACTGAAATTTTCGTGCGATGCAAAATCGCAGCCAGGGGGACGTCCGATTGGCACGGACTGATCCTCGGCGGCAGAGCGTTGGACTGCGCCGGAAGGATGGGCCTGGGCTTCAGGCCGGGTCCCGACTTTCACGTCCTCGACACGCTGGGAATCAGGATGCCCAGGTGCGAGGATCACAGCAAGACCCGGAAGGACAGGGCCTACGCCTTCGAAGCGCGGTTGTCGAGCCTGGACGACGCGTCATGCACCGAGCCTGGGGGCGGAAGCCGGGAGCTCCTCCGCTACGACGGGGAAGAGCCTCTCGAGCTCTCGCCAGGCGACGGGGTGCTGGTGCCTGTCGTTCGGGAGCAAGGAGTCTCCGCAGAGGGATCCCTGTCCGAGGTGGTGCTTCCGGTGGAGTGCGGGGTCGAGGCCGTACCAGGCCTTTGGCCCACAGGAGAGGGAAAGGGGTTTGTGCTGCTCGCAGCCCAAGAGTGCGATCACTCTCTCCAGCCGGGCGAGGTTGTTGCGGAAGTGCGTTCCGGCCTCGTTAGCACTGCGGCCTGTGGTTGTGGCGCGGTTGAGACGGTGTTCGAGTCGGAGCCGTCTCCGCAGGCATGTGCGGATTGTGGGGTCGCCGTTGCATCGGTTGACCACGACCCGTGCTTTGCTTGCGGGTCCGCGTCCAGGGCCGCGGCAAGAAGCTTCCAAGGTTGTTCCTCGTGTGCGCGGTCCTTTGGGCGGCTGCGTACCGGCGCCAGGATCGGTGTGCTATCGGTCCTTGCTGCGGTGACTGTTCTCGCTTCGGTGTGGGGCGGGAGCGGCCCAGTTGGGCGCCCTGTTGAGGAGCCTGGAGTGCTTTCTTGCTTGGACCACCTTCCAAGCGTCGACAGCTGGTGGGAGGCGCCAGGTGGTTACGCGTCTGTGTGGGGTAGGCGCCCTGCGCAGAAGGACCTCGGGACTCTGGCGGTCGAGAAGGCGCCTTACGAAACGTGCTTGCTTCAGCGCGTGGGTGAGGAGTGGCGTCTCTGGGACACGAGGGATTTGCGTGTGGCGGAAAGCGTTGCGTGCAGCGATGAGGTTCCTGTCACCGAACGCCTCGCGGTCTTTAGGACGCGCAAGGGGCCACGCTGGGCTGGCTGGCGTGAGGGATCGGCCACTGCTGGGAGAGGCGCAAGTGACGCTGTTCGCCCAGCAGACGCGGTCGATACGGCGCGCTGCCCGAGCTATCATATCGTGGAGAGCTGGGACATCGAGAAGATGATCGAAGAGCCTCCAACGGACTACTATTATGAGAAGCTCGCGGCAGATATGCGCGCCCGGCACCCTAAAGCGTGCCCGCACCTCCTCGACCACCTCGTTTCCTTAGAGGGTTTCCTAGATAAGTCAATCTTGTTTGGGTTCTCCTTTGGAATCAGCAAGGCCGAAGTTTGTGTCTCCAAAGGCAAGCTCCTGGGACACAACATTGGGCGGGACGGGAGTTCGCCTGACGAAGAGCGTTGTCAGGCGGTGATTGACTTTCCCCCGCTCTGGGAGAAGCTTCACATTCAGCAATTTTTGGGTTGCGCAAATTGGTTGCGCGGCTACCTGCCTGTTGAGTATGGGCACGCAGCCAAGATTTTAGGGCAGTGGCAGAAGCCAGGCGCCGTCTTTCCTGAAGGCGGGCTGGGCTCAGCCGCCACCGAGGGTTGCAAAGCCTTTAAAGCGATTAAGCGCATGATGCAGAACCGCATCAATTTGGCTACCTTCGATGAGGCCTCTGCTGCGGATGGGTCGTGTCCCCTTGAGCAGATCGCGGATGCGTCGGGCATCGCGGTAGGGGGCAGCGTCGTGCAGATGACGCGTGACTTGAGTCAGCTCAAAGTGCTTATGACGCACTCAAAGAGCTTGACCCCCGCGCAGCAAAACTGGCCGCCCTTGATACAGGAGGCGTTTGCCCAGCTCGAGGTAAAGCGGGCGACACGCCGCATGTTTGGCTCTATTCGGACTCTGTGTTGGACAGATCATGCCAACCTTACCCGAGCGCAAACATCGGACATCGGAATGGATCCGAAGCTCGTCCGGTGGGTTGCGGAAATCCTTATGGATGGGTCCGAAATAAGGAGCCTTAGCGGTCGCTCAGCGACGCTGGGTGACAGTTTTAGCCGCAATCCCAAAGATCGGGATGCGCTCCTTGCGGCGAGGACGAAAGACCTCGAGGGCCTGTCGGGCCAACTCCGAGGTTTCGACCTGGACCAGTACCTCGGAGAGGGTACTGAGGGTGATGGACCCGTGCCCTGGGCGGTCGGCAATGACGCCGTCCCAGAGCCTGCGGGCCGTGTCCAGGCCGCGGCTGTGCCGATGTGCGTCGTCGCAGCCCTTCCGGTGCGCGTCATGGTTGTCTTTGACTACGCGCGTTGGAAAGAGCAGGACGCAGAGCTGACTGAGATCAGGCGCGTCTTCCAAGCGAGCCTCCCTGGAGTTTCTGTGGCTGTCAGGGGTTGTTGGGGTCCGTTTGAGGATACCGACGGGCTTGCCTCGCATTTTGATTGCGGGGCCGGCAGGCTCGCAGGGACCAAGAAGATCAAGCGGATCAGGGTCGACTTGCTCACTTCGTGTGCCAAGGTTCTTAGGGAAGCTTCGGGGTTTCGTCCGCAGTTCCTCGTAGGACTTGGGCAAGGCGGGCTGGTCACAGCCGTCCTTAGGTGGCCTTTGGTTGTTGAGCTTACGCTCCAAGCAAGGAACCTGCAGCGCAAAGAAGCTAGGGCTGTAGGAGAGGCTTGGGCAGGCATCAAGGCTATCTGGGCGGTGCGGCCACGCCTTTGGCGCACGCAGCAAGGCCACTTGGAAGTGGCCGAGGCTTGTCCGGAACTCAAGAAGGATTTTCCGGAGCCTCCCCTGCGAGGTTTTGGGATCGTAGGGAAGCAGGCATTGGGGGCGGAGGTTCTGCGGTCCTTGAGGCTGGACGCGGTTCGTTCCATCGATGATGCCAGCATTAGAGGGATGCTGGACGAACCGTCACGACCCCTCTGGGACCATGAGGGTCTATGCATCTGCGGCAAGCGGACCTACCTGTTTTCTCGCTGCCCCGCCTGCATCGAGAAAGAGGCAGTCGATACCTCGGTGGAGATAGCCGAGCGGGAGGAGCCCGAACCTCCGCTTGAGGGCGACCTTGAGGCCCATGAGGTGGGCCTAGAGGTCAACTCCGTCCTCGCAACCTTGGATAGGACAGGAGGTTTAGTTAGGGTTCGGTCCTCAACCATCCAGCAATGGGCGGTAGGGTTCAGGACTACGCCCAAAGATGCTCCAGTTCCCACAGCATATGGCATGCTGAGTGGGAAAATATGGAAGAAGAGCCATTCCATGAAGCTCAGCCTCGGCTCCCAGCACAAGGATCTTTCCAAGTGGGGCGATGTGAAGCCCTACTGGACCACATGGGTGGTTAGAGAAGATGGTGCTGTGGTGGCGGGGCATAACTGCTCGCCCCTGGATGCGGTTCAGGGCGACATCGTCGTGCATTGGTCGTCAGTGGTGAACTGGCACGGCCACAGACATGTCGTGAATGAGCAGTGCGAAGTGCTCTGGAGGTCTGAGGGCAAAGAGGTTGCCTTAGACCCCGCCTTCGGCAAACTGATAGCCCTTGAGGGTAGGGTTACTCAGGTCATTGGCTGGCGGGCAACCGGAGAAGCCTCGGATCCCCGCGGTTCTACCCGGCAGGCGTCAAGGGTCCTTGCTCAATTCTCTGCGTCCAATGAGGGCGTAGAAGGGCATTGGACCGCGGGCGCTATCAGTCGCGGGAAGAATGCCAATGAGTGCAAGCTGAAGGGCAGAGTTTTGGCGTTTATGGGTGAGGAGCACAAGGGCCCTGCTGTGGTTCTAGAGCTCGTCAGCCATAGCCCTATCCTGTGCATTTGGGACCATTCCTCAACCAAGGTCAAGGTCGAGTTTAAGGGCGGTGTTCCGTCTTTGAGCCTGGTCGCGGGGGAGGACGAAAATCGTCGTGAACAGCTTGCGGTCGAGGCAAGGGACGCGGCGAACATTTCGGAGTTCCGAGTCACGGGATCCCTTCGTACGGCGTGGTACGAGGGTCAGCGGCGCGATCCCTCATTGGCGGGCTCGATTCGCAAGCCAGAGCCGCCAATGGAGATATCCGGAGACGGGTTGCTCGAGCGCGAGGTGACCCTCAGGACGGGTCAGACCGTCGTTGTCCCAGTGGTTCCCAACGGGGCTGCGGGCGCGAATGGGGTGACCTGGCGCCGCGCTTGCTACAATTCAGTCCACTGTGGAGTGCTTGGGGCCCATAGGTCTGCCGAGGTCACCATCAAGCTGCTGGAGAGGGCAGTCTGGTGGCCCGATTTGGAGAAAGATGTGCGGACCTGGGTCGCCAAGTGTCTCGCCTGCTTAAAAGGCCGCTCTCGACCGACGAAGGTTGAAGCTCGTGCGGTCAAGTGTGGCGCCGAGACGTGCTGGCAGGAAGTCAGCGTGGACTGTGAAGGTCCGAACCGAGAGGACAGGGAGGGGCATAGGTACTCGCTTACGTACTTTGATTGCCTCAGTCATGCTGTCCTCCTCGAGCCGATGAGGTCTCTGACTCATGCGGAAGTCAGGAGGGCGTTCGTGCGCTGTGTGCTTCGCAGCAGGACGATCCCGAGCCTCATCAGGTCGGACAGAGGGCCAGAGTTCAAGAACGCGCTCATGGCAGAACTCAGCGCGATGCTTGGGACCGAGTGGCGGTTTAGCGCGCCCTTGAGGCCTTGTGAGTTGGGCGCAAACGAGCGAGTCCACCAAGAAGTTCAAAAGGTGCTGGGGGCGGTCGTCAGACAAGTCGGCGCCTCCCTTTCCGAAGCTTGGTCGGATTGGCTCGTGGTGGCGGAGTACGTCATAGACAACACTCCGGGACCCCACGGGTATACCCCGAGGGACCTAGAGCGGAGCTGGTCGCTCGCTCTACCACTTGAAAAGGACGTCCTGCGAGACGCCTTGCAGTTTGAACCCATCTCTGATTGGGCTCGGAGCCAGTTCAAACAGTTCTCGGAGCTAGCTGCTGCGGTCCGGGAGCACTGGACGCGGTCTTCAGAAGCGCGGGCGAAACTTGCAAACCGTCATAGGCGCACTGTGGACCTTAAACCAGGCGACCGAGTGGTCTGGAACGCTCCGAGGGCCCGTTCAGAGGGGGCGGGGCGTGTGCCTTGGAAACCGGGTCTGACCGGCCCCTGGCGCGTGTTGGAAGTCAAGGGCCACAGGCTCACCTTGGAGCCCGTGTCGATGGAGTCGGGGGGTACTTCTTCCGCCCGGCGCGGCCCGATGGAGGCGCACGCAGAAGACTGCATTCTTGTTCCTGCGGATGCAGATGGCGCGGAATCCCGCGAGCCGGTCGTCTTTGAGGACGATGGAACCGGCGGGGACGACTTGTCTCGCCCCAGCCTAGAGCAGCAGGTTCAAGGCGACGCCAAGCAGGTGGAGTTCACGCTGACCAGGCGCGGGAGGGACTTCGTCCTCCGCCTTGGTGACCGCATTGCCTATCGGGGTGTAGGTGGAGGCCCGAAGGTGTGCAGGTTAGGGCGGGTCACGCAGGTGGATGCGGCCCGTGCGCAGGTCGGCGTCCATCGCTATCTCCCCGACGCCAGCGGGGTTCGCGTCAAATGGCGGCTTGCATATATCGCCGAGGACGGAGCGCTCACGCTTTCAGAAGGGACCCGTCCGGCCCACGAAGCGGTTTCTGTGAAGGAAATCATTTCCAAAATCGACCTAAACCGCGACGGCGTGCTTGCTGCAGCCTCGGCCAGAAAGTTGGATAAGGGAGCGTATTCGTTGCAGGACCGGACGCTCGAGCGAGCGTCTCGCGCCGGCACGGGTGTACTCTCGATCCGAGAGGCCCTCGCGGACCTCTTGGTCGCGGAACCCCGCGTGTTGCAGCCTAGGGCTTCCCCAGAGTCGGGTGCTGTCGAAAGTTGGTTCCGGCAGTATTTCCTTGGTGGGGTTGCCGATGTCTTAGAGGTTGCTTGGGGTGACGCGGTCGTTTCCGACGCGGCTAAGAGGCACGGGTACAGGGTTGTTCCCGCCTTTGTGCAAGGCAAGCAGGCCTACGGGATCACCTGGAACCTGGCCGCGGAAGAGCACTTAGAGGCCATTAGCGGCGCCGTTCTGCGGACAGAGCCGAAGGTGCTCGTGATTGGGCTTGAGGGCAAGAATGTGCCCCGGCTTTCCTCCAGCTAGTCGTCCGGTGTGCGCAGGAACGCACGCGCGCGGGCGCCCACGTCGCGCTGCGTTTGCAGGCACAAAAAGGCGAGTGGGAACCCTGGCGGCTAGAGGGGTGGGGCGCCTTGTTTGGGACGCTCGCAGAGCCACGCTGGCCTTGGGCTTTCGTGCGGGCTGACATGTGCCAGTTCGCGCGGGCCAGTGGCCGCAGCAACCTCGTTGAGAGCGGGGCCCTGTGGCTCGCCGATTTCAGTTTAGAATCGGTAGGTTTGAGGTGTAGTAGGCCGGATGCGCTAGGCGCAGCGCAGCACAAGCACGTTGAGCGCGCGCAAGCTGACTACAACCTCATAGGGGCGGCTTTCTGCGCCTCGCTCCAGGACCTTGGTCTGAGGGGCGCGGAAGAGCTGTGCACCGCTGCAGTTGAAAGCTTTCCAGCCACTGCGGGTGCAGATAGCGCCGCGGCTGCGCCACAGCCCTCTCCGGTCGTTCCCCTCCCGGACGTGCGCTCGGGCGAGGACCTCACGCCAGCAGAGCGTGCCGAGCTGGATAAGGAGGTGGATAAGTATGCCGCGGAGAAGGAAGCGTTTTGGCGGACCAAGGCGGACGCCAAGGACTGGGATTCCGTCCGGGCGGACCTTGAGGTCTATGCTCTTGCGGGCGAGAAGGTCGCGGAGGATCCTAGGCGCACCGAGGCCTATAGAGACCTCGTATGGTCGGGTTTGAAGATCGAGCCTGGACCAACCAGACCCGGGCTGACCGATGCTGACATCGCAGCCGTCAGGGAGGTCATACGGCGAAAAGCCGCTGGGTTCTGGGTGGAGGACACCACTAGGACCACGGTCAGGAAGTTCGCCCATGACTGTATCCCCACCGGGCCGCCGGTCTCGTCCCAGCCTCACAGTCTGAGGGGCGAGTCCGCGCAATGGGTCGACGACAAGCTTGAAGAGGAATGCAAGCGGGGTCAGTTGATCCGCGGCAGCTCGGCTTGGGGATCTGCGCCGTTTCCGACCAAGGAAATGCCCAGCTACAAGCGGCATAGGAAGCGACGCTTGGTGGTTGACTACCGCCGTGTGAATGCCCGAATGAAGCGCTCCACGTACTATTGTCGGCGGGGCAGCGATGTGCTCGCCGCCGCAGTAGGTTCGGTTTGGTATACCTTCGTGGATGCGGTTAGTGGGTTTAATCAGATTAGGAACACCAAGCGAGCTCGCGAGGTGTTGGCCATTGTGGCAAGATCAGGGAAATATCTCCCTGTCGGCCTTACCTTTGGCCCGATTAACGGCCCAGATGATTTCAACTTTGTGGTTGATAGGGCCTATGCCCCCGGCAGAGGTAGGCGCCTTAAGTATACTAAGGAGTGGATTGCCTACGTGGATGATCTTACTGTTAGGACGGGTAGGGTCATTGATGGGCAGTTTTTCACTGATGCCCAAGCCGAGGGGGCGGTGCGCGAAGCGTGCGCCAAGGGGGCAGTCGCGGCTCCGCAGAGCGCGTCGTCTGCTCTTGAAGCCTTAGGCGTTCGCGGTGCGCACAACTCCAAGCGCGCGAACCATGACGCGGCGCGCTCGGACCAGAATCACCCCACGCGCGTTCTGATGCTCAGGATGTTGGGGCTGTTCGGGTGTTTCTGTGTTCAGGGCGGGTGTTTTTGGGGCGGGCCGTTTCCCAGGTCGCCGGTCTGCGGGCAGAAGGATTTTTCGTCGTTCGTCGCGTGCAGCTTCGTTCGTTTGTCCCGCAGCCAGTGTTTAGGAAGCAGGCCTAGAGGTTCGGTCCAAGGTCGAAGCAGAAGCCGTAGAAGCCTTAAAGCCCCGACCTTAAGGAAACCCCCCAAACCCCCGCCGCAGCGGTTCAAGTGTGTTGTAGAGCCTAGGGTAGGTAGTCTCTCCCCGCGTTCGTGCCTGTGCACTGCGCCCCGCTGCGGGTCGTGACCAGACCGCGCGGGAGCGACCGATCGGTCGCCCGGACCTTCGTGGTCAACCACAAGGCCCCGCTGCGGGCCGTGCCCTGGCCGCGCGGGAGCGGCTGCCTACCACTACTGCACACCGGCCCCTTGCAGCGGGCCGTGTCCTGGCCGCTCAAGGGCGCGTCAGGTTTCCCTCGCCCATCGGAGGTCCTGCAAAGCCGCGGGCCTCAGTGCCGCGATGGGTGGAGGAGGGTCGAAGGGCAGGGGCAAGAGCAAGAGCCCAGGCCCTAAGGGCCGGAAGGGCCCGCCCACGATAGACGACGTGCAGCGCCTGCTAGTCCGATGCATGCGGCACGGCGAAGGTGGCTGCAGAGGCCGGTTCGGTCCGGGCGGCCTCTACCCGGTTGATGAGTTGATCGAACAACTCGGGATCACCATCAACCAGTACAACCAGGCGGTCGCGCACGACGCCAGCCAGCGGAAACCGAGGTTGGATACCTCGCACGCTGGTTTCCTTCGTGCCTTCCAAGGCCACTCTGCCATCCGATGGGGTTCATGATGGAGGGCCTAAGTGAGACGGTCATCGACGACCTCATCCGTCAGTATGGCCCGGCCATGTGGCACGGCACGGACCTGCATGTCGTGCCAAGCCTGTTGCAGAACGGCCTGATCCCCGGCGGCGGGCCGGGAGGCCGCCTCGGGGTGCACTACGTCCTAGGACACTGCCCCACGCAGTGGGAGGACGGAAGGCGCGGGTTCCGCCGCGGATCGACTTGCATAGTCGAGGTCCGACTGGCGGTCCTGCGGGACGCCGGAGTGCCCATCTATGCAGGAGCGGATGGGGTGGCCCTCACTGGCCAGATTAGGGCCACCGGCATTTCCCGCATCTGGGCACTCCCCAGGGGCTCGCCTGTCTACTCAGACTTGATAGCTGAGTTGGAAGTGGATAGGTTGGTCCTGCGTGTCGACCTAAAGAGTTTAGGCGACTCCAGTGCGGGCCCCAACCCGCCGTTGGGGCGAGGACCGAAACTGGGCACGGTCCAAGCGTCCCAAGCTGCTGCGGCCAGCAGTGGCGCGGCGAGCTCCTCGACGGTTGTGCTGGCCCCTGCGGGTCGTGTCATGGCCGCGGGGGCCGCCCAACCTGTTACCCCTCCTAAGGCCGCGCCTAAGGCCAAAGGGCGTCCCTTAGGGACCCCTAGGACTTCGATCGTGCCAGCGAAGCCCAAGGTGTACCCTAGGCGTAACGTCCCGGGCCCCAATGTCCTCGAGCCCGAGGACTCGCTCGAGGAAGAGGCAGCCCAAGCAGCTGAAGGTGTCGAGGAAGATAGTTCCAGCTCGGATCTTCCCGACACGCGGGCGCCTCCAGCCGCGGTCAAAGTGAAGGAGGACGAGGAGCCCGCTGGTGGGGCCCAGGCCGAGAGCACAGAGGAAGGAGTCCTCGTGCTCGGCCAGTCTGTGGTCACCAGCGCGAAGGAATACCTCGCGCGGTCCGAAGCTCTCCTTAGAGCGCAGAAGCTCCAGTCGAGAATACTGGAGGTTGCGGGAACTGCGATGGTGAAGCTGGAGAAGATCACCAAGCGTGAGGAGTCCCTCAAAACGCTGCGCCGAGAGGGAGAGAGTCGGGCGGCCGGGGAAGGCGCCGACGGGGAAGAGGTGTCTGACGATGGTCAGGACGCCCCCGGGGCTGCTGGGTCGAGCAGTTCCGCCAGGCCTTCGGGAGGCGGGACCGCCCAGTCCGCCTCAGCCTCAGAGGAGCCTCGCCCCAACGCTGACGGCCACTACGGATGTTCGGCTCCGGGATGCGGGCTAGCCTTTGAGTCGCTGGTGCAGTACCACTTGCATCAGGCGGCCTGCCATGGCGCCTCTCTTCCGCCCAACCTGGGGATCAGCCCCTCCGCACCTCTTGACCCTTTTCGTCAGGACTGGCGGGGACGGCTGTTCCGCCGAGGAAAGGACGGTGGGTATGGGGAGGTGCCCATGCTCCGAGTGATTCGGTACCACAAAGCCAACGGGTACGATCACTCGAGAGTCCCGCTCCTGAGGCGAGGGGACCGAATCCAGCTTGAGGATGGATCGCACCACATCTATGGTGGTAGCCATCCGCCGGGGTGGCTTCGCGACGACCCCGAGCTGGACCCCCCTGGTGCTCCAGAGGGAAGCGATGGAGGGTCCACGCCCAAGAGCGAGCCCACGGAGGAGGCCGTGCCCGAGCCTCCGCGGAAGGCCGCTCCGCGCGGGCGGGCCCTCGAGCCGCCGAAGGGCGACGTCCAGCGACGCCTGGCCGAGCGTCGCTCCAAGCGAGATTACTCGCCGGACCTGGTGACGCCTCTTGACGATCTCCATGCCAAGGAGATCGACTCCTTCTTCGCGGGCGACCCAGCCGCGGATAGCCTTGACGTCATTTTGATGCGCGCCGAGGTTCGCACTGAGTCCCACCTCAAGGTTGGCCGGGAGGAGGAAGAGCCCCTGGTCAAGGAGGAACAGGAGGAGGAGGCTGAGGTCGTCAAGGACGAAGAGGTCTCGGTTGAGATGGAGGCTGCCACCGCGGATGAGGCGGACGAGGTCGCCCTCCCAGCCAACCGAGCCTACGTCGAAGGCCGCTTCTACCCCTACGGCAGCGGTGCCTTTTCTGCGAAGCCATCAACCCGGTTACCGAGGACCAGTGCCTCACCACGCACGCGGGCGGCCCGAATGCGGGCGCCCCGTGCGACGGCCGATGGATCAATGGGATCGACATCGGGTGGTGGGAGGTGGATCCCCAAACCGCGCCGGAGCAATGGCGGCGGAGGTTTTCTGCCGAAGAGCTTGAAGACCAACAAGCGCGGGCAGATGCCGCGAGGCTCCTCAGCGATGAGGAAGGCAGTGCCCTAACTGCTATGAATGGAACCTTTCATTCAGGCAGCTGTGCTTTAGGTGCAGCACGCCCCTCCGCTTGGCAGAGGTAGTTTCCCGCGGGATCCCGGATCCGCGGCGCGGCGAACAGAGGGACTCGGGCTCCGAGAGCAGCCAGGATGAGCTGGAGTACGAGATCCTTCTGGCCAATCGCGCGATGGATCAGGAAACGATCCAGCCTCTTCTTAGAAGCAAACACAAGAAGAGGGGCGGCAAGAGACGTCGCGAGGAGGCCACGCACGGCAAGGGCCGCGACCCTTGGGGTGCTTGGGCAGACGCCCGTGGCAAGGGCCAGGGCAAGCCGAAGGGCAGAGGCAAGTCCGATGCCAAGGGCAAGCCCAAGGGGAGGGGCAAGTACGCCTGGGGCGCTTTCGCCGCGGGCATTGTTGCCGCGCTCCAACCCCGCCCAAGCACAAGCTGGGTCCCAGCTTTCCCGTGCGGGTCGGCCCGGCCGCCGCCGAGTGTTCCGCTTCCGCCGCGGACCCCCTTTTTCCTGGGTCGCGGGCTCCTCAATCGGTTGATGCACGCCCTCAACGGGAACGTCAACGGCTGGTGGGGCCTGGCGGCTGCAGCGTCGGCGCCGATTGCCTTGCAGTTGCACCGCGGGGTTGTGCATGTTGTCGAGGACTCCATGCACGCGGTTGCAACGGTTTCGGCCGACGTTGTCGAGGAAATCGGCCATGGGGCCAGGCGGACCGTGTGGGTCGCCGGAACAGCCATCACTCTGGTAGTAGTGATCTTGTGCGGTGCTGCTCTGTGGTACGTGAGTCGTGCCGTTGCCAATCGCATTGCGCATTTGCGACATGGCAACACCGCGGCCCCTGAGGCGCGGCTGTCTCAACTCCTTGGCTCTGAGGCGACGTTTGAGGTCGCGAGCACCAAGAAAGGGGTGACCCATAAGGTTTGGGTGCATCTCAAGGAGGAGACAGCTGCCTGTGGCTGTCGTGCTTACCTGGCAGAAGGACGCTGCGGGCATTGCGATGCCGCAATGGACACCGCCCGTTCCTTAGGGTTTTTGCACGCGGCCCAGCGAGGCGCGGGTCCTGCGCTCACAGACTCCATTCGGAGTACCGCCTCCGATGCCCTAGCTAAGGGTAAGGTGGTGTTGGGTTTGGGGAACAGTGAAGGGTGTTTCTCCCAACTCGCGGCCAAGAGCCGCGGGCTCTCCTGCTTTCAGGGGCTCGCGGGTCGTGACCTGGCCGCGGCCCCAGCAAATGGAGCGAGCGCAGCCCACGCACAGTCCGGCTCCGTGCAACGTGCCGCCACCGCCACTGTGGCGCGCACGCCAGGCCGGAGGAACAAGGGCCCAGCCCCCGCTAGGAGTTCTCCAGTCAAAGAAGCGGAATTCCTTGCGGGCGGGCCATACATTCAGGCCGCCCAAACGCTGCTTGGGTCTGGAGCAGCAGAGGATGTGATCTACATCCGGGCTTACAGCTTAGATTGCCCATCCTGCATCGAGGCAATCGAAGCGTCGCTTGGCAAGGGCGCAAGCGTTCGGATTGTCGCCGACATGGGACAATGCCACCGCACCAAGCTTCAGTGGCAAGCGTTGAAACGCTTGGCGGCCGCAGGTGCCGAGGTGAAGGTGGGTTGCGGCACATCCTTGCGCGACGCCTATGCTCGCGACGGCCGCGGGGCTAAGGTAGGCGCCGGGATTCAAGGGCTGCACCATGCCAAGGCCCTTTGCCTACTGCGGCCTGACGGCGCGGTGGTGCTGATTGGGAGCCTCAATTTTACCACAAGCAGCAAAGCCAATGCGGAGGCAGGGCTTAAGCTTGAGGTCCCCAAGACGCACCCTGTCGCGCAGTCCTACGTCGAGGATTTCCAGAGGGTGTCGGCGGAGGCATTCTCCCTCGATGAGGCGGTTGCGAAGCGCCCTCAGTTGGAGCGAGCCAGTAGCTCCAACGTTGCTGGCAACGCCACTCGTGCCCCCAACACTGCTCCACAGGGTATCGAGTAGGCTGCGGCCAGTTGGCGCGGCGTGGTATGCATCCACGCATTATCAGAGCAGGCGTTGCAGCACGGCACGTTGCTTCGCCAACCTTTTGCACTTTCTTTTGCGTGACTGCGGGCGAATAGCCGCGGCAGGTTGGAAGCCTGCCCATTTTGCATTCCCCGCACTTTTCTTCTCCGCCCTGCCTGTGGCCCCTCTTGTCGAGGGTGCTCTTTTGCAGGTGCTGCGGACCGTGTCCTGGTCGCGGCAGTGCGCTCGCCGAAGCGCGTGCGAGTTGCACTGGCTGCGGCACAAGCAATGTGCGCGGCTCTCGCTGAGTCCGGTAGCCCGTAGGGTAGTTCTGGATAGGTGAGTAGCCGTAGCCGTAGCTTAGGGCCGGTAGGTTGTACAGTGTACCATTTGTACCATAGTCTGCGCACTGGCAGCTAGAGACCAGCTCGAGGATTCAGGAGCCTCGCCCACCAGCAAAAGGGTGAGGGCCTTCAGGGAAAGGGCGGTTTAGGGCTGCTGAGGGTTGCTGTCGTCGTGCGTTCGTTTTGGTGGTGCGGGCTAGCGTCCCTGCCGCATGCCAATGCTCATGATGTGCGGACCACCGCGGTCGCACGCGACACCCTCTCCCTTCCCTTTCTGTGTTCAGCGCGAGTGCCTGCTGCACTCCGAGCTCGAGATGAGCTGGAAGCCTCGGCTGAGGGGCGAATGTGAGCAGGTCTATGCACGCACGCTGCATGTGCAAAGCTGCCAGGGCCAGTACTGTAGTAGTTTTCCTTTGCATGCGTAGTTTTGCAATTCGTAACAATGCCAATGTTTTGGCTCAAGTACCGAGCTTGTGCCTTTGAGCACGGTAGTTTCGTACAGTAGCTCTTAGGTTGCTGTGCGGTCCGACCGGACGCACTCAGGCGTAGCTGCACAAGTGCTTGAACTCGCGAAGTCGTAAAACAGCGTGACCGGGCTGTGATTGCATTGGCTTAGTGCAAGTCCAGTGCTGGTCGACTTCACAAAAGAAAACATATATATATATATATGCATATATACATATGTCTTAAACACGCATGATATGTACACATATAAATATACATATAAATATAAATATAAATATAAATATAAATATAAATATAAATATAAATATAAATAAATCAACATATATATATATATATACATACTCATGTGTATATACATATATATATATATTCTATATTTATTTACTCATTTCTTCACTAATTAATGTATTTATGTGCGTATACATATATATATATATATATATATATATATATTCTAACATATATATATACATATATTAGAATATATACTGTTTAGTAATGGTCTTTTCGCGAGCTTCTCGACATTAGGGTTTAGGGTCTAGGGTTAAGGTTGTGGGGGGTGGGACCTGCGAAGCGCGCCAAGCAATCACATATGTTGCCATCAGTATGCATGTGTGCAAGTATGTGTATATATACATATAGACACACACACATATGTATATACATATATATATCTAGAGAGAGCCATTAATTATTATGTCTGCAGACATATTGAAAAAAGATACACATAAATAAGTAAGTAATTAAAAAACAATTAAATAAACAAATTAAATATATATATATATATATATATACATAAACAACAAATGTACAAAACACACGGTTTATACGTATGTATACATATATGCAAAGGTTCACAACTACATAAAAGTTTCTGTATAAATAAAATTTATGCACATTGTGAGCTGACATGAGTGCATATGCATCTTCTGCTCTGTGATGCATTAGGACTCGGCAGACCACCTTGTAGTTTTCCTTTGCATGTAGAGTTTTGCAATTCGAATCAATGCCAATATTTTGGCTCAAGTACCGAGCTTGTGCCTTTGAGCACGGTAGTGTCGTACAGTAGCTCTTAGGTTGCTGTGCGGTCCGACCGGACGCACTCAGGCGTAGCTGCACAAGTGCTTGAACTCGCGAAGTCGTAAAACAGCGTGACCGGGCTGTGATTGCATTGGCTTAGTGCAAGTCCAGTGCTGGTCGACTTCACAATTGGGGGCTGTTCTGGGAAACGTACAGCTCTTGTGCCTACGGCCCGAGTGGGCAAGCATTGCTTTGCTTGTCTGTCGCGGTCCGTGACCTGGACGCGTGGACTGTGTGCCACGCTTGCGGCCTGTTAACCAAGGCGCGGCGCTTCGCGTGCCACGCCTGCGGCCTGCTAACCAAGGCGCGGCTTTTCGCCCTGTGTTGCGGGAATGTCCGCAGAGGTTGCAGGTCAGGCTGAGGGCGTCACCCTCCTCGAAGCTATCGAGGGAGGAGACGTTCCCTATCCCGAGCGGATGAGCTACGTCGCTTGGCTTAAGTGGCGTAGGGAGACTGGCAGCCGTCCGTTGTCCAAGCGGGATGAGCAAGAGGCGGCTCTCTGGCGAAAAGTCATGAAGTTCCTCCATGACGCCGAAGACGAGGACGAGGATGAGGAGGAAGAAGAAGAGGACTCCGAGCTAGTCCCTGAGGCCTTGGGCGCTGGAGGCGACAGTCCGCCGCGGGTGGACGTCAGCGCCGCGGCTAGGGAGCTGGCCATGGTCCCTACCGGTGCTGCCTATGTCCCTGCTACGGCACCAGGGTCCCGCCCGGCGGGACCGTCCGGTCCGCCGTCGACAGCAGGTTCAGTGCCAGGCACCGCAGAGGGCTTGCAGGCGGAGCTGCGCGCGATTTTCCGTCCAGACCAAGAACCGGTCGCGGACTACTTGACGCGCGTTTCGCGGATTGTCCTCGCGCTGAAAGCGCATGGAGTCACGGTGAGCTCCCGTGACCTTGACGCCTTAAGCACCAAAGCCACCCTCCTTGCGGATGAGTTCTCCAAGATAGGCGGGGACTGGCATCCGACAAAGATGGTCCGTCGGCTGCGGACCAGATTCTCGGTCGCGGCTTTGCGCGGTGGCGAGGACCCCGAAGACGCAGAGGAGATTCAGCGCGAAATCCAATGCATCGGGGAGCTTATCCTCGCGCTAGGGGGAAAAGAAAGCTCGAGCCAAGAGAAGGTTTGGAGCTCCCCGTCCGATGTGCCAGTTGAAGCCGTGGGGCCGCGTTCCCCAGGGCTCCCACAGCCTGCGACTGCAAGTGGGTTGGGGGTAGGTTTGGACCGTGAAGGTTTGCGCACTGCCGAGGTTGCAGGTGGTCCTTCCGCGGCCCGTGACCTGGGCGCGACGGACGGCGATTCCCCTTTGCGCGCGAAGCTTGCGGCGCTGGAGATGGAGATAGAAGCCCTGAAGCGAGGTTCAGACGGCGGAGGTTCGCAGACCGGGTCCCAAAACCCGGCGGGCGATTTCGCCGCCGCACTCGCCGCCCAAACTGAAGCGCTGAAAGAAGCGTTAGCGCAGAGGGGCGGGCAAAGCTCCATAACGACGGTCAAAACTGACCTCACGTGGCCGACGCTGACCGACGACAAGTCGGACGCGCGAGACGTTGTCCTGTTCTACGAGGAGTTCGAGGACGTCTGCGCGCTGGCCAACAACTGTCGCGGTATGAGTGCGCGCGAGAAGCTGCTAGCGCTACGCGGGCGCTGCCGCGGCTCGCGCATGAAGACGTACACGAACGCCTACCGCGCAGCGTGGAAGTCGGGAGAGGTTCTCTCCGACCCACAGGCGGTGTACGACCGCATCAAGAACAAGCACTTGATGTTCGGGGAATCGCGGGAGGAAAGAGAAGTCCGCGTGGATGGTGAGCATGCCTCCCTCGCTAAGGGCAAGCTCACAGGCCACCAATTCGAGCCTTTGTTTGAGGCATCGATCGCGGACCTTGAGGCGGTGGGTCTTGGGAAGACCCCACGAGAGTTGTATCTCTCGTACCTCCGCAAGATGCCCCCGTATCTCCAAAAGGAGATACGTAACGACAAGCGGTTGTGGCCCGGCGATCCCAAGGATGGCGGGCTGAGAGGGCCGCAGACTTGGGAGGAGAGCCACAAGGTCGTCTTGGAGTACGAACAGAGGGAAGCAGCTCACCGGGCTGTTTCCCACTCTGTGTACTCAACGACCGGCTCTCCGAGCGCGGACCCGTCGGTCGCGCTAGCCGAGGCTCAGAAGGAGATTAAGAGCCTCAAGGCCGCCGCCAAGGCTGCTGCGAAAGGAGCAGCTGCCGCGGCCAAAGCTGGCGCGGATCAGACGTTTGCCGCTGCGTCGAAGGGAGCTGGCAAAGGAGCGGACAAGAAGATCTGCTTCCACTTTCGCGACCACGGGAATTGCCCGAAAGGGGATGCCTGCCCGTACAGCCACGACAAGGAGCTTCGCAGAAAAGCTCTCGCGGCCAAGAAGGGTGACCAAACCTTTGCCACTGCGAAAGGTAAGGGCAAGGGGAAGGGAGGTGGCAAGGCAAAGGCCAGCGCTAAGCCTAAGGCTGCGGCCAAAGGCGCGGCAAAGCCACCAGGCACTGTTTGCCCCTTTTTCTCCAAGAATGGGTCGTGCAAGAAAGGAGCCAGCTGCGACATGGTCCACAACCTGACGACCTCAGGAGGGACGCCGGCCTTGCCTGCCAACTGGGCCCCGCCCTCCGGTGCTTCCATGTCTAACCCCTTCGCCGCGTTCAGTGTCCAGATAGGCAGCTCAGGCGTCCAGGCAGGCGTCTCAGGAGCCGCAGGACGCGCCGCGGTGCAGCAGCACGCGCTTCCGTTGAGCAAGGGCGGGCGGGACAAGTTCGCCACCCTGGACGATCTGCCGAAGGACTGGTGGAGCCTGGCAGACAACGAGCCAGGAGGCTACCAGTACAGGACGGTAGTCCAGGTGCTCGACCGTAAGGTCGAGTGCATGCTCGACGGATGCGCCGGCGCAAACCACGTGACAGAGGAACTCGTGGTGGGCATGATGAACCGGGCAGCAGAGCTGGGGATCGGCACCGAAGATCCCGGCTTCCCGGTCGTGAGACTCGAAAAGTGGGTCCACCCCGAATACGTGCATGGCATTGCTTCGGGAGCCCCCGTTCCTCTGAAGGGGGCAGCAGTCTTGCGCGTCACGCTGCTGGAAGGCAGGACGGCGGACGACTGTCGCCCCAACACTGAAATTTTCGTGCGATGCAAAATCGCAGCCAGGGGGACGTCCGATTGGCACGGACTGATCCTCGGCGGCAGAGCGTTGGACTGCGCCGGAAGGATGGGCCTGGGTTTCAGGCCGGGTCCCGACTTTCACGTCCTCGACACGCTGGGAATCAGGATGCCCAGATGTGAGGATCACAGCAAGACCCGGAAGGACAGGGCCTACGCCTTTGAAGCGCGGTTGTCGAGCCTGGACGACGCGTCATGCACCGAGCCTGGGGGCGGAAGTCGGGAGCTCCTCCGCTACGACGGGGAAGAGCCGCTCGAGCTCTCGCCAGGAGACGGGGTGCTGGTGCCAGTCGTGCGGGAGTCAGGAGTCTCCGCAGAGGGATCCCTGTCCGAGGTAGTGCTTCCGGTTGAGTGCGGGGTTGAGGCTGTGCCAGGCCTTTGGCCCACAGGAGAGAGTAAAGGGTTTGTGTTGCTTGCAGCCCAAGAGTGTGATCACTCTCTCCAGCCGGGCGAGGTTGTTGCGGAAGTGCGTTCCGGCCTCGTTAGCACTGCGGCCTGTGGTTGTGGCGCGGTTGAGACGGTGTTCGAGTCGGAGCCGTCTCCGCAGGCATGTGCGGATTGTGGGGTCGCCGTTGCCTCGGTTGACCACGACCCGTGCTTTGCTTGCGGGTCCGCGTCCAGGGCCGCGGCAAGAAGCTTCCAAGGTTGTTCCTCGTGTGCGCGGTCCTTTGGGCGGCTGCGTACCGGCGCCAGGATCGGTGTGTTATCGGTCCTTGCTGCGGTGACTGTTCTCGCTTCGGTGTGGAGCGGGAGCGGCCCGGTTGGGCGCCCTGTTGAGGAGCCTGGAGTGCTTACTTGTTTGGACCACCTTCCAAGCGTCGACAGCTGGTGGGAGGCGCCGGGTGGTTACGCGTCGGTGTGGGGTAGTCGCCCTGCGCAGAAGGACCTTGGGACTCTGGCGGTCGAGAAGGCGCCTTACGAAACGTGCTTGCTTCAGCGCGCAGGTGAGGCGTGGCGTCTTTGGGACACGAGGGATTTGCGTGTGGCGGAAAGCGTTGCGTGCAGCGATGAGGTTCCCGTCACCGAACGCCTCGCGGTCTTTAGGACGCGCAAGGGTCCACGCTGGGCTGGCTGGCGTGAGGGATCGGCCACGGCTGGAAGAGGCGCAAGCGACGCTGTGCGCCCAGCAGACGCGGTCGACACGGCGCGCTGCCCGAGCTATCATATCGTGGAGAGCTGGGATATCGACAAGATGATCGAAGAGCCTCCAACGGACTACTATTATGAGAAGCTCGCGGCAGATATGCGCGCCCGGCACCCTAAGGCGTGCCCGCACCTCCTCGACCACCTCGTTTCCTTAGAGGGTTTCCTAGACAAGTCAATCTTGTTTGGGTTCTCCTTTGGAATCAGCAAGGCCGAAGTTTGTGTCTCCAAAGGCAAGCTCCTGGGACACAACATTGGGCGGGACGGGAGTTCGCCTGACGAAGAGCGTTGTCAGGCGGTGATTGACTTTCCCCCGCTCTGGGAGAAGCTTCACATTCAGCAATTTTTGGGTTGCGCAAACTGGTTGCGCGGCTACCTGCCTGTTGAGTATGGGCACGCAGCCAAGATTTTAGGGCAGTGGCAGAAGCCAGGCGCCGTCTTTCCTGAAGGCGGGCTGGGCTCAGCCGCCACCGAGGGTTGCAAAGCCTTTAAAGCGATTAAGCGCATGATGCAGAACCGCATCAATTTGGCTACCTTCGATGAGGCCTCTGCTGCGGATGGGTCGTGTCCCCTTGAGCAGATCGCGGATGCGTCGGGCATCGCGGTAGGGGGCAGCGTCGTGCAGATGACGCGTGACTTGAGCCAGCTCAAAGTGCTTATGACGCACTCGAAGAGCTTGACCCCCGCGCAGCAGAACTGGCCGCCCTTGATACAGGAGGCGTTTGCCCAGCTCGAGGTAAAGCGGGCGACACGCCGCATGTTTGGCTCTATTCGGACTCTGTGTTGGACAGATCATGCCAACCTTACCCGAGCGCAAACGTCGGACATCGGAATGGATCCGAAACTCGTCCGGTGGGTTGCGGAAATCCTAATGGATGGGTCCGAAATAAGGAGCCTTAGCGGTCGCTCAGCGACGCTGGGTGACAGTTTTAGCCGCAATCCCAAGGATCGGGATGCGCTCCTTGCGGCGAGGACGAAAGATCTCGAGGGCCTTTCAGGCCAACTCCGAGGTTTCGACCTGGACCAGTACCTCGGAGAGGGTACTGAGGGTGACGGACCCGTGCCCTGGGCGGTCGGCAACGACGCCGTCCCAGAGCCTGCGGGCCGTGTCCAGGCCGCGGCTGTGCCGATGTGCGTCGTCGCAGCCCTTCCGGTGCGCGTCATGGTTGTCTTTGACTACGCGCGTTGGAAAGAGCAGGACGCAGAGCTGACTGAGATCAGGCGCGTCTTCCAAGCGAGCCTCCCTGGAGTTTCTGTGGCAGTCAGGGGTTGTTGGGGTCCGTTTGAGGATACCGACGGGCTTGCCTCGCATTTCGATTGCGGGGCCGGCAGGCTCGCAGGGACCAAGAAGATCAAGCGGATCAGGGTCGACTTGCTTACTTCGTGTGCCAAGGTTCTTCGGGAAGCTTCGGGGTTTCGCCCGCAATTCCTCGTAGGACTTGGGCAAGGCGGGCTTGTCACAGCCGTCCTTAGGTGGCCTTTGGTTGTTGAGCTCACGCTCCAAGCAAGGAACCTGCAGCGCAAAGAAGCCAGGGCTGTAGGAGAGGCTTGGGCAGGCATCAAGGCTATCTGGGCGGTGCGGCCACGCCTTTGGCGCACGCAGCAAGGCCACTTGGAAGTGGCCGAGGCTTGTCCGGAACTCAAGAAGGATTTTCCGGAGCCTCCCCTGCGAGGTTTTGGGATCGTAGGGAAGCAGGCATTGGGGGCGGAAGTTCTGCGGTCCTTGAGGCTGGACGCGGTTCGTTCCATCGATGATGCCAGCATTAGAGGGATGCTGGACGAACCGTCACGACCCCTCTGGGACCATGAGGGTCTGTGCATCTGCGGCAAGCGGACCTACCTGTTTTCTCGCTGCCCCGCCTGCATCGAGAAAGAGGCAGTCGATACCTCGGTAGAGATAGCCGAGCGGGAGGAGCCCGAACCTCCGCTTGAGGGCGACCTTGAGGCCCATGAGGTAGGCCTAGAGGTCAACTCCGTCCTTGCAACTTTGGATAGGACAGGAGGTTTAGTTAGGGTTAGGTCCTCAACCATCCAGCAATGGGCGGTAGGGTTCAGGACTACGCCCAAAGATGCTCCAGTTCCCACAGCATATGGCATGCTGAGTGGGAAGATATGGAAGAAGAGCCATTCCATGAAGCTCAGCCTCGGCTCCCAGCACAAGGATCTTTCCAAGTGGGGCGATGTGAAGCCTTACTGGGCCACATGGGTGGTTAGAGAAGATGGTGCTGTGGTGGCGGGGCACAACTGCTCGCCCCTGAATGTGGTTCAGGGCGACATCGTCGTGCGTTGGTCGTCAGAAGTGAACTGGCACGGCCACCGACATGTCGTGAATGAGCAGTGTGAAGTGCTCTGGAGGTCTAAGGGCAAAGAGGTTGCCTTAGACCCCTCCTTCGGCAAGCTGATAGCCCTTGTGGGTAGGGTTACTCAGGTCATTGGCTGGCGGGCAACCGGAGAAGCTTCGGATCCCCGCAGTTCTACCCGGCAGGCGTCAAGGGTCCTTGCTCAATTCTCTTCGTCCAACGAGGGCGTAGAAGGGCATTGGACCGCGGGCGCTATCAGTCGCGGAAAGAATGCCAATGAGTGCAAGCTGAAGGGTAGAGTTTTGGCGTTTATGGGTGAAGAGCACAAGGGCCCTGCAGTGGTTCTAGAGCTCGTCAGCCATAGCCCCATCCTGTGCATTTGGGACCATTCCTCAACCAAGGTCAAGGTCGAGTTTGAGGGCGGTGTTCCGTCTTTGAGCCTGATCGCGGAGGAGGACGAAAATCGTCGTGAGCAGCTTGCGGTCGAGGCGAGGGACGCGGCGAACATTTCGGAGTTCCGGGTCACGGGATCCCTTCGTACGGCGTGGTACGAGGGCCAGCGGTGCGATCCCTCATTGGCGGGCTCGATTCGCAAGCCAGAGCCGCCGATGGTGATCTCCGGAGACGGGTTGCTTGAGCGCGAGGTGACCCTCAGGACGGGTCAAACCGTCGTAGTCCCAGTGGTTCCCAATGGGGCTGCGGGCGCGAATGGAGTGACCTGGCGCCGCGCTTGCTACAATTCAGTCCACTGCGGAGTCCTTGGGGCCCATAGGTCCGCTGAGGTTACCATCAAGCTGCTAGAGAGGGCAGTCTGGTGGCCCGACTTAGAGAAAGATGTGCGGACCTGGGTCGCCAAATGTCTCGCTTGCATTAAGGGCCGCTCTCGACCGACTAAGGTCGAGGCTCGTGCGGTCAAATGTGGCGCCGAGACATGCTGGCAGGAAGTCAGCGTGGACTGTGAAGGTCCGAACCGAGAGGACAGGGAGGGGCATAGGTACTCGCTTACGTACTTTGATTGCCTCAGTCATGCAGTCCTCCTCGAGCCGATGAGGTCTCTGACTCATGCTGAAGTCAGGAGGGCGTTCGTACGCTGTGTGCTTCGCAGCAGGACGATCCCGAGCCTCATCAGGTCGGATAGAGGGCCAGAGTTCAAGATGCGCTCATGGCAGAACTCAGCGCTATGCTTGGGACCGAGTGGCGGTTCAGCGCGCCCTTGAGGCCTTGTGAGTTGGGCGCAAACGAGCGAGTCCACCAAGAAGTTCAAAAGGTGCTGGGGGCGGTCGTCAGGCAAGTCGGCGCCTCCCTTTCCGAAGCTTGGTCGGATTGGCTCGTGGTGGCGGAGTACGTCATAGATAACACTCCGGGACCCCACGGGTATACCCCGAGGGACCTAGAGCGGAGCTGGTCGCTCGCTCTACCACTTGAAAAGGACGTCCTGCGAGACGCCTTGCAGTTTGAACCCATCTCTGATTGGGCTCGGAGCCAGTTTAAGCAGTTCTCGGAACTAGCTGCTGCGGTCCGAGAGCACTGGACGCGGTCTTCAGAAGCGCGGGCGAAACTTGCAAATCGCCAAGGCGCACTGTGGACCTTAAGCCAGGCGACCGAGTGGTCTGGAACGCTCCGAGGGCCCGTTCAGAGGGGGCGGGGCGTGTGCCTTGGAAACCGGGTCTGACCGGCCCCTGGCGCGTGTTGGAAGTCAAGGGCCACAGGCTCACCTTGGAGCCCGTGTCGATGGAGTCGGGGGGTACTTCTTCCGCCCGGCGCGGCCCGATGGAGGCGCACGCAGAAGACTGCATTCTTGTTCCTGCGGATGCAGATGGCGCGGAATCCCGCGAGCCGGTCGTCTTTGAGGACGATGGAACCGGCGGGGACGGCTCGTCTCGCCCCAGCTTAGGGCAACAGGTTCAAGGCGACGCCAAGCAAGTGGAGTTCACGCTGACCAGGCGCGGGAGGGACTTCGTCCTCCGCCTTGGTGACCGCATTGCCTATCGGGGTGTAGGTGGAGGCCCGAAGGTGTGCAGGTTAGGGCGGGTCACGCAGGTAGATGCTGCCCGTGCGCAGGTCGGCGTGCACCGCTATCTCCCCGACGCTAGCGGGGTTCGCGTCAAATGGCGGCTTGCATATATCGCCGAGGACGGAGCGCTCACGCTTTCAGAAGGGACCCGTCCGGCCCACGAAGCGGTTTCCGTTAAGGAAATCATTTCCAAGATCGACCTAAACCGCGACGGCGTGCTTGCTGCAGCCTCGGCCAGAAAGTTGGACAAGGGAGCGTATTCGTTGCAGGACAGGACGCTCGAGCGAGCGTCTCGTGCCGGCACGAGTGTGCTCTCGATCCGAGAGGCCCTCGCGGACCTCTTGGTCGCGGAACCCCGCGTGTTGCAGCCTCGGGCTTCCCCAGAGTCGGGTGCTGTCGAGAGTTGGTTCCGGCAGTATTTCCTTGGAGGGGTTGCCGATGTCGTAGAGGTTGCTTGGGGTGACGCGGTCGTCTCCGACGCGGCTAGGAGGCACGGGTACAGAGTTGTTCCCGCTTTTGTGCAAGGCAAGCAGGCCTACGGGATCACCTGGAACCTGGCCGCAGAAGAGCACTTAGAGGCCATTGGCGGCGCTGTTCTGCGCACAGAGCCGAAGGTGCTCGTGATTGGGCTTGAGGGCAAGAATGTGCCCCGGGCTTTCCTCCAGCTAGTCGTCCGGTGTGCGCAGGAACGCACGCGCGCGGGCGCCCACGTCGCGCTGCATTTGCAGGCACAAAAAGGCGAGTGGGAACCCTGGCGGCTAGAGGAGTGGGGCGCCTTGTTTGGGACGCTCGCAGAGCCACGCTGGCCTTGGGCCTTCGTGCGGGCTGACATATGCCAGTTCGCGCGGGCCAGTGGCCGCGGCAACCTCGTTGAGAGCGGGGCCCTGTGGCTCGCCGATTTCAGCTTAGAATCGGTAGGTTTGAGGTGTAGTAGGCCGGATGCGTTAGGCGCAGTGCAGCACAAGCACGTTGAGCGCGCGCAAGCCGACTACAACCTCATAGGGGCGGCTTTCTGCGCCTCGCTCCAGGACCTTGGTCTGAGGGGCGCAGAAGAGCTGTGCACCGCTGCAGTTGAAAGCTTTCCAGCCACTGCGGGTGCAGATAGCGCCGCGGCTGCGCCACAGCCCTCTCCAGTCGTTCCCCTCCCGGACGTGCGCTCGGGCGAGGACCTCACGCCAGCAGAGCGTGCGGAGCTGGATAAGGAGGTGGATAAGTATGCCGCGGAGAAGGAAGCGTTTTGGCGGACCAAGGCGGACGCCAAGGACTGGGATTCCGTCCGGGCTGACCTTGAGGTCTATGCTCTTGCGGGCGAGAAGGTCGCGGAGGATCCTAGGCGCACCGAGGCCTATAGAGACCTCGTATGGTCGGGTTTGAAGATCGAGCCTGGACCAACCAGACCCGGGCTGACCGATGCTGATATCGCAGCCGTCAGGGAGGTCATACGGCGAAAGGCCGCTGGGTTCTGGGTGGAGGACACCACCAGGACCACGGTCAGGAAGTTCGCCCATGACTGCATCCCCACCGGGCCGCCGGTGTCCCAACCTCACAGTCTGAGGGGCGAGTCCGCGCAATGGGTCGACGACAAGCTTGAAGAAGAATGCAAGCGGGGTCAGTTGATCCGCGGCAGCTCGGCTTGGGGATCTGCGCCGTTTCCGACCAAGGAAATGCCCAGCTACAAGCGGCATAGGAAGCGACGCTTGGTGGTTGACTACCGCCGTGTGAATGCCCGAATTAAGCGCTCCACGTACTATTGTCGGCGGGGCAGCGATGTGCTCGCCGCCGCAGTAGGTTCGGTTTGGTATACCTTCGTGGATGCGGTTAGTGGGTTTAATCAGATTAGGAACACCAAGCGTGCTCGCGAGGTGTTGGCCATTGTGGCAAGATCAGGGAAATATCTCCCTGTCGGCCTCACCTTTGGCCCGATTAACGGCCCAGATGATTTCAACTTTGTGGTTGATAGGGCCTATGCCCCCGGCAGAGGTAGGCGCCTTAAGTATACTAAGGAGTGGATAGCCTACGTGGATGATCTTACTGTTAGGACGGGTAGGGTCATTGATGGGCGGTTTTTCACTGATGCCCAAGCCGAGGGGGCGGTGCGCGAAGCGTGCGCCAAGGGGGCAGTCGCGGCTCCGCAGAGCGCGTCGTCTGCTCTTGAAGCCTTAGGCGTTCGCGGTGCGCACAACACCAAGCGCGCGAACCATGACGCGGCGCGCTCAGACCAGAATCACCCCACGCGCGTTCTGATGCTCAGGATGTTGGGGCTGTTCGGGTGTTTCTGTGTTCAGGGCGGGTGTTTTTGGGGCGGGCCGTTTCCCAGGTCGCCGGTCTGCGGGCAGAAGGATTTTTCGTCGTTCGTCGCGTGCAGCTTCGTTCGTTTGTCCCGCAGCAAGCGTTTTGCAAGCAGGCCTAGAGGTTCGGTCCAAGGTCGAAGCAGAAGCCGTGGAAGCCTTAAAGCCCAGACCTTAAAGAAACTCCCCAAACCCCCGCCGCAGCGGTTCAAGTGTGTTGTAGAGCCTAGGGTAGGTAGTCCCTCCCCGCGTTCGTGCCTGTGCACTGCGCCCCGCTGCGGGTCGCGACCAGACCGCGCGGGAGCGACCAAACGGTCGCCCGGACCTTCGTGGTCAACCACAAGGCCCCGCTGCGGGCCGTGCCCTGGCCGCGCGGGAGCGGCTGCCTACCACTACTGCACACCGGCCCCTTGCAGCGGGCCGTGTCCTGGCCGCTCAAGGGCGCGTCAGGTTTTCCTCGCCCGTCGAAGTTCCAGCAAAGCCGCGGGCCTCAGTGCCGCGATGGGTGGAGGAGGATCGAAGGGCAGGGGCAAGAGCAAGAGCCCAGGCCCTAAGGGCCGAAAGGGAACGCCCTCGATCGACGACGTGCAGCGCCTGCTAGTCCGATGCATGCGGCACGGCGAAGGTGGCTGCAGAGGCCGGTTCGGTCCGGGCGGCCTCTACCCGGTTGATGAGTTGATCGAACAACTCGGCATCACCATCAACCAGTACAACCAGGCGGTCGCGCACGACGCCAACCAGCGGAAACCGAGGTTGGACACCTCGCACGCTGGTTTCCTTCGTGCCTTCCAAGGCCACTCTGCCGATTGCGGCCATCCGATGGGGTTCATGATGGAGGGCCTAAGTGAGACGGCCATCGACGACCTCATACATCGGTATGGCCCGGCCATGTGGCACGGCACGGACCTGCATGTCGTGCCAAGCCTGATTCAGAACGGCTTGATCCCCGGCGGCGGGCCGGGAGGCCGCCTCGGAGTGCACTACGTCCTAGGCCACTGCCCCACGCAGTGGGAGGACGGGAGACGCGGGTTCCGCCGCGGATCGACTTGCATAGTCGAGGTCCGGCTGGCGGTCCTGCGGGACGCCGGAGTGCCTATCTATTCGGGAGCGGATGGGGTGGCTCTCACTGGCCAGATTAGGGCCACCGGCATCTCCCGCATCTGGGCACTCCCCAAGGGCTCGCCTGTTTACTCAGTCTTGATTGCTGAGTTAGAAGTGGATCGGTTGGTCCAGCATGTCGACCTAAGGAGTTTAGGCGACGCCAGTGCGGGCCCATACCCGCCGTTGGGGCGAGGACCGAAACTGGGCACGGTCCAAGCGTCCCAGGCTGCTGCGGCCAGCAGTGGCGCGGCGAGCTCCTCGACGGTTGTGCTGGCCCCTGCGGGCCGTGTCATGGCCGCGGGGGCCGCCCAACCTGTTACCCCTCCGAAGGCCGCGCCTAAGGCAAAAGGGCGTCCCTCAGGGACTCCTAGGACTTCGATCGTTCCAGCGAAGCCCAAGGTGTACCCTAGGCGCAACATCCCTGGCCCCAATGTCCTCGAGGCCGAAGACTCGCTCGAGGAAGAGGCAGCCCAGGAGGCTGAAGGTGTCGAGGAAGATAGTTCCAGCTCGGATCTTCCCGACACGCGGGCGCCTCCAGCCGCGGTCAAGGTGAAGGAGGACGAGGAGCCCGCTAGTGGGGCCCAGGCCGAGAGCACAGAGGAAGGGGTCCTCGTGCTCGGCCAGTCGGTGGTCACCAGCGCGAAGGAGTGCCTCGCGCGGTCCGAAGCTCTTCTGAGAGCGCAGAAGCTCCAGTCGAAAATACTGGAGGTTGCGGGAACTGCGATGGTGAAGCTGGAGAAGATCACCAAGCGTGAGGAGTCCCTCAAAACACTGCGCCGAGAGGGAGAGAGTCGGGCGGCCGGGGAAGGCGCCGACGGGGAAGAGGTGTCTGACGATGGTCAGGACGCCCCCGGGGTTGCGGGGTCGAGCAGTTCCGCAAGGCCTTCGGGAGGCGGGACCGCCCAGTCCGCCTCGGCCTCAGAGGAGCCTCGCCCCAACGCTGAAGGCCACTACGGATGTTCGGCTCCGGGATGCGGGCTGGCCTTTGAGTCGCTGGTGCAGTACCACTTGCATCAGGCGGCCTGCCATGGCGCCTCTCTTCCGCCCAACCTGGGGATCAGCCCCTCCGCACCTCTTGACCCTTTTCGTCAGGACTGGCGGGGACGGCTGTTCCGCCGAGGAAAGGACGGTGGGTATGGGGAGGTGCCCATGCTCCGAGTGATTAGGTACCACAAAGCCAACGGGTACGATCACTCGAGGGTCCCGCTCCTGAAGCGAGGGGACCGAATCCAGCTTGAGGATGGATCGCACCACATTTATGGTGGTAGCCATCCGCCGGGGTGGCTTCGCGATGACCCCGAGCTGGACCCCCCTCCAGAGAAAAGCGATGGAGGGTCCACGCCCAAGAGCGAGCCCACGGAGGAGGCCGATCCCGAGCCTCCGCGGGAGGCCGCTCCGCGCGGGCGGGCCCTCGAGCCGCCGAAAGGCGACGTCCAGCGACGCCTGGCCGAGCGTCGCTCCAAGCGAGATTACTCGCCGGACCTGGTGACGCCTCTTGACGATCTCCATGCCAAGGAGATCGACTCCTTCTTCGCGGGCGACCCAGCCGCGGATAGCCTTGACGTCATTTTGATGCGCGCCGAGGTTCGCACTGAGTCCCACCTCAAAGTTGGCCGGGAGGAGGAAGAGCCCCTGGTCAAGGAGGAACAGGAGGAGGAAACAGAGGTTGTCAAAGACGAGGAGGTCTCGGTTGAGATGGAGGAGGGCACCGCGGATGAGGCGGACGAAGTCGCCCTCCCAGCCAACCGAGCCTACGTCGAAGGCCGCTTTTACCCCTACGGCAGCTGGCGGTGCTTCTTCTGCGAAGCCATTAACCCGGTCACCGAGGACCAGTGCCTCACCACGCACGCGGGCGGCCCGAACGCGGGCGCCCCGTGCGACGGCCGATGGATCAATGGGATCGACATCGGGTGGTGGGAGGTAGATCCTCAAACCGCGCCGGAGCAATGGCGGCGGAGGTTTTCTGCCGAAGAGCTTGAAGAACAGCAAGCGCGGGCAGATGCCGCGAGGCTTCTCAGCGATGAGGAACTCGCTGAAGCCCTCCAGGCGGCCGAGGAGGCGCGGGCGGCCGAGCGCGCCAAAAAGCGGGAGCGGCGCCAGGCGGAGAAGGCGGAGCGCGATGATCACATCAGCGAGGCGCTCCGCATAGCAGGGTGGCAGTGCCCTAACTGCTATGAATGGAACCTTTCATTCAGGCAGCTGTGCTTTCGGTGCAGCACGCCTCTCCGCTTGGCAGAGGTCGTTTCCCGCGGGATCCCGGATCCGCGGCGCGGCGAAGAGAGGGACTCGGGCTCAGAAAGCAGCCAGGACGAGCTGGAGTACGAGATCCTTCTGGCCAACCGCGCGATGGACCAGGAAACCATCCAGCCTCTTCTTAGAAGTAAACACAAGAAGAGGGGCGGCAAGAGACGTCGCGAAGAGGCGACGTACGGGAAGGGCCGCGACCCTTGGAGTGCTTGGGCAGACGCCCGTGGCAAGGGCCAGGGCAAGCCGAAGGGCAGAGGCAAGTCCGATGCCAAGGGCAAGCCCAAGGGGAGGGGCAAGTACGCCTGGGGCGCTTTCGCCGCGGGCATTGTTGCCGCGCTCCAACCCCGCCCAAGCACAAGTTGGGTCCCAGCTTTCCCGTGCAGGTCGGCCCGGCCGCCGCCAAGTGTTCCGCTTCCGCCGCGGACCCCCTTCTTCCTGGGTCGCGGGCTCCTCAATCGGTTGATGCACGCCCTCAACGGGAACATCAACGGCTGGTGGGGCCTGGCGGCTGCAGCGTCGGCGCCGATTGCCTTGCAGTTGCACCGCGGGGTTGTGCATGTTGTCGAGGACTCCATGCACGCGGTTGCAACGGTTTCGGCCGACGTTGTCGAGGAAATCGGCCATGGGGCCAGGCGGACCGTGTGGGTCGCCGGAACAGCCATCACTCTGGTAGTAGTGATCTTGTGCGGCGCTGTTCTGTGGTACGTGAGTCGTGCCGTTGCCAATCGCATTGCGCATATGCGACATGGCAACACCGCGGCCCCTGAGGCGCGGCTGTCTCAACTCCTTGGCTCTGAAGCGACGTTCGAGGTCGTGAGCTCCAAGAAAGGGGTGACCCATAAGGTTTGGGTGCACCTCAAGGAGGAGACAGCCGCCTGTGGCTGTCGTGCTTACCTGGCAGAGGGACGTTGCGGGCATTGCGATGCCGCAATGGACACCGCTCGTTCCCTAGGGTTTTTGCACGCGGCCCAGCGAGGCGCGGGTTCTGCGCTCACAGACTCCATTCGGAGTACCGCCTCCGAAGCCCTGGCTAAGGGTAAGGTTGTGTTGGGTTTGGGAAACAGTGAAGGATGTTTCTCCCAACTTGCGGCCAAGAGCCGCGGGCTCTCCTGCTTTCAGGGGCTCGCGGGTCGTGACCTGGCCGCGGCCCCAGCAGATGGAGCGAGCGCAGCCCACGCACAGTCCGGCTCCGTGCAACGTGCCGCCACTGCCACTGTGGCGCGCACGCCAGGCCGGAGGAACAAGGGCCCAGCCCCCGCTAGGAGTTCTCCAGTCAAAGAAGCGGAATTCCTTGCGGGCGGGCCATACGTTCAGGCCGCCCAAACGCTGCTTGGGTCTGGAGCAGCAGAGGATGTGGTTTACATCCGGGCGTACAGCTTAGATTGCCCATCCTGCATCGAGGCAATCGAAGCGTCGCTTAGCAAAGGCGCAGGCGTTCGGATTGTCGCCGACATGGGGCAATGTCACCGCACCAAACTGCAGTGGCAAGCGTTGAAACGCTTGGCGGCTGCAGGCGCCGAGGTGAAGGTGGGTTGCGGCACATCCGTGCGCGACGCCTATGCTCGCGACGGCCGCGGGGCTAAGGTAGGCACCGGGATTCAAGGGCTGCACCATGCCAAGGCCCTTTGCCTACTGCGGCCTGAAGGCGCGGTGGTGCTGATTGGGAGCCTCAATTTTACCACAAGCAGCAAGGCCAATGCGGAGGCAGGGCTTAGGCTTGAGGTCCCCAAGACGCACTCAGTCGTGCAGTCCTACATCGAGGATTTCCAGAGGGTGTCGGCTGAGGCATTCTCCCTCGATGAGGCGGTCGCAAAGCGCCCTCAGTTGGAGCGAGCCAGTAGCTCCAACGTTGCTGGCAACACCGCTCGTGCCCCCAACACTGCTCCACAGGGTATCGAGTAGGCTGCGGCCAGTCGGCGCGGCGTGGAAGGGGTTTCCACGCGATTTCTTAGGCATCACAGCGCGGCACGCTGTCGAGCCTCTTTTGATCGTGTTTTGCTTGCGGGCGAAGAGCCGCGGCAGGGGTTTTCCCTGCCCATTTTGCCTACCCGCACTTTTCTTCCCAGCCCGTTGCGGCTGCTGCGGACCGTGTCCTGGTCGCGGCAGTGCGCTCGCCGAAGCGCGTGCGAGCTGCACTGCCTGCGGCACGAGCAATGTGCGCGGCTCTCGCTGAGTCCGGTAGCCCGTAGGGTAGTTCTGGATAGGTGAGTAGCCGTAGCCGTAGCTTAGGACCGGCCGTGTACAGTGTACCATCTGTACCATAGATTTCAGTGTCTGCCGTAGCAGTCCTCAAAGCACTCAGTGGGCTCTGTGTACTGGAGCCTCGACTCAGGTCGTGCAAAAGACCGGAGCGCCTGGTTTAGGCTGGTTTTGGAGGGTCGTTCGTTTGGGTCGTCTCGTTTCGCGTGTCTTCGTTTGCGGGCTTGCGCCCAAAGCCGCGACGGACGCCCGCCCTCCTTGTGGAAGTCACTCACCGGAGCCTCGGCTGAGGGGCGAATGTGAGCTGACATGAGTGCATATGCATCTTCTGCTCTGTGATGCATTAGGACTCGGCAGACCACCTTGTAGTTTTCCTTTGCATGTAGAGTTTTGCAATTCGAATCAATGCCAATATTTTGGCTCAAGTACCGAGCTTGTGCCTTTGAGCACGGTAGTGTCGTACAGTAGCTCTTAGGTTGCTGTGCGGTCCGACCGGACGCACTCAGGCGTAGCTGCACAAGTGCTTGAACTCGCGAAGTCGTAAAACAGCGTGACCGGGCTGTGATTGCATTGGCTTAGTGCAAGTCCAGTGCTGGTCGACTTCACAACATCTATGAAGCCCATGAAGCAATAATATGTATTTAGAAAATCGCACACTTTAGTGTGTATATATATATATACATATCTATACATATCAGAAAAATAGAACAGGAGGTCGCCAGACCTCCTGGACTCTCGGTGGGTCAGGAAAACGGTGTCTTTCCCATCTAATGCATGTGTTTGACTAGAAATATAATGCACCATTTCAGTTTATGATTGAACTTTTATGAGTTTTTGTAGGGGCGAGAACAAAACGAAAATTTTTAACACGTTAAAATTTTTAACGGTTAAAATTTTTAACAAATGGTGTTTAAGAGGAGGGAAGTTTTTTAACAGTTAAAATTTTTAGCGCGTTAAAAATTTTCTTTCTCTTGTTCAGACAAATCAATGATGAACATGAAGGCAAAGCCCTAAGGCTAAACCCAAAACCTCACCCCCTGCAGCTCTAAGTAAAGATGTAAACCCCTGGCCCACCCCGAAACCTGAATAGGTATGCAGTATAGATTTAACGTGCTACAAAACTACATGCATATGTATGTGTCTCTGCTTTGTCTATGTGTATATAGCACAATGCATTATACATATAGAAAATCTATACTGTACATCTGTTTAAGTTTTGGGGTCGATGGGTTTAGGGGTTAGGGTGCAAGGTTTAGGGTTTAGGGTCTAGGGTTCAGGGTTTAGGGTTTACTTGGATTTAAATGTTTGGTATATTATATCTATATATATATATATATGTATACATATGTATATCGACATACATTCTATGCAGTTACTTGTTGTATAGTTTTAAATACTGCACCTCTGTTTTAAGTTTAGGGTTTATGGGTTTAGGTTTAGCATGGAGGTTTGGGGTTTAGGGTTTTCTACTTGTTCGTGTATAGGTTTTCCCAATGTTTTTGTCGCTATTTTAGCGTTTTTATCGTTTTGAAGCATCCTAAACCCAAAAAATTCACTACACCCTAGTTGTCAAACTTGATTTTGGCGTTTTTTTGTTTTCTGTTTGTTTGTGTATGGGTTTTTTAGGGTTTAGGGTGGAAGGTTTAGGTTTCAGGGTGGAGGGTCTAGGGTTCGGGGCTAGGGTTTACTTAGATGTACATGCATCATATTATATATATATACACATGTATTTCAGTATACACAAACATATGCAAATAGATATATATATATATGAGGCAGGAACCTTTATGTATGATTTGACCTCTTTCTTTGTTTTCATACTAGCCTATACTACTGCTACGATTAACAGAGTTATCGAATAGGGCCATCACGCTCCTCTGAAGACTGCTTCAAAACCCCAACACTAAA
Organism: Symbiodinium natans; assembly: GCA_905221605.1. NCBI lineage: Eukaryota > Dinophyceae > Suessiales > Symbiodiniaceae > Symbiodinium > Symbiodinium natans. The sequence continues at coordinate 267,019 of CAJNDS010002548.1, forward strand.
CCCTAACCCTAAACCTTAAGCCCGAAAAACAAGAAATATAATAAAACAAGAGCCTACCTACCTCCCTAGAGGCGAAACAGAGAGACTACACCGTGTGTTTCTTTCGCACTGAACCCCAACGACCTACCCCTAAGCTCTAGGGGAGAGGACGCTGTGGGAACCTATTCTTGGGATAGGTTGTGTTTTAAAAAGATTATGAAACATTCGGACACGGTATCACGAGAATACTGTGAGCAGATACTTCATTTTTTGAATTCATGCCCGTGCATGCGAGTTCATGCCCGTTCATGCCCCGTGCACGCGAACGCCCCGCAAAACGGAATAACAACGATATACCCTCCAACTAACCTATTGTTGGGACAGGTGCTCGAACGAACACACGGTGAATCTGAAAGGTCTGGGGTTCATGGTTGAACAATAAACCCTATAAGGCTTCAAGGTGTGGGGACTACAAACCTGAAACCCTATAGGGACCCGCCCCTTGTGGAGCATTTAGGGTTTCACGTGTAGGGTTAACGGTGAAGTGTCTAGGGTTTTCTTTTCAAGCTCATCTATGCGACTCGCGCGATTTCTGATGGGAGAGCGGGCGTGCAGCTTCGCACATTGGCACACTGTGGGTCGAAATGCAACGGCAGCAAAGAGGCTGCAAGCAAAAGGCAAGGCAACACGTTTCGGACAGGCAGGAGCAGTGTCAGAGACCAAATGGTTGGGTTGCAGGCCAGCCACTTGAATAGCCCAGCCAAAATGACTTAGTAGAGGGGCCCCGACTAAAGCAGGTAGAACATTAACTTTCAGCCTTTCGCAAAATCGCCACGTTCGTTGCAAGAAGGGACCTCCTCCCCTGCAGCGGCTGAGTTCACTTATACAATCTCTTTTGTTTTCTTTCTGTCCCTTGTTCCTATGTCTCCAATTTTGTCGATTGTAGGTATTCAAGGGAAGTGCTAAGCTACTAAAGAGGACAAATAAGGTTTCCCTGTCCCCTTTGGCTGTCCTGAATTAATCTTGTCTTTTCTCAGTCTGCACTCTGCGAGAGAGGAATGGACAGTAGAAGGGAAACAACAACGCATGGGCAAGAGTGCTTCTCTCTCTTTTCTTATTGAGATGACTGGGCACATAAGACTGAGAAGAGACTCCCCTGAATCTCTGCTTTGGCTCTTATCTTGCAGAGGAGAGGAACGTTTATATAAGAAGAGGAACCAGGAACAGACACCAGAGAGAAAGTGCAAGGAGCTGACAAGAGTGCTTCTCTCTTCTCTTTTTGACAAAAACCGAGGGAAAGAGAGTGAAAACAAGAAGCTTTGTTTTGTCCGTTGCAGAAAGGGGGCTCCCTCTCCCCGTGGAGCAGGGTTGATTTCCCGTGTTCGCTCCCGTTTGCCTTCTTTCTCTCCTACGCTCCTATGTCTTCTGTTCCTTTTTTTGAGGAGATTCAAAGGGATAGATAAACGAAAAAACCCCTGCGCTGTCCTTGATCTTGTCTTTTCTCAGTCAGCGAGAGAGGAAGACACAGTAGGAGGGAAGCTGGACAAGAGTGCTCCTCTCTCTCTTTTCTTATTGAGAAGACTGGGTACATAAGACTGGGAAGAGACTCCCCCTCCTCTCCGATTCTCCGCTCTGGTTGTTTTCTTGCAGGGGAGAAGAACTTTTATACAAGAAGAAGGGGCCAGGAACAGACAAGAGAATGAAAAGTGCATGGAACTGACAAGAGTGCTAAGAGAAAGGGAAGAAAGCTTTGTTTTGTCCGTTGCAGAAGGAGGCTCCCTCTTCCCTGGAGCAGGGTTGATTTCCCGTGTTCGCTCTCATTTGCCTGCGATCCTATGTTTTCTGTTCCTTTTTTAGGGATAGATTGGTTTCCCTGTCCCTTTGATGTCCTTGATCTTGTCTTTTCTCAGTCAGCCAGAGAGGAAGGCACAGTACTGGACAAGAGTGCATCTCTCTCTGTTTTCTTGAGAAACAACGGATAAATAAGCGGAAAAGAAGAAACCCCCTCTCCTCTCCTCTAGATCTGTTCAGCTCTGATCCTGGGAAGTAAAAACATGAACACGCAAGGAAACATCTCATCCTCTCTTTCTCTCTTCTCTCTTCTCTCTTCTCTCTTCTCTCTTCTCTCTTCTCTCTTCTCTCTTCTCTCTTCTCCTCTTCTCTCTTCTCTCTTCTCTCTTCTCTCTTCTCTCTTCTCTCTTCTCTCTTCTCTCTTCTCTCTTCTCTCTTCTCTCTTCTCTCTTCTCTCCTCTCTCTCTTCTCTCCTCTCTTCTCTCTTCTCTCTTCTCTCTTCTCTCTTATCTCTTCTCTCTTCTCTCTTCTCTCTTCTCTCTCTTCTCTCTCTCTCTCTTTTCTCTCTCTCTTCTCTCTTCTCTCTTCTCTCTTCTCTCTTCTCTCTTCTCTCTTCTCTCTTCTCTCTTCTCTCTTCTTCTCTCTTCTCTCTCTTCTCTCTTCTCTCTCTTCTCTCTTCTCTTTCTTCTCTCTTCTCTTCTCTTCTCTCTTCTCTCTCTCTTCTCTTTCTTCTCTTTCTTCTTTCTTCTCTCTTCTCTCTTCTCTCTTCTCTCTCTCTCTTCTCTCTTCTCTCTTCTCTCTTCTCTCTTCTCTCTTCCCTCTTCCCTCTTTCCTCTTCCCTCTTCCCTCTTCCCTCTTCCCTCTCTCTTCTCTCTTCTCTCTTCTCTCTTCTCTCTTCTCTCTTCTCTCTTCTCTCTTCTCTCTTCTCTCTTCTCTCTTCTCTCTGCTCTCTTCTCTCTTCTCTTCTCTCTTCTCTCTTCTCTCTTCTCTTCTCTCTTCTCTCTTCTCTCTTCTCTCTTCTCTCTCCTCGCTCCTCGCTCCTCGCTCCTCGCTCCTCTCTCCTCTCTCCTCTCCCCTCTCCCCTCTCTCTCCCTAGAGCAGGCTTGAGTCCAATTATTCTCCCACTGCTGCCTTCTTTCTCGTGCTCCGACGTCATGTGTTCCGTCTTCTATTCGAGCAGATTGAAGGGAATAGGTCGACAAAAGGTTTTCACACTCCCTCTCACTTCTTCAGCCTCTTCTTTGCCGTGTTCTTACAACGGAGAAGAGTAAAACGTAAGAAGATGAGGAGTCAATCTCGCTACCTTCATGCCTTGTCGTCTTTCTTTTGTTCACTTTGCTCTTACACACGCGAAAACTGAAAATGCAAGAAGATAAACTGACGAGAAGGCAGGGAAGGAGACAGTCTTTGGCTCGCTGCCAAAATGAGAGAGCGACGCAACAAGGACATGACAAGAGTGCTTCGCTGTTCTCTTTTTGTGAGGATCGGGCAAACAACAGGGGGAAGAAATTCCTTCTCCCTCTTCTCCCTGTTCTTTGGCTCTCTCCTTACACAAAGACAAATAAAAACACAAGGCAAACAAATTTCAGTCACTACGTTCATCCGTCCTCGGGTTTCTTTTCCCCTGCTGTCGCTCTCTCCTTACAGAAAGACATTCGCATATACAAGGCAAACCAAAACCACTCACTACTTTCATTCTCCGTCCTCTTTAGTTTCCCTCTTTGTTCACTCTGTTCTTACAGGGAGGAACTGAACATGCAAGAGCACACCCCGATCTCGATACCATCATCCTCTCCCCCTCTCCCCCTCTCCCCCTCTCCCCCTCTCTCTCTCTCTCTCTCTCTCCCTCTCTCTCTCTCTCTCTCTCTCTCTCTCTCTCTTGTTCTTTCTTTTCACAAGACAAATGAATGAACAGAAGACATGGACAAGAGAAGCAAATGGACGAGAAAAGACGGAAGGATGCATCGTTTTGTTGGTGGCAAGAAGGGAGGCTCCCTCAGGGCAGGGCTGAATTCCATTGCACTCTTCTTTTTGCCTTCCTTCTCTCTTGTGTTTCCTATGTCTTCTGTTCTTTTGCTTTTAGGAAATTCAAGGGAACTGCTAAAAAAGGAGGAAGGAGTTGTTCTTGTCTCTTTTCGTTGCCCTTGCTCTTTTCTTTTCTCATTCAGCGAGAGAGGAAGAGACTGTAGGAGGAAAACAACAAAGAATGGACAAGAGCGCTTCTCTCTTATCTTGTTGAGAACAATGGATACGCCATCTTCTTGAAAAGGAGAAGCGGAACACAACGCACATATCGAAGACAAAAGAATACACGATGAGAAGAAGGGGGCGTTGCGTAGACAGACAAGACAATTCTGTTTTCATTGCTTTTCCATCGCTCTCTTCTCTCTTCAATTCTACCCCTGCCCTCTTCCTATTCCTTCTATGTTTTTACTCGTCTCAGAAAGGAATGGAAGGGCGGGCACTTTCCTTTTCTTTCGGTCTCGCTACAGGCAAAAGAGGAGAATGGAGATGAAATGGAATGAGACAAGCTTCGGTAAGGACCCCTCGCCTCCTCTTCCCTGCATTTTCTTGTACCTTTTCCCATTGAGGCTCATTCACTACTTTCAGCATCCCTCCTCTTTAGTTTCCCTCTTTGTTCAGTTTGTTCTTACAGTGGGGGAACTGAACATGCAAGAACACACACACAAATCTCGCTCCCTTCTCTCTTCTCTTCTCTTCAAGTCGCTTCGCTACTCTTCTCTTCTCTTCTCTTCTTCTCCTCTTCTCTTCTTCTCCTCTTCTCTTCTTCTCCTCTTCTCTTCTTCTCCTCTCTCCTCTCTCTCTCTCTCTCTCTCTCTCTCTCTCTCTGTCTGTCTCTGTCTGGCTTCTTTGTTCTTTTCTTAAACCCGTGACAACTGGATACACAAGAGGACAAGGAAAAGAGAAGCTAACGGGCGGGAAAGAAGGAAGGATGGATTGTTTTGTTCGTGGCAAGAAGGGAGCCCCCGCCCCCCCGTAGAGCAGGGCTGAGAGCCCTTACACCCTCTCTTTTGCTTTCTCTCTTTGCTTTCTCTCTCTCTCTCTCTCTCTCTCTCTCTCTCTCTCTCTCTCTCTCTCTCTCTCTCTCTCTCCTGCGTTCCCAGGTCTTCTGTTCTTTTGCGTTTAGGAAATTCAAGGGAACTGCTAAAAAAGGAGGAAGGAGTTTTTCTTGTCTCTTTTCGTTGCCCTTGCTGGCCCTTGCTCTTTTCTTTTTTGTTCAGCGAGAGAGGAAGAGATTGTAGGAGGAAAACAGCAAAGAATGGACCAGAGTGCTTCTCTCTTATGTTATTGAGAGAGACGGGGAAGAAGTTCATCCTCCTCGCTTTTTCCGTATGCTTTGGCTCTTGTTTTGCAGACGAAAACATGAATACACAAGAAGACATGAAGAGGCAACTGGGAGAAAACGACAAGGAGCTCGCACGGGTGCTTCTCTTTTCTTACTGGCAAAATAAGACATGTTGGGTTGATTTCCTGTGTTGGCTCTCATGCGCCTTCTTTCTCTCCTGCGTGCCTATGTCTTCTGTTCATGGTTTGAGGAGATTCAAAGGGACAGAAAAGATAGGCGACAAAGGTTTACCTGTCCCTTTCGCTGTCCTTGATCTTAAGAATCTTGTCTCAGTCAGCGAGAGAGGAAGACACAGTAGAAGCGAAACAGTAGGAATGCTTGAAAAAACAACGGATACATAAGAGGAAGAAGAAGAAGAAACTCCCGCTCCTCGCTTCTCGATCTTGTTCAGCTCTCTTCATGCAGAGTAGCAACATGAACACGCAAGGAAAAATCATCGCCTACCTTTATCCTTCCTTTTCTCCCTTCTCCCTTCTCCGTTCTCTCTTCTCTCTTCTCTCTTCTCTCTTCTCTCTGCTCTCTGCTCTCTGCTCTCTGCTCTCTGCTCTCTGCTCTCTGCTCTCTGCTCTCTGCTCTCTGCTCTCTGCTCTCTGCTCTCTGCTCTCAGCTCTCAGCTCTCAGCTCTCAGCTCTCAGCTCTCAGCTCTCAGCTCTCAGCTCTCAGCTCTCAGCTCTCAGCTCTCAGCTCTCTCTCTCTCTCTCTCTCTCTCTCTCTCTCTCTCTCTCTCTCTCTCTCTCTCTTCTTTGTCCCTTTCTTCGAGACGAGAAGCAGATGGATAAGACGAGATGGAAAGAGAGATTCTTTGCTTCGCTGCAGAATGTGGGGTGAAAACAACAGTAGACTGTTTGGGGAACAAGTCTTCCCTTTGCTCTTTTTGGGCATACAACAGGGCGAAGAAATTCCTTCTCCCCTCTTATCCCTGTTCTGTAGTCTATCGTTACAGAAAGACAAATACATATACAAGGTGCCAGTTTCACTCTTGTCCCACTCCTTTAGCGCTTTTCTTACAGCAGAAAAGCTGAACATGCAAGAATACAGCCTCCTCTCTCTTCTCTCTTCTTTGTTCTCTTGTACGTGACAAATGAATACAGAAGAGGACAAGGAAAAGAGAAGTTAATGGGCGGGAAAGAGGGCAGGGTGGATTGCTTTGTTCCTGGCAAGAAGGGAGCCCCCCCCCCCCCCGTAGAGCAGGGCTGAGAGCCCTTACACCCTCTCTTTTGCTTTCTTTCTCTCCTGCGTTCCCAGGTCTTCTGTTCTTTTGCGTTTAGGAAATTCAAGGGAACTGCTAAAAAAGGAGGAAGGAGTTTTTCTTGTCTCTTTTCGTTGCCCTTGCTGGCCCTTGCTCTTTTCTTTTCTCGTTCAGCGAGAGAGGAAGAGACTGCAGGGGGCAAACAACAAAGAATGGACAAGAGCCCTTCTCTCTTATCTTATTGAGAAATTGATAGGTAAGAGGAGGAAGAAACTCCCCTCTCCTCAGTCTCCATCTCTTCTCTTCTTTTCTCTTCTTTACGTGCTCCTCTCAAACCGAAGACAAAAGAACAAACGATGAAGGGAACATGATATCGACTGTTTTGGCTATCCTTCTTGCTTCTCATTGCTGTTCCATCGTTCTCTTCTCTCTTCAAGTCTATCCAGATATTTTCTTTTTTCCTTTCGACGAGGAGAATGGGAAGAGAAGGTCCTTTCTCTTCGTCCCTCGTGTTCCTTCCAAAACACGAAGGGCGTGCGGCGTGTGAAAAGGTAGAATTTCTACCCGCGTCGCGCAGGTATATAGGATGTATGTGTTGCATGAGCAGCTAGAATTTCTACCCACATCTTGTAGGTGTGTATATGTATTGTATATCACATAGAGAAACGGAGAGGAAAGGGCGGGAATACTCAAACCGTAAGACTAGGATTTGAGGGCATTGGGTTTTTGTATGTAACCCCGATCCAGCGAGAATATTGTGAGCAAGTATCTGGGTTCTGGGCCTTCCCACAAGCCCAACTTGCTCGCAAGTACATGGGTTGTCATTTCAATGTTTCCCAAAGGGTCACCCAGAACAATTCTCATTTCTCACACACACATCATCCCCAATACTCACAAATACATATCTCATATACCCTTCTCGTTTAAGGTTTAGATTTCTAAACAGCGTATTCGACGAAGGCTTAGGGTAAATTCCAAGATTTACACATGCTTCTTATTTAGTTTTGGGACATAGCCTTATTCCTAAACCTATTCCTTTAACGTTTAAGGCCAAAACGCACGCATGAGCCTTAGTTGTTTAAGGTTTTGCGCCGGACACTGAGGTCTATTAATTCTAGATTCTTAAACCACGCACCTGGGCACGACGAGGTTGCGGGAAAGGGGGGAGAATCGCGAACCTTATGGCTGAAGCTTAAGCCTAACCCTATTCCAAACCATATTCGCTGAAGATCTAGTGAATTCAGATCGTGTTTTAAGTTGGGGTCCCTGAAGGAGCAAAAAAGGGGGAAAAAATCCAACAAAATGAGCAATTTGGTGAAAACCCTTATGTTTTGGTCTGAGATGGAGCTGTGTAAAGGGTCCTTCCGAGTCCTTGCTCAGAAGACTTGCTCCTTTTCAATCTTCAAGGGTTTTAAAGAATGTAAGAGGTTTTTTCTAATTTTAAGGGGCCTCTGTGGCATATTCGTTAAGTATCAACAATCTTCTTCTGAAAGAACCCTCCGAGTTTTATCTCCTGAAAAGAGGAAAAGGAAAATGCTAAGCGAAGCGTTCACTCATTGTTTTCCCCTAAAAATTTTGCACCTTCACGGACCCCCAATGAAGGCCAAAAACAAAAGGGTTTTCACCAAATTGCTGGTGTTGATGATTTTGCGTCTTGCACGGACCCCAGCTAAAGCCAAAAACATAGGTGTTTTCGCCAAATTATTGTTCATTTGGGCGATTTTTGGCAATTTTGCACCTTCACAGACCCCCAGGTAAGGCAAAAACATCCGGATTTTCAATTTTTCGTGATTTTTTGCAATTTTGCGCGTTCACCGACCCTCAGCTAAGGCCAAAACAAAAAGATTTTCATCAAATTGCTGATTTTTGTGATTTTCCTGAGTTTGGTTGTTTTTTGCAATGTGGCGCCTTGACGGACCCCTATCCAAGGCCAAAACATAAGGATTTCCATCAAACTGCTGCTTTTGGTGCTTTTTGTAATTTTGCGCCTGCACCCACCCCCAGCTAAGGCCAAAACATAAGGATGTTACCAGATTGCGACTTTTGGCAATTTTGCGCCTTCACCGGCTTACTTAGGTGATTTGTTTGCGACGTGGCGCCTTGACGAACCTCAAACTATTCGAACACCCCCCCTCCCAATACTAAATTACGAGCCGGGCCTTCTCCCAATACTAAATTACGAGCCCGGGCCTTCTCCCAATACTAAATTACGAGCCCGGGCCTTCTCCCAATACAAAATGACGAGCCCGGACCTTCCCCCAATACTAAATTACGAGCCCGGACCTTCCCCCAATACTAAATTACGAGCCCGTGCCTTCCCCCAATACTAAATTACGAGCCAGGCCCTTCTCCCAATACTAAATTACGAGCCAGGGCCTTCCCCTCCTTTCCAGACTGGTCTCCCCGGGCCCCCCCCCAAACTATTCGAACTATTCGAACTATTCGAAATTATTCGAACTATTCGAACCCACTTGGTTCGAATAGTTCGAATAATTTCGAATAGTTCGAATAGTTCGAATAGTTTGGGCGCCCCAGGCCGGGCCCCAAACTATTCGAACACCCCCCCTCCCAATACTAAATTACGAGCCCGGGCCTTAATTACGAGCCCGGGCCTTCTCCCAATACTAAATTACGAGCTCGGGCCTTCTCCCAATACTAAATTACGAGCCCGGGCCTTCCCCCAATACTAAATTACGAGCCCGGCCTTCCCCCAATACTAAATTACGAGCCCGGGCCTTCCCCCAATACTAAATTACGAGCCCGGGCCTTCCCCCAATACTAAATTACGAGCCCGGACTAAATTACGAGCCATGGCCTTCCCTTCCTTTCCAGACTGGTCTCCCCGGGCCCCCCCCCCCCAAACTATTCGAACTATTCGAACTATTCGAAACTATTCAAACTATTCGAACCCCCTTGGTTCGAATAGTTCGAATAGTTTCAAATAATTCGAATAGTTTGAATAGTTTGGGCGCCCCAGGCCGGGCCCCAAACTACTCCCAAAACAAAATTACGAGCCCGGGCCTTCTCCCAATCGTAAATTACGAGCCCGGGCCTTCTCCCAATACTAAATTACGAGCCCGGACCTTCCCCGAATACTAAATTACGAGCCCGGGCCTTCCCCCAATACTAAATTACGAGCCCGGACCTGCCCCGAATACTAAATTACGAGCCCGGGCCTTCCCCCAATACTAAATTACGAGCCAGGGCCTTCTCCCAATCGAGCACGAGCCCTCCTTTCCAGACTGGTCTCCCCGGGCACCCCACCCCCCTAAACTATTCGAACTATTCGAACTATTCGAAATTTTTCGAACTATTCGAACCCCCTTGGCTCGAATAGTTCGAATAGTTTGGGGCACCAGTTTTGTGCGGCATTTGCAGGACTTTTGCAAGGTGCCAAGGGGATCCCGGCAAATTTTGACAGGCAACGTTGTTCCTACCCTTTCCCGTTTTGCGTGGTTTTTGCAGGACTTTTGCAGGGTGCCAAGGGTATCCCGGCAAATTTCGACCCGCAAAGTTGTTCCTACCCGTTCCCGTTTTGTGTGATATTTGCGGGACTTTTGCAGGGCGCCAAGGGGATCCCGGCAAATTTCGACCCGCCAAGTTGTTCCTACCCGTTCCCGTTTTGCGTGGCATTTGCAGGACTTTTTCAGGGCGCCAAGGGGATCCCGGCAAATTTCGACCCGCAAATGTTGTTCCTACCCGTTCCCGTTTTGTGTGGTATTTGCAGGACTTTTGCAGGGCGCCAAGGGGATCCCGGCAAATTTCGACCAAAGTTGTTCCTACCTGTTCCCGTTTTGTGCGGTACTTGAAGAACTTTTCCAGGGTGCCAAGGGGATCCCGGCAAATTTCGACCCGCAAAGTTGTTCCTACCCGTTCCCGTTTTGTGTGTTATTTGCGGGACTTTTGCAGGGCGCCAAGGGGATCCCGGCAAATTTCGACCCGCCAAGTTGTTCCTACCCGTTCCCGTTTTGTGTGGCATTTGCAGGACTTTTTCAGGGTGCCAAGGGGATCCCGGCAAATTTCGACCCGCAAAGTTGTTCCTACCCGTTCCCGTTTTGTGTGTTATTTGCGGGACTTTTGCAGGGCGCCAAGGGGATCCCGGCAAATTTCGACCCGCAAAGTTGTTCCTACCCGTTCCCGTGTTGTGTGGTATTTGCGGGACTTTTGCAGGGTGCCAAGGGGATCCCGGCAAATTTCGACCCGCAAAGTTGTTCCTACCCGTTCCCGTTTCGTGTGGTATTTGCGGGACTTTTGCAGGGTGCCAAGGGGATCCCGGCAAATTTCGACCTACAAAGTTGTTCCTACCCGTTCCCGTTTTGTGTGTTATTTGCGGGACTTTTGCAGGGTGCCAAGGGGATCCCGGCAAATTTCGACCCGCCAAGTTGTTCCTACCCGTTCTCGTTTTGTGTGGTATTTGCGAGACTTTTGCAGGGTGCCAAGGGGATCCCGGCAAATTTCGACCCGCAAATGTTGTTCCTACCCATTCCCGTTTTGCGTGGTATTTGCGGGACTCTTCCATGGTGCCAAGGGGATCCCGGCAAATTTCGACCCGCAAAGTTGTTCCTACCCGTTCCCGTTTTGTGTGGTATTTGCGGGACTTTTGCAGGGTGCCAAGGGGATCCCGGCAAATTTCGACCCGCAAAGTTGTTCCTACCCGTTCCCGTTTTGTGCGGTATTTGCGGGACTTTTGCAGGGTGCCAAGGGGATTCCGGCAAATTTTGACCTTTGGGGGCCCCAGGCCGGCGCGAACCCCCCTTCCTCCCAAACTGGTCTCCCCGGGGACCCCCCAAACTATTCGAACTATTCGAACTATTCGAAACTATTCGAACTATTCGAACCCCCTTGGTTCGAATAGTTCGAAGAGTTCGAATAGTTTGGGGCACCAGCCCTCGCCCCCAAACTATTCGAACTATCCGAACCCCCCTGGTTCGAATAGTTCGAATAGTTTGGGGTACCAGGCCGGGCCCCCAAACTATTCGAACTATTCGAACCCCCCTGGTTCGAATAGTTCGAACAGTTGGTTTGGGGCACCAGGCCGGGCCCCCAAACTATTCGAACTATTCGAACCCCTCTGGTTCGAATAGTTCGAATAGTTTCGAATAGTTTCGAATAGTTCGAATAGTTCGAATAGTTCGAATAGTTCGAATAGTTTGGGGGCCCGGCCTGGGGCCCTCACACTATTCGAACTATTCGAACCCCCCTTTCTCCCAAACTGGTCTCCCCGGGGACGCCCCAAACTATTCGAACTATTCGAACTATTCGAAACTATTCGAACTATTCGAACCCCCCTGGTTCGAATAGTTCGAATAGTTCGAATAGTTTGGGGCACCAGCCCTCGCCCCCAAACTATTCGAACTATTCGAACCCCCCTGGTTCGAATAATTCGAATAGTTCGAATAGTTTGGGGGCCCCAGGCCGGGCCCCCAAACCATTCAAACTATGCGAACCCCCCTTCCTCCCAAACTGGTCTCCCCGGGCAACCCCCAAACTATTCGAACTATTCGAACTATTCGAAACTATTCGAACTATTCGAACCCCCCTGGTTCGAATAGTTCGAATAGTTCGAATAGTTTGGGGCACCAGCCCTCGCCCCCAAACTATTCGAACTATTCGAACCCCCCTGGTTCGAATAGTTCGAATAGTTCGAATAGTTCGAATAGTTTGGGCCTCCAGGCCGGGCCCCCAAACTATTCGAACTATTCGAACCCCCCTGGTTCGAATAGTTCGAATAGTTTCGAATAGTTCGAATAGTTCGAATAGTTTGGGGGCCCCAGTCCGGACCCCAAACCATTCAAACTATTCGAACCCCCATTTGAATGTTCAGAAAAGACGCATGGTCACATAATACAGGAAGGTTCCTCGTACATATATATATATATATGTATATATATATATATATAATGTAATATCAGATTATATAATAAAATGTAAGATAATATAATATCATATAATATTACACATATATATATATACTTCCCCTAAATAAAATACAGGAGCTCGAACTGCTAGCTCCTGGAACAAACAAAAACAGGAGGCAACTCCTGAAACACAACCCGTGGCCTCCTCGGCAGGCCCTTCGATCTCCAAAATCCAGATCCTGCAAGAAGCAGCTGCAGCACATGAAACACTTGCAACCCTTCGGAGTTATGCTGAAGCTGATCCTGCGCTTGCTGCTAAGCATGCGCCACACTGGAAACCTTTTTCCAGGAAGATGCCCTCCATTGCGCGCAGTTGCAAGCTACTGCTCGGGACCCTTTCTTTTCTGACCCCTCTTCTCACCCTCAGCCTCCTTGTCCTCATCCTCCAAGAGCTCCACCACAGGTGCTTGAGATGGATCCACACCGGGCACTGGCATCGGGTGACTCGGCATCCCACCCTGAGCAGCAGCAAGCTGACTCCCCAAGCTGGCCAATAAGGGCATCAGGCCAGCCATCACATCTTGGCTGCGTGTAAAAGACTCTTAAAGCAAAACAAAACAGCCGACTGTGTGTATAAAAAAATTTTATGTGGCAAGCCAGGTACCTCCAGACCCTGCAGCTCCACTGCTCTGCCCTCCCTGAAAGATATTCACCACGATCGACGGGGCTTGGGCTGGTGCCGGCCGGGGCTTGGGCTGGGGCTTGGGCTCCTCTCGCTTTCTCTTGCATAGTCCCATTCCCAAAGCCACTGGGTCCACTCGAACCATAGGAACTTTCGGTTGCTGGAAAGCCCTGGGCAGTGGGATCGAGGGTTGCAAGTCGCCCCCTGGCCACTTCCGCTCATACCGAGCCACCTGAGTTGCTTAAAACAAAACAAAAAATCAGGAGTGCACGAAAATACACTCCTGAAAACAGCTAAGTCACCGTGGTGCTGCTGTACCCTCGCTCCAAGCCCCGAATTCGCCTCATCTGGCCCTTGCTCTTCTTGATCTTCTTCTTGACCGGGGCCTTGTCCTTCTTCTGCTTCTTCTGATATGCTTTTACCCTGGTGAGCATGTGCTTGTACTGCTCTCCCTGGCCAGTCCAGCTCTTGTTGCCCGAAGTGCCTCGCTTCCAATACTCCCAGTTCCTCTTGGTAGCATAGAAGGCGACCTTTGCTGCTTGCTCAAGTTAAATGATCATTTTCAAAAGTTAAAAAATACCCTAGCTGGGAGACCCGAAAACCTCCCGAAAATATTCAATGCAAGCCACACATGTGGGGTTTGCACACCCTCCTTTTCGGAGGTAACTCTTCGTCTCGCAATAGTCGCAATCCCTGAAGGCATGCACATGGGCCCCTGTCTTTGGATCCACCACTGGGTCCTGGGTCTCTGAGCTCTCATCGCCCGACTCATCTTCAGACTCGGGCTCGTCGCCCCTTGAAGGGCCAAATTTGCCCTTGTCGTCCCTTGGAGGGCCTTTGCCCCCGTCGCCCGTAGGAGGGCCTTGATCGACCGATGCCATGGCAGACATCCTATATGTACAGCTCAAACCCTCTAGACAAAGCTCTGGGCTCGAGAGGCATCCACTGCAAAAAAGAACATGCCCCAAAACTGCAAGGCGTCAAAACTGCTGCACAGGAGCTGGCAAGCTACCCGAAAAAAGAGAGGCACACTGCAAAAACGAACATGCACCAAACCTGCTGCAAACGAGACCGGTCCTTCTGCATGGACCGAGCTCCCATGAAGCTGCCAGGAGGGTCACCACCTCGGCACGTTTATGTATATATATATATATATATACATATATATCCATATGTAATATACACATAACATATATATATATATATATAGGGTTTAGGGTTTAGGGGTCTAGGGGTCTAGGGTTTAGGGGTTTAGGGCTTCAGGGGTTTAGTGATTTTTTGGAAGCATGTCGATCTTTGCACTGCAACTACACGTGCAAGAAGGTCGTCACCTACAACACGAAACATGAGCACTTCCATCTTCTGGGCACCTCGCTGGTCCCATGGCATCGCTGTCAAAATGTCTATAGACAGGACACACAGAAATGGTTTCTTTCTGCTCCTGAAAACAGAAAAAAAACAGGAGCTTCTCGGCAAAGAAAAAAACATGCCTCCATGTTGCACAAAGCAGTAAATGGCTGCAGCAATCCCTGTCAAGCTCAAACATGTGCACAGGCAGAGCAAGAAACTTCAGAAAGAAGACTGACTTTGTGGCCACTCTTGCAAATGGGCTAGGTGTGTCTGCTGCCTCTTGTCGAAGGCAACAATCCAGAAGTTGCATGCTTAGCGTGCCGAAATTTTCAATGGAACAACTCGCTTTAGGCCTCGGTGTGCCTAAACAAGGAGTGCTCAGGGCATCTGTGCATAAATCCATGCACGAACATCTGCAGTGCTCTCCTTGTTCCGGAGCTTCTGCAGAGCTTCGTCGCAAATCTTTGAGAGCACATCCTTGGGACACTCGTGCCCCTGGATGCTGAGGATCGCCTTCTTCTGCTCCTTCGCTCCATCTTTCCAGATTGCTCGGAAGCAATAGCTGTTGTTGCTGTTCCTGTACTCCTTTCGAAGTGTCGCCTCCTCTGGCCAGGAGACAGCAGCTTCAGCCTCAGGCTCTGGTGCAGCAGGCTCTGGGCCGGCAGCCTCTGGGCCGGCAGGCTCTGGGCCGGCAGGCTCTGGGCCAACAAGCTTTGTCACAGACTTGGCCACTGCAGGCTTCTTTTGGCTAGCCTTAGCCCCTGCAGGCTTCTTGAGGGCCTTCTTGGGCCCAGCCTGAGATTCCAACTTGGCCACGAGAACCAGATTGGGGATCTCTGTCTGCTTCTCTTCGCCATCCGAAAATTTTGCCACCAAGAAGCCATCCTGGCCCATGCTCATTTGTCCCACCTCTTGGGAATCTCCGGTGATCTTCACTAGGGCAGGCTTGGACATATCCGCGTGGTAAATTACCTGAGGTCTCGTCGAGGCCGAAGGAAGCTGGTACTTGGCTTTGATGCTGCTTGTTGGGCCTGCCGTTGGCACAACACAGCTCGATGCCTCAGTTAAGCGATCTTCGGAGCTCAGCGAAATGTGTGGAGTCAGCTGCCTCTGCACCGGCAGTGTGGATGGGGCGCTCTTACTGCGACTTCGTGACCTCGGAGCAGGGGACTTTGGCTTGGGGCTGACAGGGTCGCTGCCTCTCGAAGCCACACTCTTCCTCGAAGCATGGTCTGCAGACGTCAAGAGTTCTGGCAAACCAAGCTGGTTCCGGATGAAGACACAAAGCTTCTTCACAGAGGGGGTCAGTCGCTCTCCTGTTTTGAGATTTCTGGCACGACTGAATGTCGTTTTGTAGATCTCATTCACTTTGTTTGCAAGTGCAGTGACTTCTTCACCACTGACACCGGGATAGGCCAAGTGAATGGCTCCTTTCAACAACGTTGCTGTGGGCCTGGGGGTTACAGCAAGCACTTCCTCCAGAAACTCCCCGTACTTCTCCACAAAGCTTTCTGTGCTCAGGAGGACATCGTTGCTGTCTACCCCATTAAAATTGCCTCGCACAATCTTAAGCAGGTCTTTGGGCTTGGCTTCGTTGGACCTGCGACTCATGGCTGAAGTGTACAGGCCACCCAGAAAAATTCGTTGCACTCTTGAGCCAACAATACCAAGGAAGCATGCAACAAAATCCAGCAGATATATATATATATATATATACATATGCATATACCATGCTTTGCATGTTTCCGAAACAGGAGTCCGACATGATCAGACACCTGAAATTTGGTTAAAAAAATTAAGCTGCCGTGGAGTCATGAAAACACACACGATATTCAGAACTGGAAGCCTTAAATAAGGTACCAGCTGGAAGCCTTGAATAGGGCTGTTGCGTCACACCTGGCAAGCTTATTTAAGGGATCCCTTAAATAAGAGCAATTGGAGCTTCAGGGAACGCACTCGTCAGGCCCACCCGGCTGAGGGCGCTACATGTTGCTTGTGTTGATTTTGCCGTTGTGGACGGGGAAGGTGGGTGTTTGTTTGTGCGCTTCCCTTGGTTAGTAAGAGCGAGAACGCCAAGGAAGTGCTTTGCGCATTGCGCGGGCCTTTGTCTGCTAGTAAGAGCGAGAACGCAGCAAAGGTTTGTGCTTTCGATGCATCCAGTTCGCGTGCGGTTGCTGTGCTGCTTGCTGTGTGGCTTTACCAGCCTGCATGCGTGAGGGCTGTGCTGCTCACTGTGTGGCTTACACCAGCCCTTAGCCTGTTGATGCGAATAACTGCCCTACACCCAGCAGTAAGCCTGCCTCTCCCGCCCGTGCGTATCAACTCTTTGCAACAGTGGAGTGCGCAATTGCCACGCCCCCTAGCTAGTACGAGCCTTGCCGCCAGGTGCCCGCACATGCACAGGCTCGAGGTGCACAGGCCAGTCCGGGTCAGGCGTGGCTGTAGGTGCCCGCGCATGCACAGGCTCAAGGTGCACAGGCCCTTCCGGAAGGCCCAGAAGTCCTTTGGCCTATCAAACTGTTGCCTAAACCCTCCCGGAAGGCTCAGAAGTGATTAGGCTTCTCAAATTGCTGCCTGAAAATTTCTCCGGAAGGCCCAGCAGAAGGCCCAGAAATGATTAGGTTTCTCAAACTGCTGTCCCAACAGTTGCCTGAAGGCCCAGAAGTGATTAGGCTTCTCAAACTGCTGCCTCAACCTTCCATGGAAGGCTCAGAAGTGATTAGGCCTCTCAAACTGCTGCCTAAAACTTCTCCGGAAGGCCCAGCAGTGTGGCAGTGAGTAGACCTCTCAAACTGCTGCCTAAAACTTCTCCAGAAGGCCCAGAAGTGATTAGGCCCCGCAAACGGCTGCCGGAACCTTCGCCAGAAGGCCCAGAAGGGATGTGAGGAACTATTGCTTCAGCCTTCTCCAGCAGGCCCAGAAGTGATTAGGCCTTGCACTTTGCTGTGGGTCCCGCATCAGGTGTAGTCACGGGGTAAGCCTGCTTGAAGTGCTCTCCACAAAAAATCGGCCGCTGCGCGGGGCTCCGAGTTACAAGGCCCCTTGACTCTCACACTTGACGCGCGGTTGGCTGCAGACCGTTAAGCAGCCTTGGGGGCCTTGAACTGCACCAGGCTAAGCATGCCAGGCCGATAGGCTCCCGGTACCTGGGAAGCACATGAGCCAAGTGCCAGCCAGCAGCCTTTGGGGCTTTTGTGCCGTCTCAAAAATCGGCCGCTGCGCGGGGCTGTAAGAATATGGCCTCTTGCAAGCAGTGCTCCAGGCCCGCCCTATGGCCATGAGGTCGAGCCTCAAAACTTTCCGCGCAAACACAAGGAGCCTCCAAATAGGGTACTCCCCTAATAGCTATGTGAGGACGCCCGGACTCACACAGCGCCGACGGCAGCATTGTGTAGCTTGCAAGAAGAATCCATTGCCTTGCTCTGGATTGCCTAGAAGTCAACATTTTGCAAGCTTGATGCACACTCGCATTTTTTAGGCACAACTTCTTCTCGTTGGGAACGCCCGCTCCCAACCGTAGTTAAGCATTGCGTCAACTGAGCCCTCAGTTGTCCTTTACATTAAACTTTTGTTGGGAACGCCCGTTCCCTTCCGCAAGAACATAGTTTCTTTGGGTTTCTTGCGCGTCTGTGCAGTACGGATAGCTTCGGCGTAAGGTATCTGCACTATGCTGCAAGCGCGAATTAGTTTTACCAAACCTTTAAACTTTGCTGCGCATGGGAAGATAGGAGCATGTTTTTGCCGCAGTCTGAGATCAATGTTTACCTTTTGAACGCCGTGCATCATTCTCGAATGGCCCAAACGCACTCGTCAGGCCCACCCGGCTGAGGGCGCTACATGTTGCTTGTGTTGATTTTGCCGTTGTGGACGGGGAAGGTGGGTGTTTGTTTGTTTGTGCGCTTCCCTTGGTTAGTAAGAGCGAGAACGCCAAGGAAGTGCTTTGCGCATTGCGCGGGCCTTTGTCTGCTAGTAAGAGCGAGAACGCAGCAAAGGTTTGTGCTTTCGATGCATCCAGTTCGCGTGCGGTTGCTGTGCTGCTTACTGTGTGGCTTTACCAGCCTGCGTGCGTGAGGGCTGTGCTGCTCACTGTGTGGCTTACACCAGCCCCCCAGCAGAAAGCCTGCCTCTCCCGCCCGTGCAGGGTATCAACTCAACTCTTTGCAACAGTGGAGTGCGCAATTGCCACGCCCCCTAGCTAGTACGAGCCTTGCCGCCAGGTGCCCGCACATGCACAGGCTCGAGGTGCACAGGCCCGTCCGGGTCAGGCGTGGCTGTAGGTGCCCGCGCATGCACAGGCTCAAGGCGCACAGGCCCTTCCGGAAGGCCCAGAAGTCCTTTGGCCTATCAAACTGTTGCCTAAACCCTCCCGGAAGGCTCAGAAGTGATTAGGCTTCTCAAACTGCTGCCTGAAACTTCTCCGGAAGGCCCAGCAGTGGGTCGGCCTCTCCAACTGCAGCCTAAAAATTTTCCTGAAGGCCCAGCATTGGGTAGACCTCTCAAACTGATGCCTCAAACATCTTCAGAAGGCCCAGAAATGATTAGGCCTCTCAAACTGCTGTCCCAAAGGCCCAGAAGTGATTAGGCTTCTCAAACTGCTGCCTCAACCTTCCATGGAAGGCTCAGAAGTGATTAGGCCTCTCAAACTGCTGCCTAAAACTTCTCCGGAAGGCCCAGCAGTGAGTAGACCTCTCAAACTGCTGCCTAAAACTTCTCCAGAAGGCCCAGAAGTGATTAGGCCCCGCAAACGGCTGCCGGAACCTTCGCCAGAAGGCCCAGAAGGGATGTGAGGAACTATTGCTTCAGCCTTCTCCAGCAGGCCCAGAAGTGACTAGGCCTAGCACTTTGCTGTGGGTCCCGCATCAGGTGTAGTCACGGGGTAAGCCTGCTTGAAGTGCTCTCCGCAAAAAATCGGCCGCTGCGCGGGGCTCCGAGTTACAAGGCCCCTTGACTCTCACACTTGACGCGCGGTTGGCTGCAGACCGTTAAGCAGCCTTGGGGGCCTTGAACTGCACCAGGTTAAGCATGCCAAGCCGATAGGCTCCCGGTACCTGGGAAGCACATGAGCCAAGTGCCTGCCAGCAGCCTTTGGGGCTCTTGTGCCGTCTCAAAAATCGGCCGCTGCGCGGGGCTGTAAGAATATGGCCTCTTGCAAGCAGCGCTCAAGGCCCGCCCTATGGCCATGAGGTCGCAAAACTTTCGGCGCAAACACAAGGAGCCTCCAAATAGGGTACTCCCCTAATAGCTATGTGCGGACGCCCGGACTCACACGCTGTGTAGCCACACCAGCCCCTTGCCTGCCCCCGCTCGCCGGGGGGGGAGGGGGCGCCTTTTCTTGCACTCTGTTTGCATTGTGCCTTTGTGCGCGTTCGTACCTTTCTTTCAGTGTGCTTGAAATTTTCTTGCCAGCCCAAAAGGGAGTCCTGAGTGCTATTGCTACGGCCCTGGCGCTTGTGTGGGGACTGTCTCTACGGACGCGTTGAGCAGTTTAGGTGACGGAGGTTCCTTGCCTTACGGCCTACCCATACTTTCGCTTAATGTCTGTACTAGACGTGGCGCAGCATTGCTATGGGTGACGGGCAGCTGAGTGATTGGTGAAGGTAGGTTCTTGTTTGCGTTGGTCTCACCTCGCTGGCCTTGCGTTAAGTTGTCTTGCAATAAGGGCCTCTGCGCTAGCGGTTGCTTCTTTGTAGTCACGACTTCTTTTTCACTCGCTGGCTTGTACAGGTTGGCTCTCAAAGTAGTTGTCCTTGTCTCACACCTAGTCGAGCCCAACAAGACCGGCCTACTGCGCTACTGATGTAGTAAAGAGGCGTCAGTCCAAAAAAACACATCAGCGGTCCAGTGGGCAGGTCTTGGCAACGGAAGGACATCTACTTTGAAAAGCCAAACTGTGCAAGCCAGCAAGTGTTAAAGAAGTTGTAACTGCAAACAAGCAACCGCTAGCGCAAAGGACCTTATTGCAAGACAACTTAACGCAAGGCCAGCAAGGTAAGACCAATGCAAACAAGAACCTGCCGGCACCAATCACTTAGCTTCCCGTTACCCATAGCAATGCAGCGTGGAAAAAGAGCAGTGGGCCCTTCCCCTGCGCAGCTGGAGCAATGGAGAACAACGTGGCAGCGGCATCGGCATCGCGTGCCTCCCACCAAGGCAACAACCAAAACGCTTGGCAGTAATGCTGCAGAAACTGGAAGAAGGACCTGGGCAAGGGAAAAGACCGGATTAGCATGGAAGGTGGTTTTGATCTGGCAAATAGTTTGCACTTTGCGAACCGCGCTCTGTGCTCTTTTAAAACAGCACGAATTCTGCTACTACTGGTCTACCATAACCTCTTCGTGTTCTGAGAGAGGGCCGTTTCACCGTAGAATTCGATTGTGGTTGCTTTGTTTGGTTTGCTTTGTTGCTCCTCCAAGTAGCTTGATCGTCTTGTCGCAATAGACCGGCCCACTGTGCTGCTGATGTGGTAAAGGGGCGTCTGCTTTAAAAAAAGAGGAACCGGACAAACTCCAAATGGTATGAGCGCATGCTTGACCTCAAGCGCGTGTGAAGAGAGCGCAACTTGATGCTGAAACGTATGTTGGGAGCTTCTGGTGATAGTCGAAGCTTTCGTGTTATTCCTGGCTGATGTGCATGCTTTTGTGAAGGTTTTGCCCGCCATTGCTACATTGCGGGATCATAAAGTAGTTTGGTGTGGCCACCCTTGAAAAACCTTAGACGCTGCTAGAGATGCAGTCCTTAAAGAGTTTTTTGCTTGTTGGTTTGCTCAAGAGTTGATGGTGCACCAGACATGTGGCAGGTCCTGGCCGCCCGAATCAATCCACGCATGGGGCATCTTTGTGTTTGCAGGTTTGGCAGGTGATTCGTTGGGCTGTTGATCCGGGCTTGCGTTGTTCCTTGGGATGTTCCCCCTTATACTAACAGTCCTAAATTGGGATTAGAATAGGGGGTACTATACTCGCCATTCAGGACTGTTAGTATAAGGGGGAACATCCCAAGTTGTTCCTTTTTGAAGTGCTGGTGTATACTTGAACAGTCAGGTGCTTACTCCCAGGTTGCTCCTCTACAGGCATTGCAACTACTATAGGGGTCGGATTAATTACTAATGGTATTCCCTTAGGGTCCCTTTGTAATTGTACTATAGTAACCCCCAAAACCCTGTTTTAATTATTAAGTCCCCCATACTACATGGATGTACAGTCTTGCGCCCATCTACGACTCGTCGGATAAGGAGGTGACGATGATGAGGCCACTTGTATCTGCAGAATAGATCGATAATGATATCTGCAGCACATGTGCCATTGGATGATGCAAGATGATGTCCGACACGCATGTTCACGCGGCACGCAGCATGGCTTCTGACCCTGTTGCTCTATGGCACATTTTGTCTCAAGCTAGGCACATTTGCAACTTTTCGTCCTTTGACAAAATCATGCTTGTGTATTTGTCGGCCTGGCTTCTCTTTCACCATTGGGTTGCTGTGGCCGGGTCCCGGTTGCTGTCATCTGTTGGCAATGTGGGCTCGCATAATATGTTCGGACCAGATGGACCTAAGTTCAGCGACGTGAGCCAGGGAATGCTTGGTGATTGCTTCTGGCTCGCCGCAATCGCGTCTGTTGCCCATCATCAGCCGCACTTGATCCAGGACATGGTGGAAGTCTCCCTGAAAGAGCAGGAGGCCTATCCTGTGCATGTTGTGCGGTTCATGCTTGCTGGAAAGACGTTCCCCGTCGCTGTAGATGAGATGATGCCAGTGTGGGAAGGCACCATGATGCCGAAGTATGCAACACTTCGCAAAGATCAGCACTCGTGGCCCTTGATCTTCGAGAAGGCGTTTGCCAAGCTATTTGGCAGCTTCAGGTCCATAGCGAGTGGACAGGGCAGCGAAGCTTTCAAAGCCATTGTCCAAGCACCCGTTGACTACGTCGCGCACGCAAACAACTTTCTTGTCAACCATGACAAAGTGTCTTAGTAGTAGAGTAGGTAACCTTTCACCTTTTTGGGCAATATAACCCCCTTCACCCCAAACCCCTACGTCTACACCCTAAACCCTAAACCCTAAACCTTAAACCTTAAACCTTAAACCTTAAACCCTAAACCCTAAACCCTAAGGACAACTAAGGTGTGGGACGAGCTGCTTGAGGCAGCCCAGCAAGGACACCCTATGGTGGCCTCCAGCCAGGCGGATACACATGGCATCGCGGATCATCATGCTTCTGGGTTTAGGGTTTAGGGTAGGGTTTAGGGCTTAGGGTTTAGGGTTTAGGATTTATGGTTTAGTGTTTCGGGATAGTTTTTAATTTCCCCTTCTTTCCTTATAAGGGAACCAAGTCAAAAAGAATGTTCAAAGGGTTTAAAGCACAACCCAGGCTTATGCAGTCTTGAATGTCTCAACGATGGAGGTGAACGGGAAGCAGGAAAGGACAATTCGTCTCTTCAACCCATGGCATCACAGCACGTACCGTGGCAAGGTTCCGAATCCAGGTGCGGCCGCCACGGGAGACTTCCGCATGTTGTTGGAGGAGTATGTTGAGTCCTTCAGCCACACGGCGGTTGCCAAGGTGAAGCCGGGCTATGTGATGTCCTACACAATCCTTTCAAAGGGTACTGACAGGCTGCTAAAGCGAGTCCAGTTTGAGGCTACCAACAGCAAGCCCTTCTCCGTGCAACTGGCGTGGCCAGACAGGCGCATCTCGAGGCGCGGCAACTGCGACGTGTTGGATCCGAGGGCGTTCCTACAGATCACGACACCCGAAGGCATGAGCCTTAGGAGCAGTCATTCCGACCCAATGCGCCGAGCTCTGGAGATGTCAAATGTACGTGTCGATCTCCCTGGGTCTATGGGACCATACTTCGCAGACATCGAGATCCACTTTCCGCAAGGAGAATGGGTGGACGAAGTGGTGTTGAACGCGTATGCGAGCGAGGAGATGAAGATTGTGGACGCGGCGAGCTGGCCAGATGACGTGAAATTTGGCAACTGGATGAGTACACGTTACACTTCTTGGGATACTATAATCCCCCTGTAGAAATGAAAATGTACTTTCTTTTTGGGGCTTAATTATGAACTCAGCAACTAAGGAAGTGGGTGGAGTTGGGAGGGTTTGAAAATCGAAAGGTGAATGGTATCTACGAAGAGCGGCACAGCTTTGAATTCCTTGCTCAAGCGAGGGAGACGTATTGGCACAGGGACTACTGGCTTATGATGCCTGTATATGTGGACAGCACTTTTCTCTATTGGTGTGAGGCTGATCGCCGCTGGCAGGTCGCCGAAGCAGGTCAGCTGGAGGAAGTGCGACAGGGAGGCTGCCCAGCCCTTGCAAAAGCCCTGCCCGGGGACGACGTGCTGTCACCAGACTTGCCCAAGAACTTCCAAGTGCCTGTGGATAAGCTGTGGATGAAGGTCACGTCTGCTGGAGTTGTGCGCAACAGCAATTCTCAATTCACGGCCAACAGCCTCATAGAGGAGCGCGCTGCGGGGTCGTGTAGAGAGGTCCTCGATCGAATGCAAACATTGAACAATGCAGATGACATCGCAGCCAAGCGCTTTGACGAGCTCTTCCCACCTGACTATTCATCCATTGCCAAGCCGGGTGAGAGGTGCGGAGACAAGGCTCGACAGCAGGATGAAGACTGCAGAAAGATGAGCGAGTGGGCTGCACTTTCAGACATCGTGGCGTTTGCTGCGGCCGCATAGGCGTCGACCACCCCTCAGCTCCCAAGAGTGCGGACCAGCGCAGCTCCCCAGTGTGCTTGGGTCTGCTTTAGGTCAACAGGATCTTGCATAGAGCGTTGACGTACATTGCAGCGGAAAAGCAAGAATGAGAGAGGGCTTCGAAACACATGCGTTAATACAGATGATGGGCGTCGTAAGACCGGTGCTCCTATGCCAGGCTCCAGCCAACGATGACTCGATCCCACATGAGAGTCACTGTCTCTCCTCGAGAAGGGATTCCTGAGATGTGTTCCGACTTTAGGGTTTGCTGCAGGGTTTCGGGTTTTGACCTCGTTACCGTCACCTTGCATAAGGGTTTTAGGGTTTAGGGTTTAGGGTTTTGACCTCGTTGCAGTAAACTTGCATTGGAAGAAAATGTGGCCCAGCCATGATCGCCTTTGTGTCGCTGGTGAACCACATAAGGTCGCTTCCGAAATTCGGGGCACCTTTTAGTCAGAGGGGGCCTTGCCTATTTCGGCTATGATACCACCCACCCTACCACCCCCCCCACCCAGATGCCTGAACCCACTCTAACCCCATCTCCAGACCCAGATGCCTGAAACCCACTCTCCAGAACCGCACTCCCCAGACCCAAATGCCTGAAAACCCAACCCACCACCCCATTGCCTGAAACCCCTAAACCCTAAACCCTAAACCTTAAACCCTAAACCCTAAACCCTAAACCCTAAACCCACTCTTCAGACCCACCACACCACCCCATTGCCTGAAACACCCAATCTCCAGATGTAACCCAAGATCCAACCCAAGCTACACTCCTCACACCCCAGCAACAGCAACCTATCTAGGTGTCATTGGTCAAAACGGGGGGGTTCGAAGCAGGTTCCGTTGGCGCGCCCAGAGCAGAGAACAGGCTCAAGCAGCTATGGTTATACCCAGAAAGGTTGCTCCCGTCAGCCAGGCGGAACCGTATGTGCGACCGGAATGTGATGGTGGTCTGCAGTCTCATGGTGATGGTGTTCTGCAGTCTCATGGTCCTCTATGGCCTTCTCCAGATCGTGACCGCGCTCAGTTAACGCCGTCGTTGGTGCCTTGCAACTTCCTCGGATTGTTAGCACTTTGTGTTTTGGTTCTTGCACACCCCAAGTAGCACACAATCCGAAGACTCAAGGCACTAGACCCGTAAATGTTGGAGCCAAGCGTCTGTTCAGGACGTACCACGCATCGGCAATCAGTGGGATGTCCGGGCTCTCTGCTTTCTTTGGCGGAGGGGTTGGCGGATT
This sequence comes from Symbiodinium natans, assembly GCA_905221605.1. Taxonomy (NCBI): domain Eukaryota; class Dinophyceae; order Suessiales; family Symbiodiniaceae; genus Symbiodinium; species Symbiodinium natans. The sequence goes on from CAJNDS010002548.1 coordinate 292,188, forward strand.
CATTGGTGGCTGGATGAAGGTCAATCTGATAGAGCTCAGCGATGTGCGTTTAGCGTTTATGTTTTTTTTTGCTCTCTCTCTCTCTCTCTCTTTCCCTCTCTCTCTCTCTTTTCTTGCTGGTTCGCGACCGTATCTTTCGCATGTCTGTTCCTTGCAGGCGCTGGTGGCGATGATCCTGACAGTGAAGGTTGTGAGAGCTTTCGTCGAGTAGCCAGAAGCTCCAAAAGCACGGCAATTCGATGCGAGGGAAAAATGGGAAGATGATGCACAACTGAGCTGGCTGGCGACGTGGTGCCGTGTGCCTCAAAATCCTAACTTAAATCCCGAACACCTGAGCAGGCCCTGAGTGGGCATGAGTTTTCCTCTTCCTTGTGGCTGTAGCACCACCCACCCCTAAATATTTATCTTAAGAAACTATTTTATTCCCAATACCCGTATCTACCTAGGTGCCATACGCCTAAATAGGCAAGGGGGTTCCTTGTAGGATTTGGTTCAGGGTTTAGGGTTAAGGGCTGACCATGCCGCCATGCGCGGAATTGTGACTGGGTTTAGGGTTTAGGGTTTAGGGGGTTGCCGCCATGCGAGGAATTGTGACTTAGGGACTGGGTAGGTCGCCTTTAACCTTTTTGTTATACAAAAGAACCTTGTTATAAATACACAAGCAAATGAATAAATACAGGTTAACCTTCTTTGGGCTGAGTATTCAGCCCCTGAGGTGACGACGGGCGGGGCAACTATGCGAAGATCTTGTTCGACAGCGCCACTTTGGCGACCAAGATCTGTGATTTGCCCACGGCCATTGAGTTCTACGGGGATCCTGAGAGCCGTGAAGCAGAAGATGCGGGAAGCTGCCACGAAAGAGAGCTTCGCCGAGCGACTGCAAGGTTGCCTGGTGACATGTTGCAGTGAACACGGCCGAAGAGTAGAGGAGCTAGATGTTAAGTACAGGGTGCAGGTACCTGGATCAAATTTGAGGATTCTTTCTACTTTTTTGTGGCATGGTTACCTTGTGTGTTTGGACAAAGAAGCGCTCCTGTTGTTCCCCTAAACCCTAAACCCTAAACCCTAAACCCTAAACCCTAAACCCGAAACCCGAAACCCGAAACCCTAAACCCTAAACCCTAAACCCTAAACCCTAAGCGCAGGCACAGCTTTCATCATATTTCTGCGGGTCCAAATATGACCTGACAACGCCCTACGTCCGAACCACGCGTCAGCTCGCGGTTGCCCGTGTGAGAATCCTTGAGCCGTCCGGCTGCGTTAGGGTTTAGGGTTTAGGGTTTAGGCTTTAGGGTTTAGGGTTTACGAATTCACAGCGTTGTGTGGAGCGAAGGCCCCATAGACCTGCAGTGCCGCTGGGACAAGTTGCTCAGGACGATGGCAGACGTCTACGAAGACTCTGGTCACTGTGGCCAGCAAGCTGTGACTAGAAGCCCAATGGCACCCTTTCGTTTGTTGGAACTGCCGTCCGCGTAAACCCAACCCACACCAAAAAGGATGCGCTTAGGATGGTATGGGCTACCTACATAAGCAAGCTTCGTAGGGCGTATGAGCGCAGCCATAATCTTCGACTACGCCACCTGCAGCACTGGGAGCTGGCCCACATGGCCAAGCAAGACAAGCAGAGAAAGAAGCGAAGGCGAAGGACCTCCGCGGAAATCGGGGACATGAATCTGGCACGACTGAGCAACTTGCTCCAGAAATGGAGCCGGCTGCTGCAAAAGCATGCTGCTTCTGCGAAGCGGAAGATCAAGCAGGAAGCCCACGGTAGCATGGAACAAAGCTCGCGATGCAAGACGAGCTCGTGAGATGGAAGTACTTTTCACTTCAAGACGAGGCGAACCCCCTCGCCAGAATCTCAGGACCCACCTTCTTCGGGACCTTATAGTTAAGGGTTACTCCCATTGTTTTGTGTTTCTCTTTGTTTGCGAACAGAGTACATGACGGAGCCTTCTTGACAGAGTCTAACTGTCCTCAAGTTGAGAAGACATTTTTGTTCAGGCCGTACTTGGAGGAAGCCGAGGTTGACTTAGTAAGTCCAGTTCGTATCCCCGAGAAACTCTATGACTCTATTAGAATCCCCATAACCCACCTTACTATCCCTAAACCCTAAACCCTAAACCCTAAAACCTAAATCCTAAAACCTAAACCCTAAACCCCGCTTCCTAAGTCAAAAGGGCTTTCAAGTATTGCATCTGGACCCGAGAGAGGCAGTGTTCATGTGATTGTAAGGGTTTTCGGTTCCCGGAAGCCCTGAAGCCCTCACTTGAATCCTAAACCCGAAACCCTAAACCCTAAACCCCAAACCCTAAACCCTAAACCCCAAACCCTAAACCCTAAACCCTAAACCCTAACCAAGTGGGAGTTGAGGAGTTTCGGGAAAATCGCTGGAGTCTTGAGAGACTACCGCCGCAGGGGCAAGATGAATGGGGGCAGGAAGATTGTACATGGACGTTGGGGTTTAGGGCTTAGGGTTTAGGGTTCAGGGTTCAGGGTTCAGGGTTTAGGGTTTAGTGTTTTGATGCAGGCGCTCGTCATGCCACGAGTATGAAACCTTCGAAACATGTCGCTGCTCAGCTTGGCCGTCAGCTCTTCCTGTGTACAGCTTCCGGGCATCACGATGGCAGCCTACGAGGACACCAAGGGTTTAGGGTTTAGGGTTTAGGGCAGCCCTAAACCCCCCCGCAGCCTTGCAGCTCCAAACGATCAGCTGCAAATTCTGAAGACCGAAGCCATAAACACCCGTCCCGATTCTAGAGCATGCTGTTAAGCCTCCGGTAGGTCAAACCTCTGAACTCGATGCCCCGAGAGCA
>CAJNDS010002548.1:300000-342500 GCA_905221605.1 Symbiodinium natans
CTCTAAGCCCTAAACCCTAACCCCTAGACTCTAAACCCTAAACCCTAAACCTTAAATTCTAATTAACCTACCCCTGAAACCTGACGACCAAATCCTAATCCCCAACAACATGGGAGTTGGGGAGTGTCCTCGTGTTGTAAGAGACTAAATTCAAGGAATTGTCCTTAGCTTTTCATAAGGAGCCCAATTTGACTCACATTCCTTAGTTGAGGGTTATGACGGTTTCTGAGGGTTTAGGGTTTAGGGTTTGAATCCACTTTGGGACTTGTAAGCCCTGAGCCCTAAGCCCCAAACCCTAAACCCTTAACCGTACGCCCTGCACTCACCTACGGGTCTGACTAGGCTGGGGTACGTAAAGGATGCAGGGCCCAGCATCCCTGAACACAGGCATGCTTTATTTAGTGTTTCGGGTTTAGGGTTTAGGGGCACGTCATTATTAAAAAAGAGCTCCCTTCATAGAGTTGAAGATCCATTTTCCTGACTTTAAGGGTATTGGGCCCCCCCATCATTTCCTAACTCCCTAAACCCCTGCAAACACTTAACAACCCCTTTAAAACCACATCAAAACCCTTCAAAAGCCCTTAAGCCCCTCAATCCTTAAACGCTTAAGTAACCTTTGCCGTAAGCCTCAAACTCTCAAGGCCTCAAGCCCTGAAACCCGCAATCCCTCAAACCCACAAGCCCTCAAACCCTCAAACCCTCAAGCCCCTAAACCCCTACCCCTAAACCCTAAAGCCTCAAACCCTCAAACCCTAAACCCCAAACCCCTAAACCCCTAAACCCCTAAACCCTAAACCCTAAACCCTAAACCCTCAACCCTAAACCCTAAACCCTAAACCCTAAACGCTAAACCCTAAACCCTCAACCCTAAACCCTAAACCCTAAACCCTAAACCCTAAACCCTAAACCCTAAACCCTAAACCCTAAACCCTAAACCCTAAACCCTAAACCCTAAACCCTAAACCCTAAACCCTAAACCCTAAACCCTAAACCCCACAAAGCCACAAACCTGAGGCAACCACGGTGCGGTGCCACAGCTGTCTTGGGCGGAGCACCGGCTGAAGATCACAGGCGGCTCGGAAGCCCCCAACTAGGGCTTGGGGTTTAGGGTTTAGGGTTTAGGGTTTAGGGTTTAGGGCTCAGAAGCCCTCAACCCTCAGCCGGCTTAGGGTTTAGGGCTTAGGGTTTGGTGTTTTAGGGTTTTCGGGTTTGGGGCTTAGGGTTTGGGGTTTTAGGGTGGAGGGTGTTTAGGGTTGTGGGTTTTGGGGTTTTAGGGTTTAGTGTTCAGGGTTTAGGTACACCCGCAATGCTTTCCACCCACGTGGCCCTTTGTCCAGGCTGGCAACCATGACATCCCAACTGGGTTTTTTGGGAGGGCTTAAGACACTGATCCCTTTTGCAAGGGGCTCGGGCTCCACCTTGAGCCGAGTACTCGGGTCCCTAAACCCTAAACCCTAAACCCTAAACCCTAAACCCTAAACCCTAAACCCTAAACCCTAAACCCTAAACCCTAAACCCTAAACCCTAAACCCTAAACCCTTTGAGGGTTTAGGGCTTTGGGCTTCAGGAGGTGCCTGAAAACCCACTGAGCCCTAACGCCGGCTAAGCCCCTAAACCCTGAAGGTTTAGGTTTACAGTTAACCCCAAACCCTGAACCCCAACCCTGAAACCCTGAAACACTAAGGGCTACTTCGGCATATAGGAACAATATGAGGTATACATAGGGTTATATTTGGGGAAGAAGATTAACAGGGGTCCCTCCTTATACCCCTTGACCCTCCGAATCCCCGAAAACCCTCAGAGCGTGCCCAAGCCCTACACCCTAAACCCTAAATCCTAAACCCTAAACCCTAAACCCTAAACCCTCAACCCTCAGAGGCGTGCCCAAGCCCTGCGAGCTGAGCATGGAACAGCTTTCTTCCGGTGACTGGGGCAACGTAGTGCCACCCCGCTGCACGCTTTTTCGGGCTCCGAGTGGTTTCCTCTAAGTCCTAAAATCCTAAGCCCTTTAACCCCAAGACCTTAAGACCCTGTTTCCCTAAAAGCCGTTAAGCCCTAAAACTCTAGAACCCGAAAACCCTGCACCTGTGTCTAGGGTTTGGGGTACTGGTCGGGGTTAATTATCATGGTAGTTTTTGTAAGGGTATATACTTTCCCTTGCTGTGGCGTTTCTGGTTGGTCAAATTTCCGTGGGAACTTCTGAATCCCGTGCTTGAGAGCACTCTCTCTCCCTCTCTCTCTCTCTCTCTCTCTCTCTCTCTCTCTCTCTTTTTGCGCTGAAGCAGCCTAGACCTTTCTACCAACCCCTAAGCCCTTAAGAGCCTAACCTAAACCCTAAGCCCCTGAACCCTAAATCCCAAACCCTCTAACCCTAAACGCCTAACAAAACTCGACCCTTCACCCCAAAACCTCTAAACCCTGAACCCCTCAGCCCCTAGACCCTCAACCCCGAACCCTGAAACCCTAAACCCCGAAACCCTAAACCCTAAACCCCAAACCCCTAAAACCCTCTAAGGTCTTTTCCTGTGACCTACATCTGCGCTGGAAACAGGCGCAAGGACCCCGCAACTTCCTGGCGGCTGACTCTGGGGTTGAGGGGTTCAGGGTTTAGGGTTTAGGGTTTGGGGTTCAAGGTTTAGGGTTTAGGGTTCGTTTTGGTTTTAGGTTTCAGGGTGTAGTGGTTAGGGCCTCAAAGCGCCATGCAGTCTCAGCCCTAAAGTCGAAGTCAACGTCCTGAAGCCCATGCCTCAGCGCAATCCCCTCCCCTGACTGCAGTTCAGGGTTCAGGGTTGGTTATATTGGGTTCTTAAGGGAGGGCGGTTCAAGGGGGGTATTTACTTAATAATACTCCCCACTACTCCCTGAGGCTCCCCAAGCTGCCCCCAGGTTCCCTGGGTACTTACCCCCCTTGAACCTCCCTCCCTTAATAAGTTGGGGGGTTCCAGGTGCACACCGGAGACGCAACCCCGGAAGGGGTCCTGGGGCAAGTACTCTAAAACCCTAAACTCGAAACCCTAAACCCTAAACACTGTGGCCCAGCACTTCGAAAGGTGGGTTTGGGGGGGGGGCTAGTCGTCTTGTTTGTTGTAGGGTTTAGGGTTGAGGCCAGACTCTCAGGCCATGATAATTATAAGGTTCTAAGTAGACTTATCATCGGAGTTATGAGTACCCATGAGCGTCTGCCGAGCATGACCCTAAAGCCTGAAACTCTACCCTCCCCACCCCCCAGATCCTTCTTCGAAAGTCGAAGGAGCAGAACATGACGAAAAAAACTGTTGGGTTCGACTGGGGCGCGGGCGCTGTTGGAAACTCCGTCTGGACTGGAGTCCGCCTCTCCGGCTGCGTTCTGGGGGCGTTCTGGGGGGCGTTTTGGGGTGGTTTACGGTTTAGGGTTTAGGGTTTAGGGTTTGGGGGGTTGGGGGTTTGGGGGTTTGGGGGTTTGGGGGTTTGAGGGTTTGGGGGGTTTGAGGCTTTTGGGGTTTGGGACTTGGGGGTTTAGGGGGTTTTCGGGTCTCGGGTCGACTGTTCCAAGCAACCTCCCACAGTTCCTAAAAGCTTCAGCTCTTGCAAAAATGGCTGAAGGAAGGCGCAAGCCTCAAACCTCAAGAGGAATCCCCTCATGCCTTGGTTTATGGACTACTTTGTGCCATGAAGTGGACCTGGAAAATTTTTTGCAAGGCGTCGGATCCTGTCCCGAACCGAAGGTGCCAAAGCCCTGAATCAGGCCTTCTGTGGGCCTTCTTCGGCCCCCGAGGAACTGGGATGTTCCCCCTTATACAAACAGTCCTGAATAAGAAACAATAGTAGGGGGTACTAGAATCCCTATTCAGGACTGTTGTTAGTCTAAGGGGCAACATCCCAATCTGTGAATGTTCTACTCTTGGGCTCATCGCGCCCAAGAGACAGCTTAAAGGAATCTCTCCGGCTAGAGGCCAGCTATCTTGAGATCCCATTCAAAGCCTCAGTCCTCAGCCCTATACCCTACACATCCCTACACGCTAAGCCCTAAACCCCAAACCCTGAAACGCAAACCCTAAACCCTAACCCCCCTGATGCAGTTGAGAGAGTTAGGTACCCGATATCGTCCCTTAAAGTATATATATATATATATATATATATAGAGGGGGATATACGGTACCCACTTCCCTCATTCCCTACTAAGAGCCAGTACCAAGAGCCAGTAGGAAAAGGGACGAGGGTCGAAGTTAAGAGGTAGGGAATCCTGCTCGCAACTCAGGCAGGAAATGTAAGACATAACGCACATCTTCATATAGTTACTGTACATCAGCCCAAAAAAATGTCTTTACACGACTTGGTACGTAAAGCGCGCTTGTACCTACTTGTCATATGTGTAAATGATTTGACCAAGCAAGGTGGATCCTCAAGGTCTCAGCCTCATACAGAGGAGGGTTGAAGCACTAAGCACTAAACCCTAAACCCTAAACCCTAAACCCTAAACCCTAAACCCTAAACCCTGAACCCTGAACCCTAAACCCTAAACCCCAAAGCCCATCTCAGGACTCTGTGACCTGCTTAAGCACCTCGGCATCACGCGGCCATCCAAGGACTCTTGGGATTGAGAGGGGGGGGGGGGGGGGGGGGGGGGTGGGGGGTTAGGTTAGGGTTGTTAGGGTTTTTAGGGTTTTTAGGGTTTTAGTGTTTAGGGTTTTAGGTTTATGTTTTTAGGGTTTTAGTTTTTTAGGGTTTTAGGGTTTTAGGGTTTTAGGGTTTTAGGGTTTTAGGGTTTTAGGGTTTTAGGGTTTTAGGGTTTTAGGGTTTTAGGGTTTTAGGGTTTTAGGGTTTTAGGGTTTTAGGGTTTTAGGGGTTTAGGGTTTAGGGTTTTAGGGTTTAGGGTTTTAGGGTTTAGGGTTTAGGGTTTTAGGGTTTAGGGTTTCAGGGTTTTAGGGTTTAGGGATTCGGGTTTATGCGAACTGTCATGCGGACACTCCGAACCCTGCCCTCCCCAGCACTCCGAAAAGGTGGGTTTGGGGCATATTGTTTTTTTTTGGGTTTAGGGTTTGGGGTTTATGGTTTGAGGTTTAGGGGCGTTACGCTGCAACCTTATTATGGGGGCCACATGGAGGGACGAATGGTGCTCTCTTCTAGGGGCTTGTAGGCACCTCTAGAAACGCCTAACTTTGAGGAAGGTTCTCTGGGTGTGAAACTTTAGAGGTGCGTTCATGTCCCGAGGGTGGGTTCTTTCTAAGGGTTTAGGGTTTAGGGTTTAGGGTTTAGGGTTTAGGGTTTAGGGTTACCCTCATTTACAGGGTTCTGATACAGGGTTCGGATTGGGGGTGATTCAGAGAGCGCAAAAAGACGCATGAATGTTGTGCCCAGGGTTGAGGATTCTAGGGTTTAGGAACCCTCAGCCCTAAACCCTGATAGAAAACCTGAGCCAAGGTCCGCGCAGAGGTATGCAATCCTCTGCTGGATCGAATGTATGACTCTCAGGTACTTCCCCGACTACACCGCCTCTAGAGCAGTTTTAGGACCCAAGCACTGCGCTGATGTTGTTAAATTGGTTCGCAGTTCTCTTTTGAGACAACGCCGAAGCGTGCGATGCAGCACAAGCGCTTAGGGCCCTAGCAAAAGAGAAACCTGAACCCTACAAACCCTAAAAAATCCTAAACCCGAAGCCCTAAACCTAAACCCTAAGCCCTAAGCCCTAAGCCCTAAACCCTAAACCCTGAACCCTAAACCCTAAACCCTAAGAAGAGGAGCACCGCTTCGTCCACTTCGAAGGGCCCCTGGGTGAGCTTCCGCAGGCGCGGGGCCCTTGAGGATTTGGGTTTTAGGGTTTAGGGTTCAGGGTTTAGGATTTAGGGTTTACGGTTCAGGGTTTAGGGTTTAGGGTTCAGGGTTGAGGGTGGTCCCCAAAACGAGCAGTTTGGGGTGGGTACCCCAAATTGTTTCAAAAGACAGTTAGGGTCCATAAGCCCTCAACCCAAAACCCTCAACCCTCAACCCTAAACCCTCAACCCTAAACGCTAAACCCTAAACCCTAAACTCCAAACCCTAAACCCTAAACCCTAAACCCTAAACCCTAAACCCTAAACCCTAAACCCTAAACCCTAACCCTAAACCCTAAACCCTAAACCCTAAACCCTAAACCCTAAACCCTAAACCCTAAACCCTATACAGGGAACTCCCGGCTTCGGAACCTTCAGTGCAGGACACGTTGCGCAACTCTCTCTTTTGCTGGGTTCAGGGTTTAGGGTTTAGGGTTTAGGGTTTCGGGTTCCAATGGTTAGGGTCCCTTTATCAATCTATTCTACTAACCCCCCGAGACCCTGCTCTAATAATTAAGGCCCCTATATTACACCCCCTGAACCCAGGTATCTTTGAACACTAACCCTACACCGGACATTGAACCCGCAGTATCCTTAAACTCTGCACCCTAAACCCTAAACCCTAAACCCTAAACCCTAAACCCTAAACCCTAAACCCTAAACCCTAAACCCTAAACCCTAAACCCTAAACCCTTAGTAGCCTTCTACCCCTGAGGGCAAGACTGGCTCGTATGGCACCTCAATCGACATTGGTTGGGCCCTGGACCGCACGGGCATGTGGCCGTTTCTCGGAAGCTAGGGTTTAGGGTTTAGGGTTTAGGGTTTAGGGTTTAGGGTTTAGGGTTTAGGGTACAGGGTAAGGGGTAAGACCCCTCAACCCTAAGACCCCTACACCCTGAAGCCTCTACCCGAAACCCTGAAGCCCTCCCTCTAATCCCCCTAAACCATCTAAACCCTTTAAACCCTCTAAACCCTCTAAACCCTCTATACCCTCTAAACCCTCTGAACCCTCTAAACCCTCTAAACCCCCAAAACCCGCAACCTTGGGCTGTGATCCCTGGTCCTGATGTCGCTTCAGGAGCCCCGAAACCCTGCAAGCTCAGTGGTGCCGCGGTTTAAGGTTTTCGGGGGTTTTAGGGTTTTGGTTTTAGGGTTTTGATTTTAGGGTTTTAGGGTTTTAGGGTTTTAAGGGTTTAAGGGTTTTAGGGTTTTAGGGTTTTGGTTTTAGGGTGTCAGGGTTTCAGGGTTTCAGGGTTTTGGGGTGTTCTAGGGTGTTAGGGCTTTAGGGTTTTGGTTTTAGGGTTTCAGGGTTTCAGGGTTTCAGGGTTTCAGGGTTTCAGGGTTTCAGGGTTTTAGGGTTTTAGGGTTTTAGGGTTTTAGGGTTTTAGGGTTTTAGGGTTTTAGGGTTTTAGGGTTTTAGGGTTTTAGGGTTTTAGGGTTTTCGGGGTTAGGGTTTGCAGGTGCTTTTGGGTATAGGGTTTTAGGGTTTTAGGGTTTAGGGTTTGCAGGTGCTTTAGGGTATGGGGTCTAGGGGTTGGGGGTTTAGGGCTTCTAGGGTTTCAGTTTTTTACGTTCTGGTTTCAGGGGCCGGGGGTTTGGGGTTGAGGTTTAAGGCTCATGAGGGTTGAGTGTCCTCCGGGTTGAGGCAAAAGGAGGGTACCCTGATTGCAGCACGATGGCTGGGAATTCATCAAGCACTTTCAGGGTTTCGGGTTAGGGTTTAGGGTTTAGGGTTTAGGGTTTAGGGTTTAGGGTTTTAGGGTTTAGGGTTTAGGGTTTCCCTTAAGAACCCTATAAGCTAAGCCCTCTTTCGTCGCACAGCTTCGGCGGACAGGACCGGGAGCGTGATGTGCTCTTGGCATTTAAGCAGCCGCTTGGCATGATATCGACGAGATTCTGTCGTGTTTTGGTCATGTGACGAGCACCGAGACCATGATAAGACATTGTAGCTTGTGCGACAGAATCCTTGCGACTCCTTCGACGCCCACCATCTCCGTCATTCTGCCCTGTTGGGTTTTCTTCACAAAGCTCTGCTTGCTGCCAGTGCCTCCTCTGTGTGTTACAGCTTCCGAAACCCCAGGCCTTGGGGCCACTCCCAACCACGTCTGGGCCCTAAACCCGAAATCCTAAACCCGGAGCCCTGAGCCCTGAAACCCTGCACCCAAAACACAGCACTGTAAGAAAGCAGGCCTGAACTCTAAACTTCCAGCTGGTGGGTTTCCGAAAGTAGGGGTACCCTTTTGTGAGGAACCTTAGGCGTCATTTGGGGGTCATCTAGGTCTACATAGGTATGGTTCATCCTAGACTAAGGGTTATAGATATTTTGGGGGTATATTGCGGCGTACCCCTATCTTGGGACATGCCCACGTAAAGCCCTGTGCCAGCAACTCCAGACTCTTGTGTTCGGGTGCTTGCGGGCTCGCGCTCAGGGTGGTTTGCACTAAACCCTAAACCCTAAACCCTAAACCCTAAACCCTAAACCCTAAACCCTAAAGCCTCCCTAAACCCCAAACCCTCCCTAAACCCTTCAAGGGGTCTCAGACATCCAATCCTCGATCGCCTCTCACTTGAAGAGCCTCGCACGGTGCAAGGAACGGCGAGCTTCTGACCCCTGATCATGGCGCTCCACTGCGAACGTCACCTGGGTTCGAAGATTCGTGGTGAACAAGTCCCTAAACTCTACGTAAGCCCTGAATGACCCTTTTGTTTGTTCTCTTTCTCTCTCTCTCTCTCTCTGCTTCTCCTTCTCCTTCTCCTTCTCCTTCTCCTTCTCCTTCTCCTTCTCTCTCTCTCTCTCTCGCTCTCGCTCTCGCTCTCGCTCTCGCTCTCTCTCTCTCTCTCTCTACTCTCTCTCTCTCTACTCTCTCTCTCTCTCTCTCTCTCTTTACAGCGGTTGCCACGTTGTTTGAGGTTTCGGGGCCTTTGCCGCGCGGCGGGTGTTTCTTTTGTGTTTTCCCTTTGTGGTTAGGATTCAGTGTTTCGGGTTTAGGGTTCGGGGGGGGGTTCAGTGTTTACAGGGCAGTTTTGAGGAGTTTTGGGGCTGCTGAGCTTTGGATAAACAGCCCTTTTTCTAAGCCCTGCTCAGACCAAGCTCCGTTCTCGTATCCAAGCTTTAATGCGGTGTAGGGTTTAGGGCTTAGTCTAGGGTAAAGCCCTAGAGCCCCAAGCCCTAGAGCCCCAAGCCCCCTGAAACCCGAGAGTTTGCTGAAGGGTTGAGGGTGCCAGGGTGGACAGCATGTCTTTCACCATGTGCGCAGTGCGTGCATGTGTAGCATGTCGGGTCTCGGGCTTAGGGGGCCGGGGCACGTCTGTGTCTCCATGAGAAGGCTGCTGCCTGGATGCATCGGCGGCCGCATGATCAAGTGGCTCACTTCCATGTGGGTCACCCGACTGCATCCCGAGTCCCAACTGTCCGGTGGCCCCTGCGAAGCATGTCGCGAAGTCCGCCAGTAGCCCCGAACCCCAAAAACCCTAAACCCTAAACCCTAAACCCTAAACCCGAAACACTTTATCTCCTAAACCCTAAACTCCAAACCCTATGAACCCTAAACCCTAAGCTAAACCCTAAACCCTAAAAGATAAACCCTAAATCCTATTCATCCCGGCTCCGATCATCGATGGAGGAATCGACATGAACGCAGCCAAAGCCGAGAAGGGGGTGCGGGGGTAGTGGGGAGGAGTACTGTTGATCAATGTTGATCACAACAAGTTGTGCGACCCTACCCTACACCCTAAACCCTAAACCCTAAACCCCAAACCCCAAACCCCAAACTCCAAACCCCAAACCCGAAACCCTAAACCCAAAATTCCGAGGTCTCGGATCAGCCCTCAGAGAACCACTACCACTACTTCGACAACCGAGTCCTCCCCCCTCACGTGGATGCGGACCTCGCTTATGCAGAGGGCGCCTCGGGAAAAAAGATCCTGCCTGGGGTTTGGGGGGGTTTAGGGGGTTGCGGGCGTGTTTAGGGGATATAGGGGGGGTTTAGGGGGGGGATAGGGGTTTAGAGGGCTCTTAGGGTTAGAGGGTTGAGGGTTCGGAACTCGGGCGAGTTGATTTTGGGCTCCGCAAGGGTGTGCATGGGAGCTGGACTATGGAATACCGGCGCTGTGTCCCCTTTACCAGCAAACCCTAAACCCTAAAAACCCTAAACCCTAAAAACCCTAAACCCTAAACCCTAAACCCTATTAACAATGCCCTTGTCCAATGCTTGCGCACCCACAGATCTTCCCACCCCTTCAACTTCACCGACCCCGGTGAGGAGTTTCGTATGGTTCAAGGTAAAAGGATCTTAAGACAGGCAAGCCCAAGCGTTTAGCAGGAAAAACACGGGAATGTAAGGACCCTGGTAGGTATATTCCTATTACATTCATTCCTGCTATATTCTTGGGGCTCCATGTTTATTGTTATTATTATTACTACCATTATTATGATTCTTATTATGGTTATTATTATTAGTATTATTATTAGTATTATTATTATTACTATTATTATTATTATTATTAATATTATTATTATTATTAGAATTATTTCATTACTACTACTATTACTATTATTATTGTTCTTCTTCTTCGTCGTATTTCTGACTATTATTATGCTGATGATGATAACTATTACCATTATTATTCTTGTTACTCTTCTTCTTCTTGTTCTTATTTCTGACGATTATTATTATTATTACGATTATTACGATTACTATGATTATTGTGATTATTCTGATTATTGTTAATATTTTTCTTGTTCCCATTATCATTGTTATATGTAGTTCGTTTTTGATTGAACAAATCCCTTGACAAAGGCTGGTGGTACAAGCCGGAGTACATCATCAACCACATGAACATCAACTCGGCCATGCGGCTTGGCTGTCTCCACCCTAAAGCACCCTAAACCCTAAACCCTAAACCCCTAACTCCAAACCCTAAACCCGAAAACCCTAATACCCCCCTAAGCCCCCCCAATCCTAGGTGGAGCAAACTCCTCAATTCCCAAGCCGCAATTGATGTCCGCTAGATGGCTTTTGAATTGTGATCTGGGGTTGCTGGGGTCAGGGTTTGGGTTTAGGGTTTAGGGTTTAGGGTTTAGGGTTTAGGGTTTAGGGTTTAGGGTTTAGGGTTTAGGGTTTAGGGTTTAGGGTGTAGGGTGTAGGGTTTAGGGTGCAGGGAAATTTTAAAACTGGGCGCGTGAAGGGCTTCGGCACTTTGGGCTCCGAGGCTTGACGGCTTTCTTCGGGGTTTTTGGGTGGCTTCGGAGGGGATATGCCAACCCTAAACCCTAAACCCTAAACCCTAAACCCTAAACCCTAAACCCTAAACCCTAAACCCTAAACCCTAAACCCATTTTCGCCAAGCCCTACACCCGGACCCTAGACATCTTCAACTTGCGGGTAGGGAATATGAGGAGGGATGTTATATGTTACGCGCATACGTACCCTTTGAAGGCAGTACATCGTGTGCCCTAATTCCCTTCGTCCCTGCCAAGAACCAGCAAGCAAACCCTGGACCCTGGCCCTACAAGCCCTACTTAGAAGCTCTTTTGACTTAGTATGTCTATTTGGTATGGCTTGGAAAACCCATTAGAATCCCTATAACCTACCTTACTAATCCTACTTGCTAAGTTAAAAGTGCTTCCAAAACCCCCCCAAAACGCCCCCCCAAAACCCAAAACCCCCCCACAACCCCCCCAAAACACCCCCAAAACACCCCCCAAAACCCCCCCCAAACCCCCCCCCCCCAAGCATTCCCCAGCTTGCTGGGAGGTTCGAGCCCCGGCACAACTCCTTCGTGCACATGGGCGACGGGAACGCCCCAGCCACGATCAAGGCCCCCTGCTTCCCTAAAGCCTAAACCCTAAACCCTAAACCCTAAACCCTAAACCCTAAACCTAAACCCTAAACTAAAGAGGGGTTTAGGGTAGGAACCCTAGCACCTGAATTGCGCTTTTTTTATGCAGCCTAATCGTTTTGGGTTTTGGGTCTAGGGTTTAGGGTTTAGGGTTTAGGGTTCAGGGTTTAGGGTTTAGGGCTAGGGTCATGGTTTTTGCGCGCCATCCTCACCGGGCATGGCGGGAGGTGGCGCACTGCGCCCCCGTGCTTGCCGAAAAACCCCAAAACCCCAACTAAGAAGCCTGCATGAACCCTAAACCATAAGCCCTAAACCCCTCAACTCCCCGACCTGCTTGGCGCCTCAAACCCTACCCCGAATCTGTCTTGGTGGCAGGTCTCTGGCTATGCCTACACTGGGGGAGGTCACATGATCATCCGCGCCGAGATTTCCCTGGATTCTGGCGACCCAGCGTGCAAGGGTTCAGGGTTTAGGAGGTTCAGGGCTTTAGGGGGTTTTAGGGGGTTTTGGGGGGTTTAGGGGGTTTAGGGGGTTTTAGGGGGTTTAGAGGGTTTGGGTTTAGGCAAAGCCCTGCTGATGCCAGAAGCACCTTCAGCTGCACCCCTCAAGCCCTGAAACCCTCAAACATTCAGACCCTTGACCCTGAATCTTCCAGAAAGGCCCTAGAAGCCGGCCCTTGTTCCCTTTTGTTAAGGTGGGTTTAGGGCTTAGGGTTTAGGGTTTAGGGTTTAGGGTTTAGGGCCAGGACCCGGGGTACGTAGGCCCTTATTTCCCGTTTTTTGAGGGCTCAGGTTCCCTTCCAAGCCCCCTTTAAAGCCAAAAAGGGCACCCTTTTTCATTCCTAGGTTACTCTTGGGTCTATGCACCAGCCTCGAAAGCTGACAATAACAGTTTAGGGTTCCGTAGTGGGGCCGCAGTGGGGCCCAAAACCCTTCAAAGCCTCAACCCTCAAACCTCATTCCACGACACCCCCTAAACCCTAAACCCTAAACCCTAAACCCTAAACCCTAAACCCTAAACCCTAAACCCTAAACCCTAAAGATGGAACTGCCAAGTCGTAAGCCCGAAACCCTAAATCCCAAACCCTGTATCAAAAAGCCCCGATCCATCCCAAATCCCAAATCGAGAATCCTGCCACCTAATATCATGGTTTCGGGTTTAGGGTTGAGGTTGCCCTAAACCCTAAACCCTAAACCCTAAACCCTAAACCCTAAACCCTAAACCCTAAACCCTAAACCCTAAACCCTAAACCCTAAACCCTAAACCCTAAACCCTAAACCCTAAACCCCAAACCCTAAAAACCGTAAGACCTAAACCCTACACCCTACACCCTAAACCCTAAACCCTAACCCCGACGCCGTCCAGGCAAATCCTGGGAAATCACCGACCTGACTCGACCGGAGGACTCTGGGCAAAGGGGTCCTGGGCGTGGGTTCGGTCGTCTTCTTTGGGGCCTCGGGTTTAGGGTGGAGGGTTTAGGGTGCCAAAGAAGAGGTGCTAGGGCTCCTGGGTTCTGAGTCAACACTTCCCCTGGTGCGCACGAATGAAGACAACCAAGAAAGCAACTGTATTCTTTCTAGGATAGCCGCGCCCTCGAGACCCCGAAGCCGGGAGGCCCCGAATCCCCTCAAAGCGCGAAAGCCGCAAGCAAAAGGGTTTAGGGTTTAGGTTTGGGGTTCAGGTTTTAGGGTGAGTTTGTTGCTTCACTTGCCATATCCGTTGAGTGCCTATAGTGCATCACACGCTGGAAGTTGGAGGTTCCATCTGCGAACAGAAAGTTCAACCTTGAAGAACTGCATGGACACGTTCCAAACTTCACATCAAGCACTGCAACCCAAAACCCTATACCAAAACCCTGAAATCCTATACCCTAAACTGCTGCACTCGAGTCTGTCGGTGGGCCATAGAGCGGACATGTATAGCATCAGGGTGGTTGGATGGGCACAAGCTTAAAGCTGAAGGTTTATGGCTCATTAGGGAGTAGGGCCCCACAAAAACCTGCAACTCAACACCCCGCACCGGAAACCCTCAAAATCCCAAACCTCTTCCCTTTGTCATAGTTGGATACAATTTCACATGTTTAAGGGTACTTAAACCCAATAAGGAATGTAATTTAAATTTAAAAATTGCCCCAACCGCGAACTAGTTCCACCACGCCTGAAGGATGAGATTGCTGCTGCACGTGGTACAGACAAGCACTGGCGCCACGCTCCGGAGGGTTTTGCCTGATAGGGGGGGCGCCTTAAGTTCCAACTCCAAACCGCTTTTCTTTGTTGCCCTACACACTAACCCCTAGCCCTAAGCCCTAAACCATTAACCTAGACCTTAAACCCTAAACCCTAAGCCCTCAACCCTAAGCCCAAAACCCTAAACCCTAAGCTCTGAGCCCTTCTCCAAATTTAAACAAAAGTCTTCAACCCCACACCGGCTCCACAAGGCCGCGAAAACCGGAAATGCAAGCTGTGAAACACACCCTGAACCCACGATTCGGGTTTGGGGTTTAGGGTTTAGGGTTTGGGGTTTAGGGTTTAGAGGGTTCTAGCAAACGCCTAAAAACCCAAACTGAAGTCACAAAAAGTCTTGAAGCCCCAACACATTCCAAAACTCTAAAGACCAACCCCCCCCCCCCAAAAAAAAAAAAAAAAAAAAACGGCAAAATCAAGCCAAATCTGACAGAACCGTAACCCTGGACCCGAAACCCCAAACCATAAACCGCAAACCCTAAACCCTAGAAACCTTGAACCCTACACCCTAAACCCTAAACCCTAAACCCTAAACCCTAAACCCTAAACCCTAAACCCTAAACCCTAAACCCTAAACCCTAAACCCTAAAGCCTGAACCCTAGGTGCTGGGCTTGGTGGGAGACAGAGGCGCGCTGGTGGTTTGAGTGGGGCTTCGGGGGCTCGGGATTAGGGTTTAGGGTTTAGGGTTTAGGGTTCAGGGTTCAGGGTTTAGGGTTTAGGGTTTAGGGTTTAGGGTTAGGGTTTAGGGTTGGGGTTGGGTTTAGGGCCAGAGCACTTCGGGTTGCGGGCGCGCTAGGGGTCGGTTTACGATGTAGGGTTCGAGGGGATTCGAGGGGCATTGGGTTTCTTTCTGCGTTGCGGGTTTAGGGTTGAGGATCCCCCCTTAAAACCCGCTCAGCCCGGAGACCACCCATCACAAATCCCAAGATGCTCATAAACCCCTAAACCCATAACCCAAAACCCAAAGCCCTAAACCCATAACCCAAAACCCAAAGCCCTAAACCCTAAACCCTGAACCCTAAACCCTAAACCCTAAACCCTAAACCCTAAACCCTAAACCCTAAACCTAAACCCTAAACCCTAAACCCTAAGCTGAAGCCCCGTAAACCCCATAAACCCAAGCTCGAGCTGCAATAGGTGGACCTGGAGCGGCTTCAGCAGGCTCAGGTCTCTCGTCTGACCTGAACTCTAAACCCTAAGCTCCAAACCCCAAACCCCAAACCCCAAACCCCAAACCCCAAACCCTAAACCCTAAACCCTAAACCCTAAACCCCAAACCCTAAACCCTCCTGAACCCTGAACCCTAAACAAGCGGACGCAGCAATAAGCTCTAGACCCTCGACCCAAAACCCTAAACCCTAAACCCTAAACCCTAAACCCTAAACCCTAAACCCTAAACCCTAAACCCCCCCTCCCAAATCCCAAGGAAATCTGCTGCCGTGCTTGGGACTCCAACCAGAACTGCCAGCCCGTCCAGCTGACCTGGAGACTCGCCATCTTGTTTTTTGGGCTTTAGGGGTTTAGGGTTTAGGGTTCAGGGTTTAGGTTTTAGGGTTCAGGGTTTAGGGTTCAGGGTTTAGGGTTTAGGGTTCAGGGTTTAGGGTTTGGGGTTTAGGGTTTGGGGTTTAGGGTTCAGGGGGTCCTAAGCGCGAAACTCTGAGAACCTAAGCCCGAAAACCTTAAACCCAAACTTCAGAGTCTTGTGCGCTTCAGACCTCTTTTTCTGGGTGAAAGTTTTCAGGTTTCAGGTTTACGCTCCAAAACCCCAAGCCCGATTCAGGACTGTTATGGGCATGCTGAACAACCCCATCTACCGCATCAAGATCCACCGGGAGGCTGCCTGGGGCGTAGAGCTTTCTGAGCGCCGCCCAAGATTCGAAGCCCGAAGCCCGAAGCCCTAAGCCCTAAGCCCTAAACCCTAAACCCTAAAACCCCCTAAGCCCTTTTGACCCTACACCCGAAGCACTTGAAGCCCCCCGTAGCCTGAAACAAGACCAGAGCAGCTTGAAGGTTCGTGGGCACTCAGGGTTTAGGGTTTAGGGTTTAGGGTTTAGGGTTTAGGGTTACGCTAACCCTTATACAGTCCCTAACAAGCCAAACCCCTAAACTCAATGGACTAGAGAAGGGACCCTTATAAGGGACCTTAGGGGTTGTTTAGGGGTTATTTGGGGGCTACTTAGGTATTTAGGGATTGTATAAGGTATATCTAGAGGCTATATCCTGAATAAACCCTAAAACTTAGTTCCCTAACAACCCTAGCAGGCACCTCTCAGAAAACCTTCAAGCAGTGCCCGGGAGCCTCCGGAAGCCAGGCTGATCCGGCAGGCCGCGACGTAATTTGGCCTCGTGGCGGCAGGAGGTCTTTAGGTTACCCTATATAAACCCTAAACCCTAAACCCTAAACCCTAAACCCTAAACCCTAAACCCTAAACCCTAAACCCTAAACCCTGCACCCGAAATCTTCAGAAGCCCCTCAACCCTGAAGCCTAGATCCCGTGTGACTTCAGGAATTTCGGTTTGGGTTAGAGACCGGGGCAGAAGCGGAACTAGGGATGCGAATCGTATGTGGCAGTTGCGGCTTCAGGATTTTGAAATCCCTAGCTAATTCCCCCAATCCCCCTAAAGCCCGAAAAAGCAAACCCTTAGCCCAAAATCCATCACAGCTTAGAAGCTCCTCATTCTTTAGACCTTGGCCCCAACCTCCCTGCCAGAAGCCCGACTGCAACAGCATTGCCCCGTCTAAGACTCCAGCACGAACACCCCCCTCCATCACCCCTAAACCCTAAACCCTAAACCCTAAACCCTAAACCCTAAACCCTAAACCCTAAACCCTAAACCCTAAACCCTAAACCCTAAACCCTAAACCCTAAACCCTAAACCCTAAACCCTAAACCCTAAACCCTAAAACCCTAAACCCTAAACCCTAAACCCTAAACCCTAAACCCTAAACCCGTCAGGTTCGAGCACCCGACGCAAGGGTCGATGCCGGGCGGCTGGATGACCGATTCCGCAGGCGCTGCTTTTGGGGGTTGCAGCCACCAAAGGTTTAGGGTTTAGGGTTTCGGGTTTAGGGTTGAGGGTTTAGGGTTTAGGCCCTTTAACTACGGATGTTCCCCCTTGTACTAACAGTCCTTCATCGGGATGATAGTACTCCATAGAATAGTCTCCATGAAGGACTGTTTGCGCAAGGGGGAACGTCCCGAACCTAAACCCTACTTGGGTTGAGAGCTTTTGTGGGGCTGTGGCCCGAAACAAACCAAACAAAACCGAACAAAACCGAACACACCAAAGCCCCCCTCCCCCCACCCCCCCAACCCGCGAACCCAAAGCCCTGAGCCCTAAAACTCCAAGCCCTAACCCTCAAGCCCGTTCAGGGTTTTCCGCGTTCGGGCTCCAAGGGTTCTCTCTTACGGGTAGTTGCATGGTCCCTCAGCATGGTCCCTTCATCCCCCTTGCCTTGCTGAAAGGGTTCTGATGTATGGGCCCCTGGGTGGTGTAGGGTATGTAAGGGGTATATAAGGGTCCCCTTTGGGAGGCCACAAAGTTAGATCAAAAAGGCACCCTATTTCATTCTTCGGGTTGCAGGGCCTGGAAGCTAAAACGGTTAAACCCTAAAAGGGTTTAGGGCTTGCGGTTTAGGGTTCCCCCTAAAACCCTAAATCCTAAACCCGAATTCGCAAACCCCAACCCCAGACGGGTGACCTCATCCGGAGTGAGGCAAGTACGACCTTGCTCTTGCTAAACCCCAAACGGGTGACCCCATCCTAAACCCCAAACCCTAAACCCTAAACCCTAAGCCCTAAGCCCTAAACCCTAAACTCTAAGCCCTAAACCCTAAACCCTAAACCCTAAACCCTGAACCCTAAACCCTAAACCCGAAACCCTAAACCCTAAACCCTAAACTCTAAACCCTAAACCGGCGAGGAAAGTACGACCCTGCTTTTGCATGCCCGGCCGCGCCGGGGAAGCGAACTGGGCTGGACTTCGTCGGGCTTTGGGGTTGGGGTTTAGGGTTTAGGGTTTAGGGTTTGGGGTTTAGGGTTCAGGGTTTGGGGCTAGGGTTTAGGGTTTCGGGTTTCGGGTTAAGGGTTTAAGGTTATAGAATATACAGGTTGGAAGAATTACAAACATTATTCCTTTATGGTCCCTATATAAGTACACTTTCATCAGCCGCCGCAAAGCCCCATTCTAATTATTAAGGCCCCGACAGTAGAGGGATTATGAGGGAGACAAGGGTTATGAGGGTTTAGAAGGGTTATGAGGGTGATAAGACTTTTCAAGTCAAGGGATTAAGACTCGTACTCCTAAGGTTGTACCCCTCAAGGTTCCCTCTGATATCCTCCTAACAGGGGGGAAGGAGTTAAAGGAACCTAAACCCCTTAACCTCCAACCCCCACTTGCAAGCTCTAGAAATATCCCTAAACGCTTTTCCCTAAACCCCTTAACCCCTAAAACCCAACAGTAAACCCATCAAACCCAAAACCTCGAAAGCCCAAGTTGAGGAATGGTGTGGCGCCCAAACGCCCAGTTGCGGCCTTGTGGAAAGGTGCCGCGGGGGTTGGGGGCTTCAGGGTTTTCGGATCTAGTTTCGGGTTCAAGGGCGGAGTATGTAGCGTGGCTAAAGTTTAGGGCTTCAAGTTTTGGGCCTCGGGGTTTTGGGTTGGTTTAGGGTTTCGGGTTTAGGGTTCACGGTTTAAGGAAACCCTAAGCCCCAATCTCGAGACTCTGTGTGCTCATGAGCATCAAACCCACCCAGAGCCCGAAATCTCTAAGCCTTGCGAACCCCTAACCCCCCAAGCAACGCCTAAACCCTAAACCCTAAACCCTAACCCTAAACCCTAAACCCCTAAACCCTAAACCCTAAATTTCAATCAAACCCTCAACCCCGGTTGCTCCCCTAAAACTCCCGAAGCGCCTGGACTCTCCGTGCTGTCCCCTTCAGGATGATGGCATGAAGGTTTAGGGTTTAGGGTTTAGGGTTTCGGGATAGGGTTCAAGGACTTTTTGTGGGAAACCCTGAGCCTGAACAACCCGGCCCCATGATTACAAGAACTACTAAACAAAGTCCCTCAGCTCTGGACGTACTCCCTGAGCCTCCAATTGCTTCCAACCTCCCGTTTCTTTGAGTGGGGGGAGGGGGACCTTAAACCTTAAAACTCTACACCCTAAACCCTACAACCCTCAAACCGAAGCCCTATAACCCGAAACTTTACAACCCTAAACCCTATAACCCAGAACCCAAAACCCAAAACCGCACACCCTAAACCCTAAACCCTAGCCGTGAAACCTCCCCACAGGGGCGCGAGAGGATGCTGTGGGAGCGGGCGGTGCCAAGAAGGCCCCACATCCTTGAGGTTCAGAGTTTAGGGTTTAATAGTGTTTTCTTTTTAATGCTGCACTGTCTTTAGTATGGGCCCCCCCCCCCCCCCAAACAAATTTGGACCCTCTATAAACGCACGGCGCGGCGACCCCCCCAAACAAATTGGGAGGGGGGGAGGAGGGGAACCACCCTCAGGGCCTCAAGCCTTTAGGACCTCAAGGCCTGAAGCTTTCCAGCCTTTAAGCTTCCTGGAGCCCAGGGCCCTCAGGGCCTCAAGCCTTACTGCGTAAGCCCTTAACCCAAAACACAAACCCTTGAAACAAATCATCCGACAAACAACTTGGTATTATAGAGGGTAGCCAGACAAACTCACTAAAAACAGTCTGACCGGCCCGTGGGCTACCCATCACAAAGTTTGTTTGGGGCCTCGTTTCGTAATGAACTTCCATAAGGCTTGACATGGAACTGGCCGGGCTTAGATTTCTGGATTCTCCGCGCTCTGGCTCTTTAAGATTCCTGGGGCCCAAGCCCTCAGGGCTTCAAGCCTTACTGCGTAAGCTCTTAACCCAACACACAAACCCTTGAAAAAAAACGGCCGGAAAAAAACTTTTGATAATAGCGGGTACCCTGAACAAACTCGGTTGGCAGAATTTAATTTTGCGAAACTTGTGAATATAGACCCTGCGTATACTAAAGCCAGTCCAACATTACTGTTTAAGATTCGGGTTCACCCGGGTTAGGGTTTAGGGTTTAGGGTTTAGTAGGTTTTCGGACTTAGGGATTTAATAGGCTTAGAGTTTAGAGGTTTGGGCGTATTAGGGTTTAGGATTGAAGGTTCAGGGTTTCGAAAGTGCGAGTTTGACTCCTAAGCCCGCCCCCCACCCCCCGCCGTCACCCACCCCCCCGCCCTCATGCCTCCTTAGGCTTTGGGAGAAGTCTATGACATGGGCCAACCCTTAACCGTAATCCTTAAACCATCATCCTAAACCCTGAACCCGTTTTGCTGGGTTGGGACAGCCGAATCCACAAGAGCTCCCAAAGCCTCGGCTTTAAGGGTCTAGGCTTAGGTTTTAGCGCAGGGTCAAGCACGACCAAGACATGGCATGAGCGGTGCCGCGAGCAGGGGACATGGTTCCAAGGCGAGTGCCTGCGGCACGCGCATCTCGAAGAGGGGTGGGTTTAGGGCTTAGGGCTTAGGGCTTACGGTTTAGGGTTTAGGGTTTAGGGTTTAGGGTTACAAACCACTTGATCACAGAGGGCCTTGTCTTTCAAGCTCTGCTGCTGCGTGACAGCGTCGTGAAGCCTTGGCTGAACAGATGCTTTCACATGGGGGGTTTCCGAAATAGGGGCAGGACTACAACAAGGGAATCCTACTATTTGGGGGTCTATATGAGGGGTCCCTTTTCGGAAACCGCCAAATGTACAACCGCAGGCAGTCGCCCTGGCATGAACACACACATTGCAAGCCTCGGACGAACCCGGTCGGCGCATGAAAGTGCCTGCGCCCCCCGTGATACACGGACGCCATGTGAGCTGTGGAGACGTTGCTGTCAAAGACTCCAGACCAAAATGTAGTCGTATGCGGCTTACCTGCCGTCCCTCCTCCCCCCCCCCCCCCCCTCCCTCCCCCCCCCTCCCTCCGCCCCCCCCCCTCCCCTTCCCCCCCCCCCCCCCCTCCTCCCCCCCCCCCCCCCCCCACCACGGACACCTAGCTTTCTGCTAAGCCGGTACGGCAGAACCCCAACGCACACCCTAAGCATTAAACCCTAAACCATACAAGCTCAAGAATAGAACCCTAAACCCGAAACCCTGGACCCTCCAGACTCTTCAAACCCGAAGCCCTAAACCAGTTTCCCTGACAGACAGGCAGCGGCAGCAGCTCTGTCGAAGGAGGCTCCCGAAGCTTCTCAAGGATGTGAGTTAGGGCTTACACACCCTAAGCCCTAAGCCCTAAGCCCTAAACCCTAAAGTTTATACTCCTGATATTGGTGAGTGTATATACACATACATATATATATATATATACACGTATATAAACTGTTCACTTCTCTTGGCGAGTGCATAATTATATACTGGGGTGCCCTTTCGGGGATGCTCGCAATAAAGCCCTGTCTCTGCCATTCTTTTAAAGCTCGACCACTGATCGACACTCTCTCTCTCTCTCTCGTCCTCAGCACTGGATGCTGTGTTCTCGAGTTCGGTGCTTGAGTACAAGCCATATGATCCACGACTTCGCGCCTGTAGTACTCGCAATAAAACCTCAAACCTTAAACCCTAAACCCTAATCCCTGAACCCTAAACCCTAAACTTCAAATTGCCCAAAGAGCTGCGCTGTTTTGGCGGAAGACACCTTGTCCTCGAAAGAGGCACGGTCCTCAATTTCTCTGGCTTTGTACTAATCCCTCCCTCCTCTAGTGGGAGCCTAAATCAGTGCATCAATCATGTTCCCTCATGCTCGCAATACAAACTAAACCCTAAACCCTAAACCTTAAACGATAAACCCTAAACCCGAAGGCACGCATTCTACATAGGTGGGTGGACGGGTGGGCCCGGGGCGCATGCCCCTAAACCCTAAACCCTAAACCCTAAACCCTAAACCCTAAACCCTAAACCCTAAACCCTAAACCCTAAACCCTAAACCCTAAACCCTAAACCCTAACCCCCTAAAGGGCTTGGGAGCTTGGGGATGCTTCGGGCTTTAGGCTCCCCGGATGCTTCGATTAGGGTTTAAGGGTTTAGGGATGCTCAGAGTGTAGGTTTAGGGTTTAGGGTTTAGGGTTTAGGTTGTAGGGTTTAGGGTTCAGGGATGCTCAGAGTGTCGGGTTTAGGGTTTGTGGATGCTTAGAGTGTGGGGTTTCGGTTGAGGATTAAGAGTTTAGGGTTCAGGGATGCTTAGAGTGTAGGGTTTGTGCAACAGGCCGGGAAGTTCGTGAAGTCCAGCGAGGACTGTCTGGGGATTTCAATATCAGGGGCTGGGGCCCAAAACCCAAAGCCGTAAACCCGAAACCCCCAACTCCCGAAACTGCTGGGTGAAGAGGTGCAGGGACTGCAAGCTTCAGGGGGCCCCTGAGCGACTTCATAAGTCTACTTAGTGTCCCCTAGAATCCTCGAAGCCCTATCATAATCCCCAGAACCCACCATACTCACCCTACTTACTAAGTCAACAGGGCTGCCGAGTGGGAACCACACGCCACATGTGTGTGTGTGGTACATTCACTTATGAATGTCAATGCGGAATGTCAGTCATTTGTTTAGCTCCTGCTCGCCGGCTGCTGGTTACCGCAGCCGAAGATGTTCGTTTTGAGTTCGTTCTGTTCTCCTTCCTGTTGCGATATGGCGGCTGGCCCCCGGCCGCTAAAGAAGGTGAGGAAAGGACATTTTCGGTGGATGACATCTCGGTGGGCCAGGTCTGCCGGGTTACCCAGGTGCTGGCTCACTAGCTGCGATGGAGGATGCAGGCGCTCTGGTGTGGTTCCATTGAAGCTCTGCCAGTGCCAGCCGCTCACGCCGGACATGTGCACGGGCGTGGGCCTGCCGCTCGCCCAGCACACGCCCAGCAGCAACGCTGTTTCTCCGCCGCCCACCTTTCCAAAGGCCATTGTGCGTCCAGGAGTGCCAGCGCTTGCCGGGGTCTTCCATGCGCGAAGCTGCTCTTGAATCTGCAATGCCAGAACCAAACTGGAGCTGCCTGCGTCGAATGTCAAGCCAAGACTCGCTGCTAAGGATAGAGCGTTTAACTTTGCCCAGCCCTAGCCCCAGACCCTAAACTTTCCTAAGCTCTAAGCCTTGAAGCCTGAATCCTGAACCTTAAGCCCCAAAATCCTCTAGCCTAAAGCCAAAGCCGCTTCAGGGGCTCACCCTGAAATGTTCGTTCGGGAAAACGTTGCTCAACCCGCTCAACCTTCTCGGAACAACCCTTAAACAAAAACCTAACCCTTGACGATCTGTATTCCGGCTCTCTGAATCTGGTCAGGTACCCTAAAGATGAGGGTTCAGGGCTAGGGGCTTTAGGGGCTGTCTTCGAACATGGTGCGCATCGTTCCCTAAGCCCGAGGCTCTCTAAACGCCTGCTTATGAGCTTGTAGCAGGTGGTTTAGGGTCTGGGGATGTCTGGGGTTTAGCGTCCCAGGTGCAGGCGTCGAGAAACCCGAAACCCTAAACCCCGGTCCTCCTAGGCCCCCCTCCTGATATTCACCTTCCCCTTCCCCCGAAAAGACAACAAGGGGCAGTCCACGATGTACACCATGAGGTTGAATGTAAGGGGTCAAGAAGATTCAGCTTCAGAGTGCCGAAGCCCTAACCAAGCTTCGGGTTTAAGGTCTTGGGTTTAGGTTGAAATTC
The DNA here is from genome assembly GCA_905221605.1 of Symbiodinium natans. Classification (NCBI taxonomy): domain Eukaryota; class Dinophyceae; order Suessiales; family Symbiodiniaceae; genus Symbiodinium; species Symbiodinium natans. Next base: position 323,536 of record CAJNDS010002548.1, read on the forward strand.
ACTTTATCATAGTGGGGTAACATTTTACATCTTTAAGGGTACTTAAACTCAATAAGGAATAAAATTTTACAATTTTATTACTATCCCAACTATGAACCAGGAAAAGTGTCTTGCGGAAACCCAAACCGTCTTAATTTCCGCCCAGATGCGAACGAAGGACTGGCTCACCAATGGCATCTCCATGGAGGAGGCAGCAGAGAGTTTAGGGTTTAGGGTTTAGGGTTTAGGGTTTAGGGTTTAGGGTTTAGGGTTTAGGGTTTAGGGTTTAGGGTTTAGGGTTTAGGGTTTGGGGTTCAAGGTTCAGGCCAGACCTTATACCCCAAATAAACCCTAATGGCAGGTCAAGAAGCACGACAACGATCAGTCCTGCTGGTTTGTGGCATCCCGGCGCAACTCAGTGTAGGGCTGCAGGGCTTATAGCTATAGGGTTTAGGGTTTAGGGTTTAGGGTTTAGGGTTTCGGGTTTAGGGTTTAGGGTTAGGGTTTAGGGTTTAGGGTTCGGGTTTAGGGTTTAGGGCTTCGGGTCTAGGGCTTAGGGTTTTAGGGTTTGCGGGATTAGGGTTCGTCAATACGATGCTCTACGAATGCATCTTCTGACCGGGTGAGCAGGGGCAGGGCCCGCCGCTGTAACACACCAATGGGATGCACTGTTGACTCGCAGGGGTCAGGGTGATGTGGGAATGGAGGGGCTTGGGCTTCCTTCAATATCGCGCAGCGCGGCCGAAAAGTACCAATATCATCGCCATGAAACTACCCACTGTACCCCTAAACCCTGAATCCTAAACCCTAAACCCGAAACCCTAAACCTTCAACCCTAAGCCCTACACCTCAGATGTCCTGATTCAATTTGGCCGCAAACTCTGGGTTCGCAATTCGCAGCCCTCAGTCCTAAGCCCTAGGCGCCACTCAAGCTCAAACGCTTCCTTGCTGACGCAGGAAATAGGGTTTAGGGTTTAGGTTCTCGGGTTTAGGGTTTAGGGTTCAGGCTCAGGGTTTAGGGTTTAGGGTTTAGGGTTTAGGTTTTTGGGTTTAGGTTTTCGGGTTTAGGGTTTAAGGTGCAGGGCTTGCTGTTCCGAGAGATTCATAAGTCGCAATGAGGCATGAGAGTTCGGAACCGTGTAGTAGAGCCCGAAACGAGCCCAAAGCCAAACCCCTAAATCCCAAAGCCTCTAAAGCCCGAAACAAAACCCCCTGAAGTCGATCCGACCCTACACACCGGCACTGCGAGTCTTCGGGTTTAGGGTTCAGGGTTTAGGGTTTCGAGTTTAGGGTTGCTGCCCCTTGGCGAAGCTCGCAGTCAGGTAAAGGGCAAGGTCTACGATGGCACGTCCTACCTTGAGGAGCCTCTTCTCAAGAGGGTTTAGGGATCATTGACGATCGGCGAAATCCGAAATCCGAAATCCGAAGCCCTAGAACCCCCAAGACGCTCAAGACCCTCCCAGAACCCCCAAATGGGTTTGGGTTTTAGGGTTTGGGGTTTAGGGTTTAGGGTTTAGGGTTTAGGGTTTAGGGTTTAGGGTTTAGGGTTTTAGGGTTTGGGGTTTAGGGTTCTCCAAGACCACTACAATCCCTCAGCCTGCACTGAGACTTTCGGAGCTAAAACCTAAGCCTGAAACCTAAACCCCGACCCCCCAAACCCTAAACCCTAATCCCTAAACCCTAAGCCCCTAAGCCCTACATCCTAAACCCTAAGCCCTAAGTCCTAAATCCTAAACCCCAAAACCCTAAACCCTGAACCCTAGGAAGCCTGAAGCCGCCATTGGCCCTGAAGTTGAGGAACTCAAGCCAAACTGCCGTCATAGGGTCACGTCTCTCTCTATCACTGGGACCCAGAGTAGGGTCCTTTGTCCCCTTTTTTGGGTTAGGACCCAGGGTAGACCCTTATTCCCGTTTTTTAGGGTTTTGCAAGCCCGTTGAAACCAATAAGGGGGTCTAGATTATGGTCCCTCTTTTGAAACTATTTCTGGCGGCCCCTGACATTTGCGGCACCCAAAAAGGGGACCACAATTTTGAGATTTTACCCGATGGATGATGTGTAGTAAACGATAAGGTTTCCATCGTTTTCCTGTTGATATTCACCTAGCTTAAGTTCCTAATGGCAGCTCAGAAATTTCAATCACGAGTTTTAAGTGGGAATCGTGGGTTCCTCCCCCCCCCCCCCCCACACCATGGCCTAATCCTGAAAGCCTTGAGCCCAAACCCTGAAAGCCTTGAGCCCAAGCCCTAACCTGAGATTTGAGGTTGTAGGTTTCAGGGTTTCAGGGTTTAGGGTACTTCGCCTTCGGCACAGAAGCCTGGACCTGGTCAGGGGTTTAGGGTTTAGGGTTTAGGGTTTAGGGTTTAGGGTTTAGGGTTTAGGGTTTAGGGTTTAGGGTTCAGGGTTCAGTCGCCCCTGGCAGTGCGACCCTAAACCCTGAACCCTAAACCCTAAAGCCTCAAACTCAAACGGTGAGGACCACCCGGGTGGTGCCTCCTCCATGCTCCTGGCGGCTGGACTCGAGGTGCACTTTCGGGTGGGTTTGGGGTTTAGAGTTTAGGGTTTAGGGTTTGGGGTTTAGGGTTTAGGGTTTAGGGTTTGGGGTTTAGGGTTTAGGGTTTAGGGTTTGGGGTTTGGGGTTTGGGGTTTAGGGTTTGGGGTTTAGGGTTGAAGGTTTAGGGACGTATGCAGACCCAGTGGCTCAAGGAAAGCTCCGTGAAATACATGAGAGCGCCTCTTATGTAGTTGAATGAGAAACTCCTCCATTCCGGGGTGTCGGCGACTTGAAGCCCTCAAGCCCAAAAAACCCTAGACTCCTAAACCCACGAAAGCCCTAAAACCTCAGAAGCCCTAACACCCTAAAACCCTGAAATCCCTAAAGCCCTAAAACACCTAAAAGCCCACCACACTAAAACCTCCAACCCCCACTAAACCCCCTAACCCCCCTGTAAAACATCCCAAAGACTCCAATACAAACCCAAAAGCCCCTAGAACCCCGGAAGCCCTGAACCCCTAAACCGTAAACCCTAAAAACCCTAGAACCTCCCAAAACTCTAAAAACCCTAAAACCCCTAAACCCGACGGCCTCAACCCTCAACCCTCAACCCTCAACCCTCAACCCTCAACCCTCAACCCTCAACCCTCAACCCTCAAGCCTAAACCCCCTAAACCCCTTACACACCCTGGAGCCCCGTAGCCCCAAAGCCCCGTAGCGGAAGGCCACGGAGGACTTCGAGGCCGTGCCTTGGCAGCGACGCAAGGGTGTTTGGGGTTTGGGGTTTAGGGCAAGGGTTTAGGATGTAGGGCTAAGGTTTAGGGCTAGGGTTTGGGGTTGCGGGGTTTTAGTGCTTTCGGGTTTTGGGTTTGAGGGTTTTTAAGGGTGTAGGGACGGCAGGTTTCAAGGCTTTAGGGTTTGTAAGACTTTGGGGTTTTAGGGGCTTAGGGGTTTGGGGGTTTAGGGGTTTGGGTGGGTTTTTGGGGCTAGGGACCCTGAAGCCCTGAAGCCATAAACCCGAAATCCAAACCCTGTACAGTGAAAACCAAGCCCTAAACCCTAAACCCTAAACCCTAAACCCTAAACCCTAAACCCTAAACCCTAAACCCTAAACCCTAAACCCTAAACCCTAAACCCTAAACCCTAAACCCTAAACCTCAAGCCCGAAGCCCTAAAACCTTGAAAACCCTCAGGTGCATTCCAGTCGTGCGTGGGACATGCTGAAGGATGGCCAGCCCGAAAACTCGGTTTAGGGTTTAGGGCTAGGGTTTAGGGCTAGGGTTTAGGGTTCGGGGTCGGGTTCAGGGTTTAGGGTTCGCGTTCAGGGTTTAGGGTTTAGGGTTTGGGGCTTGGGGTTCAGGGTTTAGGGTTCGCGTTCAGGGTTTAGGGCTTAGGGTTTAGGGTTTCGGGTTCAGGGTTTAGGGTTTAGGGTTCAGGGTTCAGGGTTTAGTGTTTGGGGTTTAGGGTTCCGGGTTTAGGGTTTAGGGTTTAGGTTAAAGCCTTAAACCCTCAAAAGCCCTCAAACTCCCTCAAAGCCCTCGAAGGCCTAAACGCCCTAAACCCCCAAAGCCGCCAAACCCTAAGCCCTAAACCCCTAAACCCCTGAAAACTTAAGCCGCTAGACCCTAAAGTGTGCTAAACCCAAAACCCCTAAACGCAAACCCTAAACCCTGAAAGCCCTAAGCCCTAAACCCCCTGAAGCCGCAGCTCAGCTCGCAGGACTATTATCTGGGACCCCTGAAAGCCGAGGAAGAAAACACGAGCGAAGGTGTCACTGGGCTGATCCTCTATTTTGTTTGGGTTTAGGGTTTAAGGTTTAAAGTTGGGGTTAAGGGTTTAGGGTTTAAAGTTTAGGGTTTGGGTTTAGGGTTCAAGGTTTAGGGTGAAATGGCGGGATGTACTTTCCTGCCCCACGGTTTAGGGTTTAGGGTTTAGGGTTTAGGGTTCCAAGGAGACTTGGGCTTTGCGGAGGATGCGCACGTCATGGTCCCTTAGGCTGTTTGGGCTCTATGCTGGCACGGGGTTGCCTTTTTGCAGGAATCAGGGTTTAGAGTTCTTTGGTTTAGGGTTGACACTGTATCCTTGGCACTGGAGCAAGTTGATGGTTGCAGGACGACATCGGGGACAAGGGACCCTCAACCCTAGACCCCAAACCCCAATCCCCAAACCCCAAACCCCAAGCCCTAAACCCTCAAACCTAAACCATAAACCCGAAACCTTAAACCCTCAACCCTAAACCCTAAACCCTAAACCCTAAACCCTAAACCCTAAACCCTAAACCCTAAACCCTCAAAAAGGACGTGGTCAGAAGTAGGCGCTGAGCCACGAGCTCCGGAATCGAGCCTACACAGGGCGCAAGGGAATTCGAGCGTTGGAGTTGAAGGTCTAGGGTTCAGGGTTTAGGGTTTAGGGTTTAGGGTTTAGGTTTTAAGGTTTAGCTTTTTGCGTTTAGGGTTTAGGGTTTGGAGTCTAGGGTTGAGGGCTTTGGGTTACAATCTCTCATTTTTTTTGGGTTCTTACCATTTCCGCATACATTAACCCGCAACCCACACCTCAGCAGGGGGCATTCATGCACCTGACCTCAAACAGCAAACCGCTAAAGTAGTCCTGATGCGTCTTAAACACCCCAAAGCCAGCACATGGCTCAAGAAGCCTAAGTTTATCAAGAGGGTGCTAAAGCCCCAAACCCTAAGAACTGTGAACCCCCAAGCCTCTACACCTCAGGCACTGGGCAGCATGGTCGCTGCTGTGTCATCCATCCCAGGCGCGTGGAAAGTTTAGAAAAGCACGCGTAGCAACGGCGAATTTGGCCGTAGTCTGTCACAGACGCTCGCTGTGAGTGCCCCTTCCGAAGCCCCTAAACCTTCCTTTCCCATGTCTTTATTGCACAGGCGGATTTAGGGTCCTGAGTTAGTGGGGCTGAGGGGTTTTTGGGGCTGTAAGGTTCCCACACCGGCCGGCGCCTTTTGTATGTCTACTCACCCTAAACCCTAAACCCTAAACCCGAAACCCTAAACTCTGGGGGGGGGGGGGGGGGGTTTAGGGCTTAGGGTTTCGTTTTGAATCGGGCACCTGCAGATGGAGACCGCAGGAGGGAGCCCAGTCCGTAGCATCACAAGCCTAAGACGACTGAAGCCTCATGTAGACCCTGCCCAATATTAGGGTTTAGGGTTTCGGGTTTAGGGTTTAGGGTTTAGGAATAAGGACCCCAATAAGGTACCCCCTAATATCGTAAACCCCCAAGTATGCTAAAGACGAGTGGGAGACAGAAAGTATGCAAAGTGAGTCAACGAGCACGGCAGCGCGATGGTTAAAAGGTGGTGGGACATCGTTTGTAGCATTGCGTTTCAGCACACAAGGTCATAAGGATGCAGCGCCTTGTTCATGTCACAGGACAGCCCATCAAAACATGCAGGCGACGAAGCGGTTCCATGAAATACGTGTAACATGGAGGGCAACATGCCTGTGCACAGCTACTGTGCCATGATCAAAGGCCATTCTATGAGCAAAGAGGATTTGGGTTCTTCAATAGCTGCCTAGATAAGCTACTATTAGAGCAAGCCCTAAACCCTAAACCCTAAACCCTAAACCCTAAACCCGAAACCCGAAACCCTAAACCCTAAACCCTAAAGAGTTGCTTAGGCACAGCGTTGTGAGATGTGTAAGACAGGCCGGGGAGCCCCAAGCGACTCACGTCCACAAAGCCTCGTTCCCTTCTTATCAGGGTGAGGATCCCTAACAAACCCCGGTCGAGGGTTTAAGGGTTTAGGGTTTAGGGTTTAGGGTTTAGGGTCTAGGTATTCCTAGGTTCCTGGGCACGCCAGACAAGTGACCGTCAGAGAGTAACGTGGTGTGCCGTGCGCTGAGAGGCAACCTTAGCTGGGCGAAAGAGAGACAATTATGCCAATGATATGCATTAGGGTTTAGGGTTTAGGGGTTTAGGGGTCTCGGGTTGACCCTTCAACCCTAAACCCGAAACCCTAAACCCAAACCCCTAAAACCCCTAAAACCCCTAAAAACCCCCAAAACCCCTTAAACCCCTAAACCCCTAAACCCCTAAACCCTTGTGACGCACCTCCACAAGCAGCCCTTCCGCGCAGGGGCCGCTTGGTCTGCTGCCGGGCCTCCCAGGGTTTCTGACTCAAGGGATTCAACCCTAAACACTAAACCCTAAACCCTAAACCCTAAACCCTAAACCCTAAACCCTAAACCCTAAACCCTAAACCCTAAACCCTAAACCCTAAACCCTAAACCCTAAACCCTAAACCCTAAACGTTGTACCCCTAAAGGTTCCCCTTAATATATTCCTAATATGGCCCTTAGATTCCCTTAGGAATTCTTCAAAAGGACCCCAAAACCCAAGGGTACAACCCTTAAGGGTCCAAGGTAGAATCCCTAGACTGACGCTGTCTGAGCGGCATGGGAGTACAGGGTTAGGGTTTAAGGCTTCGGGTTTAGTGGGGGGTTTAGGGTTTAGGGTTTGGGGTTTAGGGTTTAGGGTTTAGGGTTTAAGGCTTCGGGTTTAGGTGTTTAGGGTTAGGGGTTTAGGGTTGAGGGCTAGGGATAGGGTTAGGGATACTGTAGGGTTTAGGCATACAGGGTTTCGGGTTTAGGGGTCTAGGGTTTAGGGTTTGGGGTTTAGGGTTTGGGGTTTAGGCATTGAGGGTTTAGGGGTTTAGGGCTTTAGGCAAATTTTTTTGTTTGGGATTTAGGTTTGGGGTTTTAGGGTTTAGGGATGTAGGGATTTAGGGTTGGAGTGTAAGTCTAGAGCCTGGAAGCCCCACGTCCTGAAGGCTCAACCACTTGAATTGGTACAGCCTGTATCCCCAACCCTAGAGCCCAAAACCCTGACCTGAACCGTAAACCGTAAACTGTAAACCCTAAACTTTTAAACCCTAAACCCTAAACCCTAAACCCTACACCCTAAACCCTAAACCCTAAACCCTAAACCCTAAACCCTAAACCCTAAACCCTAAACCCTAAACCCTACACCCTAAACCCTAAACCCTAAACCCTAAACCTCCAGGCCCAGATGCTCTACAGGTCCACGCTGGGTGCTGGCATCTCTGCTGTGTCCAACGCGCTGGCAGCTCGGTAAGGTTGAGCGGATCCTTGGGTTTAGGGTTTAGGGTTTGGGGTTTGGGGTTTAGGGTTTAGGGTTTAGGGTTTTTGGTTTAGGGTTTAGGGTTTAAGGTTTAGGGTCACATATACCCTTAGGTGGCAGTTCCGAAAACTTACCGCCTCCACCCTCCCCGCTAAGCACCGGTAGTTCAAGTGGGTTTAGGTTGCGTGGTAGTCTATCAGGGAATCCGAAGGCTTCGGGAAGTTCGGGGATTCTACCCCAAGCCTGAAACCCTAAACCCTATAAACTCCAAACCCTTCAACCCTAAACCCCAAACACTATAAACCCTCAACCCTAAAAAACCCTACACCCTGTAAGCCCTAAAAACCCTGCACCCTACTCCCTAGAAGCCCTCACCCTAAACCCTAAACCCTAAACCCTAAACCCTAAACCCTAAACCCTAAACCCTAAACCCTAAACCCTAAACCCTAAACCCTAAACCCTAAACCCTAAACCCTAAACCCTAAACCCTAAACCTAAACCCTAAACCCTAAACCCTGCAAGCGGGCAGGCCCCGGGCGTCTTCCTCAACCCGAAAGAGACGCAGCACCTCGTTCTTGCTGAGAAGATTGAGGTGGTTCCGGCTGTCCCCGAAGCTGTGCCACAAAAAAATTGCCCAAGCATCCCTAAACCCTCAACCCTAAATCCTAAACCCCAAACCCTAAACCCGAGCCCTAAACCCTAAACCCTTCATAGTGATCCCCCAAATAGTAGTGTAAAGTGACACTGAAGGTTGAGGATCCAAGGCCCAGGTTTTGGGAGTGCAGGGGCCATATCGGGGTACTTGTATGAGGTTAGCGCTGTGAGTTTGGATCCAGTTGGTATAAACCTTGCTCCAAAAAAACCTGCCCCCCCCCCCCCCCCCCCCCCCAAGACAAAAACAATAATCATAAAACAACACCGACAATAAGTCACCATGAGGTACCCCCATGGCCCGCCACTTAAAAGGACCTGTAGAACCGCTCTTATGCACCCCGTCTAGAAGCCTATAAGGATCCCTAAACCCTAAATCCTAAACCCTAAATCCCAAACCCTAAACCCTGAACTCAAACCCCAAACCCCAATAGACTCCCATTGTCCCCCCTCCATCGCTAAAGAGTTTTAGGGCCGACCCCTAAACCCTAAACCCTACACCCTAAACCCTAAACCCTAAACCCTAAACGCCCCTCCCCTGGAGGTGTCTCACGACACTCGCATCTTCCGCTTCTCGCTGCCTTCGCCCCAGATGCGGTTGGGCCTGCCAACCGGCATGCACATGATCCTCAAGGCGCGTTTTCGAGGGTTTCGGGTTTAGGGTTTAGGGCTTAGGGTTTAGGGTTTAGGGTTTAGGGTTTAGGGGGTTTAGGGTTTAGGGTCAGGTCTTTTTTTTTGGGGGGGTTTTGTGGGGTTTGGTGCTTATGATGGTTGGGGGCTTTTGGAGCTTATGGGGCTTTTGGAGCTTATGGGGCTTGTAGGCCTTCATGTGCTTCATGGGCTGGTTCATAGGGCTTGTGGTGGTTGAGGACTGTAGTGTTCAGGGGCTTCAGCAGATTCAGGAACCCGAAACTTCTAAACCCTCAACCCTAAACCCGAAACCCTAAGCCCTGAACCCCTAAACCCCTAAACCCTAATCCCTAAACCCTAAACTCTCGAAATTCGAAACGCTAAAACTGAACTCCCTGAACCCGCCCAAGTTAGAGGGCCAGCCCTGGGCAAGGCCAAGGTGAACGGAAAGCCGGTGATGCGAGCGCCTGGGCTGTTCAGCCTAAACCCTAAACCCTAAACCCTAAACCCTAAACCCTAAACCCTAAACCCTAAACCCTAAACCCTAAACCTTTAGCCCCATAGCCTTGAGCCCTCACCCTATAAGCCCTATAAGCACTATAGACCCTACACACCCTCTTGACCCTTTAAAACCCAAACAAACCCCCATGAAGCCCTCTAAACCCTATAGACCTTAGACGCCCTATAACCCTGAAGCCCTGAGATCGCGAAGCCCTGTTGAAGTTTCAGGGTCTGGGGTAAAAACGCCCTCAAGCCGATGAAGCCTAAAGCCTGGCTCCCTACTTGGAAACCATTTTGACTTTGTAAGTCTACTGAGTATCCCCCAGAAGTCCCCCATGAGAAAATCCCCAAGCCCCAAACCCCTTAACCCTAAACTGCCCTTAGTAAGTCAACAGGCCTTCAAAGTACTCGGAAACGGCAAGTCAGCCCATGGTTTCGGGGTTCAGGGTTTAGGGTTTAGGGTTTAGGGTTTGGGGGCACTCTCCCTTGCATCGGTTAGAACCCAAGAGTAATGCTTCGTCAAGGGGTGCTGGAGTCGTGAGCCCAAAGCCCTAGAACCTTCAAAACCCTAAACCCTGAACACCAGTCAACCCTAATCTTCACCTTAAACCTTAAACCTTAAACCCTAAACCCTAAACCCCAAAACCCTAAGCTCCCCAAGCCCTGAAATCCCGAGGCTTACACCCCGATGACCGACGACGAAACCGTCGGTCACGTGGACCTTTTGGTGAGCCTTGGACCGTCAACTTGGGAGGGGGGGGGGGGTTAGGGTTTTTAGGGTTTAAGGTTTAGGGTTTGGGGTTTAGGGTTCAGTGGGGGTGCAGTTTAGGGTTTCGGGTGTCGGGCGCTTGGGGTTTAGAGCGTATGGGTTTGAGGGCCCTGGTTTTTTTTAGGGAGTTTGTGGGTCTAGGGTGCCTGAAGTTAGTTGTCCCCAAATCTTACTAAGACCCCCAGATGACTTGTATGAATCTAACCCCTATAAGGCCCGAAAGGGGGGGACTTGGGAGGTTCCGAAGTAGGGGGGTAATGTATCTTCTCTTTACCCTAAACCCTAAACCCTAAACCCTAAACCCTAAGCCCTAAACCCCAAACCCTAAACCGGGGGTGGGCTTGGGGTTTAGCTCTGCATGCTTTGAAGACGGCTGCCTGCTGTCAAGACAGGTTCAAAGCTGCCCGAAGCCCGATGGATCCTAGACCCTAAACTCCATGATATGATAGTACCTTAGGGTTTAGGGTTTAGGGTTTGGGGTTTAGGTTTTAGGGTTTAGGGTTTAGGTTTGAAACTCCAATTTTTTTATAGTACCTCCATGTACCTCCTACTATGATCCCGAATACGGGGGGAACATCCCAATCTCAGCCCTGAAAAAAACACGCGAACCCCTAGGTGTAAGGTTCAGCAGGGGTTATATTCTTAAGGAGGGAAACTTAGAAGGGACCCTTAATCCTATTCCCCTATATAACCCCTCTATATATATACACATACCTTGACAAGTCCCTATAAACCTACGTAGCCCCTACATTACCCCTGAGGTCCCTTAAAAGGGTTCCCTCCCTTCGTCATCCGCACATGACCACGCGACACCGGCTGGCGCGCGTAGCATAGCCCTCCCTCTCCGCGGAGGGGAGGTTCTGGTTTAGGATTTGGGATTTAGGGTTTGGGGGTGGGGGGCACTTAGAAACCCCAAACCCTGAGCCAGAAGCTTTCTGGGGGTACTATATAATGTCTAGGTGGAAGGCGCTTGGAAACCATACCCAGAAGCCCAAACCCACCCTAAACCCTAAACCCTAAACTCTTAAGGTCTTGAGAAGCTCCCAAGTGCAACCGAAGAGTTGCTGGAACCCTAAAATCCTAAACGCCCTAAACCCCAAACACTCCAGGACCCTGAGCCCTGAAGCCCCCCTAAACCCCCGTTACCCCAAACCCCCTAAACCCCCGTTAAACCCTCCTAATTCACCTAAACCCCCGAAACCCCCTTAACACCCCCTGAACCCCCCCTTAACCCCCCCTCAACCCCCCCTTTAACCCCCCCTAAACCTCCCTAAACCCTCCTAAACCCCCCAAACCTAAAGCCCAAGCCCTAAACCCTAAACCCTAAACCCTAAACCCTAAACCCTAAACCCTAAACCCTAAACCCTAAACCCTAAACCCTAAACCCTAAACCCTACCCCTAAACCCTAAACCCTAAACCCTAAACCCTAAACCCTAAACCCTAAACCCTAAACCCTAAACCCTAAACCCTAAACCCTAAACCCTAAACCCAGGAAGGTCTACTTCAAGGGCGTTCACCCCAAGTTCCCCGACGGGGGCCTCATGTCCCAGCACCTGAACTCCCTGAGCCTCTCCATGCTAACGGGGCCATCTTAGGGTTTAGGGTTTAGGGTTTGGGGTTTGGGGTTTAGGGTTTAGGGTTTGGGGTTTAGGGTTTGGGGTTTGGGGTTTGGGGTTTAGGGTTTAGGGTTTGGGGTTTAGGGTTTGGGGTGTAGGGTTTAGGGTTTGGGGTTTAGGGTTTAGGGTTTGGGGTTTAGGGTTTGGGGTTTGGGGTTTAGGGTTTGGGGTTTAGGGTTTGGGGTTTGGGGTTTAGGGTGTAGGGTTAAGGGTTTAGGGTTTAGGGTTTGGGGTTTAGGGTTTGGGGTTTAGGGTTTAGGGTTTGGGGTTTGGGGTTTAGGGTTTGGGGTTTAGGGTTAAAGGTTTGGGGTTTAGGGTTAAGGGTTTGGGGTTTAGGGTTGGGGGGCTTAGGGGGATCTTAGGGGGTGGCGGAGGGTGTAGGGGGGTGTTTAGGGCGTTTCGGGGTGGGGGTTTGGGGGGTTGAGGGGGTCTGGGAATTTAGGATTTAGGGGGTTCAGGTTTGCGGGTTTAGGGTTTAGAACTGAAGCTTCTGGGGTTTGGCCTACTTTAGGGTTTGGTGTTGCTCGGGACTTTATTCTGGACTTGGACTTCATTTTGTTTGTGTTGGTTGTTTTTGGTTGTTTTTGGTTGTTTTGGGTTCACTGTTCGAGGCTTGGGGTGAAGGGGGTCGTGCGGGAGAGTTGCAAGTGGTCCTTCTTGGGCACGGGTAGCACGTATGCCAGCCCTAAGGAGTACACCTAAACTCCCCAAACCCCCTTGAACCCCTCTAATCCCCTTAACCCCTAGACTGGGGATGTCCTTTATACAAACAGTCCTAGGGATTGTAGGGCTGTAAGTATGGGGGGGGGGGGGGGGGGGAACATCCCAATCCTAAACCCCTAAACCCCTGAACCCCTGAACCCCTGAAACCCCTAAACCCCTAAACCCCTAAACCCCTAAACCCCTAACCCCCCCTAAACCCCTAAACCCCTAAACCCCTAAACCCCTAAACCCCTAAACCCCTAAACCCTAAAAACCCCTAAACCCCTAAACCCCCTAAACCCCCTAAACCCCCTAAACCCCTAAACCCCTAAACCCCTAAACCCCTAAACCCCTAAACCCCTAAACCCCTAAACCCCTAAACCCTCAACCCTAAACCCTAAACCCTAAATCCTAAACCCTAAACCCTAAACCCTATTAAGGGGTTCCTTATGCGCCTGAAGCAGAGGCAGATCGGCGAGGCGGTGGAGGTGAAGGGCCCGGTCGGCGAGTTCGTGTACAAAGGCCAAGTTGCTGCCATGCCTTTCACACCCCCAGGGTTTAGGGTTTAGGGTTTAGGGTTTAGGGTTTGGGCTTTAGGGTTTGGGGCTTCAACCCCAAACCCTGAACCCTAAACCCTAAAATCTAAGCGTGAAACCCTGAAAGAAGTCCACAAGTTGGATGCTTTGAAGCTAAGCTCAAAAGCCGGGCAAGCCTCAGGACCTCAACCTTAACTTTCGAAACTCCCCAGACCCTCGAAACCCGAAGCCCCAAACCCTAAACCCTAAACCCTAAACCCTAAACCCTAAACCCTAAACCCACTTCAAAAAGACACCAGCTTCATCTGGCAGGCAACGGGAACTTCACCTGGCACGGCAAGCGCGGCTCCCCAATCTGCTGGGCGCAGGGTCCTGGTCTTGATTGTGGGGTTTGGGGTTTAGGGTTTAGGGTTTGGGGTTTAGGGTTTAGGGTTTAGGGTTTGGGGTTTAGGGTTTAGGGTTTAGGGTTCAAGGTTTAGGGTTTAGGGTTCAGGGTTTAGGGCTTAGGGTTCAGGGTTTCTAGGGTTTACGGCTTAGGGTTGATGGTTTGTCTTTAGGGGAGCTCAGTGCTCAGGTTCTTGAAGTCTCCGAATGCCCCAAAGCCTGACACCCCCTAAGCCCTAAGCCCTAAACCCTAAACCCTAAACCCTAAAACCCCCTAAACCCTAAACCCTAAACCCTAAACCCTAAACCCTAAACCCTAAACCCTAAACCCTAAACCCTAAATAGTGAACCCTAAACCCTAAACCCTAAACCCTAAACCCTAAACCCTAAACCCTAAACCCTAAACCCTAAACAATAAACCCTACACCCTAAACCCTAAACCCTAAACCCTAAACCCTAAACCAATTCGCAGCTGCGACCTAGGCCCCGATTTTGCAAGCAGATCTCCATGTACCTCGGGCGCTGTTGGGCATGGCTGTGTTTAGGGTTTTAGGTTTTTTGGGTTTAGGTCTTTCTGGGTTTAGGGTTAGGTTTTTTTGGGTTTAGGTCTTTCTGGGTTTAGGGTTTAGGGTTTAGGGTTTTTAGGGTTTTGGGTTTAGGGTTTTTGGGTTTAGGGTGTTTAGGTTTTTTTTGGGTTTAGGGCGTAGGGTTTAGGGGTCTCGATTCCTTAGTCTGAAGAAGAAGTCTCTGAAGTTCTCCATGCTGACCCTTCTCCGAATTCTACGCAACCGTGCGCCGGTGAACCCTTTGCAAGCCCATCGCAGACATGCAACGAACTCCCCACTAGCCCAGCAGGAATGCTGCTGAGTTGTTGTTGTAAAAATTCCTGGCCCTAAGGTCGAAGTCCAAAACCCTGAGCCCTAAAAAGAACTCGTCGTCTTTTTTGGGTGTTGGTTGAGTGTTTTCCGGGTTTTGTGTTTGTTCGGTTTTAGGGTTTTCTGTTTCACACCGCGGATGCCTCGATGAGCCTCTCTGCATGGACTCCGTCGGCCCAGTACCGCGCCAGGCGCCCCTGGGTTTAGGGTTTAGGGTTTAGGTTTAGGGTTTAGGGTTTAGGGTTTAGGGTTTAGGGTGAATCTACAGTCGCTCTGTCCGCTGTGCACCCATGGCATCATGGGCACCTGCGACTGCCTTGCACCGAGACCGTGGCGCTGAAGATGACCAGGTCTCCCGGAAAGGTTTCGTGCAACACGTGGCCGCTGGCGGGGCATTTCTGGGGGAGCACCCGGGGAAGAAGAAGCCTTCGCGTGGGTACGTTCCCACCATCGGTCCATGCTGCACTGTGCAACCGTGGTGGCTATTTCGCAGCCACTTTCCTTTGCTAGGACCCAGTAGGCCCTTATTCCCTTCTATTCGGGTTTATGTTCCCTTCTAAGCCCCTGTAAACCAAAATAGGCACCCTTCTTATTCCCAGGTCGCTCTTGGGTCTAGTTTGTGCATGTGAAGGCAGTGGACGTGTCTGCATTAGAGACTGCAGAGGCGATATCTGCAGCGCTCACCTCGGGCGGATAGATCGGGAATGGTGTTCAGACCTGCGCCGTAGTGGCGGAGGTTGGGTTTAGGGTTTAGGGTTTAGGGTTTAGGGTTTAGGGTTTAGGGTTTAGGATTTAGGGTTTAGGGTTTAGGGTTTCGGGTTTAGTGCGTTTTGGGTTTAGGATTTAGGGGTTTAGAGCCAGACCCTCCCCCCAGAAGGCTCCTACAGGGCCTGGTGAGGGCGATGGTTGCCGCAAACCCTAAACCCCAAACCCTAAACCCTGAACCCTAAACCCTAAACCCTACATCCTCAACTTCGAACCTCGAGCCCTAGACCCGCAGCCCGACACCGCAAAACTGCCCCAAAACCCCAAAACCCCCCAAACCCCCCCAACCCCCCCAACCCCCCCCCCCCCCCCCAACCCCCCCCCAACCCCCCCCAACCCCCCCACCCCCCACCCCCCCCAACCCCCCCCAACCCCCCCAACCCCCCCAACCCCCCAACCCCCCCAACCCCCCAACCCCCCAACCCCCCCAACCCCCCCCCCCCACCCCCCCCCCAACCGCCCAACCCCCCAACCCCCCCAACCCAACCCCCGCAACCCCCCCAACCCCCCCTAGACAAAAAGAGCAAAAACAAAAACACAGCAACCCAAAGCCACCAACAACAAAAAACCAGGATCGCGGGCGGCACTGGGTTGACCCCGTGCTACCAGGCGCGGCCCTCGAGCCTTTTGTTGTGGTTTTTCAGGTTTAGGGTTTAGGGTGGGGAGTGTAGGGTTTCGGGGTTTTAGGGTTTGGGGGTTTAGAGTTTCGGCTTTAGGGGTGTAGGGGGTTCGGGTTTAGACAGCCCTGGCTGGCTCATCTGTAAGGCTAGCTGCATTGGAGGGAGCGCGGCTTGGGGTTTCGGGTTTGGGGTGTAGGGTTGGGTTTAGGTTTGGGGTTTCGGGTTTAGGGTGTGAGGGTTTGGGGTTTTGGGTTTAGAGTTTGGGGTTCAGGGTTTAGGGTTTAGGGTTTAGGGTTCATGGGGGGTAGGCGGTGTCTCTCGAGGCCCGCTTAGGCTTAGGTGTCCACTCGAATTTGATCTTGAACTGCTTGGGGGCCTTTTAGCCGGAGCGCTCTTAGATTGAGGAGCTGCTGTATACCCCTTCTACACGAAGGGCCCATACTTCAGAACCCTTTCAATGAGGTAAGGGACCATATCAAGAGACCATGCAACTACCCTTAGAAACACCACGAGCTCTGCAGCGAGAACCTGTCCAAGTCCTGCCATCCCGCCTTTGCCCCTGCAAGCTGCGCCGAGTTCGTTGGGAAAAATGCCCCGGAAACCTGAACCCCAACCTCCAAACAAAGCATCGTCGCCGCGGCTCCTGCTGGTTCTCCTAAACTCAAGCCCGAAACCCTAAACCTTAAACCCTAAACCTCAAACCCTAAACCCTAAACCCTAAACCCTAAACCCTTCTCCCCGGAGCAGAAGGCCCCAAATGGTAAACTCTGAGCCGCAACGGTGAAGTCCAGGTCCTGGCAGCCATTCTCCGGAACCCCGCGGACACCACAAAGGCCTGTAGGGTTTAGGGTTTAGGGTTTAGGGTTTAGGGTTTAGGGCTGCCAGAATTTTGACTGGGGGTTTCCGAACAAAAAGGGGTGCTCTGTTTGGGGTTCCTATGATAGGAGTGAAGTGTTTGGGGGTATACTAGGGGTGGGGCGCCCCTGTTTTAGGGAAATGCCCACTTTGCTTCATTGTGGCAGAAGGTTGGCTGTTGGTGGGCTCATCCCCCCTCTCCAGTATCAACTTCCCCGCTCGTATCAAAGATTCTCATTATTAACACATAAAACTTACCTTGGTAGGCCCTTGGGACATTTAATACTTTTTTTAGGGGTTTTCTAAGAGGATCATATCCGGAGTATTTTCCACTGTTTTTTTTGGGCCATCCTAAGTACATACTGGGAGTATTTCGTAGTGGGGTTGGCGGTTGGGGGATATCTGTTGAAGGCGCCGACTAGAGCCGACCTAAAGATTCGGCCGCTTGTGGGCATTTGTTCGTGTATCTTCCTTGTAGTTCAGGGCAAGCCCGCAAGCCAAAACCGCCGATATACCCTATACCCTAAACCCTAAACCCTAAACCCTATGTGTACAACATCTGCGTGCTTGCTTATGCATACTTTGCCAAGAGTGCCTGAGCAAACTCGCGACGTCAACCCTAAACACTTAACTCTGAGCCCGAAGAAAGCCTTGGAGAAGTGCTCCGGTGCTCAGCAACCCTGTGCTCGCCAGGCCCAAGCCCTTTTAACTAACGCCCGTGCAGGCACTTGTACAACTCGGAACATGGCCATTTACTGCAAAGGTTGTTTCTTTTCTAGAAAGCTGCTTGCTCATCCTCTAGCTTGGTTTAGGGCCTAAACCCTAGCCCCTCAGCTCCCTTAAAACCTCACCCAAGTGCCCTAAACTCACCCTGGAACGCGCCCGATCTGAAAAGGTGAGACCTGAACCTCCCAAGCCCCCGAGCCCCTGGACTCGTAAACCCTAAACCCTAAACCCTAAACCCTAAACCCTAAACCCTAAACCCTAAACCCTAAACCCTAAACCCTAAACCCTAAACCCTAAACCCTAAACGCTAAACCCTAAACCCTAAACCCTAAACCCTAAACCCTAAACCCTAAACCCTAAACCCTAAACCCTAAACCCTAAACCCTAAACCCCTAACCCTAAACCCTAAACCCTAACCCCTAAACCCTAAACCCTAAACCCTAACCCTAAACCCTAAACCCTAAACCCTAAACCCTAAACCCCCAAACCCTAAACCCTAAACCCTAAACCCTAAACCTAAACCCTAAACCCTAAACCCTAAACCCTAAACCCTAAACCCTAAACCCTAAACCCTAAACCCTAAACCCTAAACCCTAAACCCTAAACCCTAAACCCTAAACCCTAAACCCTAAACCCTAAACTAGCCTAAACCCTAAACCCTAAACCCTAAACCCTAAACTAGCCTAAACCCTAAACCCTAAGCCCTAAACCCTAATCCCTAAACCCCAAACACCAAACACCCTAAACCCTACGAAGGTGAAGCTGCTGTACGCCAACAAGAGCCCCGCAGACATCCTGGCACGTGAGACGCTGGAGCCGCCCTCTCTACGGGGTTAGGGTTTAGGATTTAGGGTTTAGGGTTTAGGGTTTCGGGTTTAGGGTGTTTCGGTTTAGGGTTAGGGCTTCAGCGTTTCAGGGTTTCGGGGTTTCAGGGTAGAGGGTTTCAGGCGTTCAGGGTATAGGGGTTGAGGGTTTAAGGACTTTGGGGTTTCGGGATTTAGGGATTGTAGGGTGTAGGGATTTAGGGTTTCCTACGTTGGGATTCAGGGTTTAGGGTTCCAGGTGTTCAGGGTTGAGGGATGCAGGGTTTAAGGATGTGTGTTTAGGGTTTCCTAAATGGTCAGTTCTCAAAAATTATGGCTCCTTTCATTGGGCATCGGAAATATTCGGGGCCCTTGTAAGGGTCATCCCCAGAGGGGCCACTGGGAGGTTCATGGTACTTATTAACCAATTATGACTGTACTTATAACTGTACTGAAAATTGTACTTATAGCCATATGACACCACTTAAAGCGGCTAGTAAGTGGGTTAAAGCTACGGTTGTAATTGGTTAATAAGTACCATGAACCTCCAAGCAGAGTTTAGAGAAGTGTCTTGGTTCAGGCTTTCAGTTAGGGTTTAGGGTTTAGGGTTTGGGTTTTCGGTTTAGGGTTTAGGGTTTAGGGTTTTACAGGTTAGGTTCAGGGTTTAGGGTTTAGGGTGTGGGGATTAGGGGTGCAGGGTTTAGCGATTTCGGGGTTCAGGGTTGAAGGATATAGGGGTTGAGGTATTTAGGGATCGAGGCTTTCGGGTTTATGGGTTCAGGGCTGAGAATGTGCGGTTTAGGGTTAGGGTTTAGAGTTTAGGGTAACAGCCCTAAACCGCTCGCACACAGACGCGCTTCCATTCTGTACGGGACTTGAACCAGGGGTGGGTGTGTCTACGAAAGCAGGGAACCCCAAACTCCCCTCCAAATAGTCGGATTCCCTTAGAATTAAGG
>CAJNDS010002548.1:347500-372388 GCA_905221605.1 Symbiodinium natans
GGATTTAGGCTTGAGCTTAAGTGGGTTTCCAAGATGGGTTTAGGGTTTAGGGCATAGGGTCAGCTTGGCAGGTCAAAGAAATCCTGGCTCTACATAATATGGGGATGGTTTGAAGGTATACCTTGGCGAACGACAAGGCTTGCACAGAGGGCTTGCAGCTGTGCGTGCTGTGTTTACTCCTAAACACTAAACACTAGCCCTAAACCCGAAACCCTAAACCCTAAACCCTAAACCCTAAACCCTAACCCTAAACCCTAAGCCCTAAACCCCAAACCCTAAACCCTACATCTTGGGGGCATACCTCCCAGTAGCTCTTGGGGATCGGCGATTACAGAGAGGGCAAGAGGAGACGTTGCCATGTTCTTCCAGCCTCTTGACGCACCTCTCTGGGCTGTCACTTGGCACAAGGGCACTAGGGTCTGGGACTCTCAACCCTAAACCCTAAACCCTAAACCCTAAACCCTAAACCCTAAACCCTAAACCCTAAACCCTAAACCCTAAACCCTAAACTTTAAACCATAAACCCTAGACCGTAAACCCTAAACTGTGAACCCTAAACCCTAAACTTTAGACCCTAGACCCGAAACTCTAAACCCTAAACCCCAATGGGATCTAACAATCGTTGCGGGTTCGGAGGTTTAGGCTTTAGCATAGCCTGGCCCCTAGTACCGTTCTCCCCCTAGCATCACTCCACCCCCCCCCCCCCTCCACTCACTATTATAAGATCCCGTGCTAGTTTTGTAAAAGGAATATTTGGACCCTAAAACCTGGTCCCTAAACTGTTAAACCCAAAGCCTACGGCCTCTTTCGGGGGACCCGAAATAGTATAAGGACCCCGAAAAGACCATGAATTGGAGAAGTGGCCATGTTTTCAGGGAATATTTGGACCATGAATCCATAAAACCCTGTTATAATATGATGGCGTGTTCGTATAGCGAGGAAACCCTAAACCCTAAACCCTAAACCCTAAACCCTAAACCCTAAACCCTAAACCCTAAACCCTAAACCCTAAACCCTAAACCCTAAACCCTAAACCCTAAACCCTAAACCCTAAACCCTAAACCCTAAACTTTACGCCCTACACCCTAAACCGTAAACCCTAAACCGTGAACCCTAAACCCTAAACTTTAGACCCTAAACCCTAAACTTTAGACCCTAAACCCTAAACCCTAAACCCTAAACCCTAAACCCTAAACGCTAAACCTTGAACCCTAAACCCCTAAACCCCTAAACCCCTAAACCCCTAAACCCCTAAACCCCTAAACCCCTAAACCCCTAAACCCCTAACCCCTAAACCCCTAAACCCCTAAACCCCCTAAACCCCTAAACCCCTAAACCCCTAAACCCCTAAACCCCTAAACCCCTAAACCCCTAAACCCCTAAACCCCTAAACCCCTAAACCCCTAAACCCCTAAACCCCTAAACCCCTAAACCCCTAAACCCCTAAACCCCTAAACCCCTAAACCCCTAAACCCCTAAACCCTAAACCCTAAACCCTAAACCCTAAACCCTAAACCTTGAACCCTAGTCTCGAACCCTTCAACCCTGAAGCCCGTGACCCTCCCAAACCCGAGCTGCCTGTAAGATGCTGAGGTCCCAGGCATGAGCCAAAGATCACCTGCTTTCACCAGGCAGAAGCATCACAGACCGATGTCCTGCTTTGCGCTTGACGACGGTGGCCGGGCCTCAACTACCTGAATCCTAGACCCTGAACCCTCAACCCTGAACCCTAAACCCTAAACGGCCCTAAACTCTACCTGTTTCCGAGACGCTGAACTCTAGAGCCCTGCGAACCCCCAAACCACAACCCCAGACCTGAAAACCCTCAACCCCAAACCCTGTGCCCTTGAACCCTACCCCAAACCCCAAACCCTAAACCTTTGAACCCTAAACACCAAACCCCAAACCCTAACCCCTAAACCCTTGAACCTTTGAACCCTGAACCCCAAACCCCAAAACCTAAACCCTAAACCTAGAACCCTGAATCCCTAAAGCCCCAAAGCCCTAAAGCCTAAAGCCTAAACCCGAAACCCTGAACCCTACACCCTAAACCCTAAACCCTAAACCCTAAACCCTAAACCCTAAACCCTAAACCCTAAACCCTAAACCCTAAACCCTAAACCCTAAACCCTAAACCCTAAACCCTGAACCCTAAACCCTAAACCCCAACACCTATACCCTTAGCGCCAAGAGCAAGCTTTCCTACCCTCCCGTGCGGAGCATGGAGGGTAGGCCGGTGCATACCTGAATCGCGACAAGTCGAGGAGAAGAGGAGCTCCTAGGCTAGGGTTTAGGGTTTAGGGTTTAGGGTTTAGGGTTTGGGGTTTAGGGTTTAGGGTTTAGGGTTTAGGGTCACAACCTTTCTTTTCACCCTTATAAAGTACCTGCACCAAACTGCCCTAAACACTCTCTAAGCTATGTATACTTAACGGCTAATGGCTTCACGCTTTTCCACCAACATTTCTCGGTTTCCCCGCCAACGTTTCCCGGGTTTTCCACCAACATTTACCGGTTTTCCACCAACCTTTCACTCCACCAAAATTTCGCGGTTTTCACCCAAACTTTCGCGGACAAGCAATACTTCACGGCAAACCACCGACAATTCCCGGACAAGCACCAACATTTCGTGGACAAGCACCGACAATTCGCGGACAACCACCAGAAATAGCACCGAAATATCAAAGCTTCCCGGTTTCCCACCAAACTTTGCCGGTTTTCCGGGCCAGGCATGGCCAGTCAGGGCTGATTGGCTGGCTTTAGGGGTTGAGGCCCTACTCTGACCTGCCTTTAGGGTTTACGGCCTACTCTGGGCTGGTTTTAGGTTTACGGCTTACGCGAGGCCTGGTTTGAGGGCTTAGGACATACTCTGGGCTGGCTTAGGGTTTATTAGGGCTTGCTCGAGCTGGTTTTACTCTGGGTTGGCTTTAGGGTTTACTCTGGGCTGGCTTCAGGGTTTAGGGCCTACTCTGGGCTGGTTTTAGGATTTAGGGCTTACTCCAGGCCTCTTCTGTGCTGGTTTTAGGGTTTAGGGCTTAGTCTAGGCTATCTTTCGGGCTTAGCGCCAACTCTGGCCCGGTTTTAGGGAATAAGGCCTACTCTGGGCTGGCTTTAGGTTCAGTGCCTTTTCTGGGCTGGCTTTAGGGTTGAGGGCCTACTCTGAGCCTACTGAACCTAGAGTTTTCAGGTTAAAACAAAAAGTGAGATGCTTGGACTTGAGATGCTGAACCCTAGCCCACTGTAAGCCCTAAACCCCCAAACCCTGCCCAAAATAACTAAGTGCCATAGAAGTGCTCAGAGACCCCCGTGCGCCCAGAAGACAACCGCTTGGATACGGGAGGCTGGTTAGGGGAAGAGGGCTTCTTGGCGTGCGGGGCGTAGGGTTTAGGGTTGAGGGTTGAGGCTGTCGAACATAGGGCCTCCAGCGCAGTGCTTGATCCCAAACCCTTTCCAAAGCCGAACATCCCTAAATCCCCAAACCCTAAAAACCCTAAACCCTAAAAACCCTAAAAACCCTAAACCCTAAAGACCCTAAAAACCCTACACCTTAACCCCCAAATTCTGACCATTACCTGCATGCAACTACAACCGAGCCATCCGCCTCCATGCTTCCAGCCAGTCTCCGAAAAACCCTAAACCCGAAACCTAAACCCTTTAGCTAGGTAAACCCGGCAGTCCCTACATCATGACATCCCAATTGCCAGAAATATAAAGTAGTTTTGTTTTATATTGGTGAGAGGATTTCATTCAGAGCGTGTGTGTGTATACATATGTATATATATATATATATGTATACATGTATATATGTATATGGTCCTGAATCAAAGCAAACAGCCCTCTACTCAAGATATCCTCTTCCCACAAGAGCAACAACGGCTTTGACACCCCTGAACCAAAAACCCAAACCCTCAACCCTAAACCCCAAACCCCAAACCCTAAACCCTAAACCCTAAACCCCAAACCCCAAACCCCAAACCCTAAACCCCTTACACTTCTCGCCCTCGGGGTCCATGGACGGTCCGCGGAAGCCATGGCAGCACTACGGGCGTCGTTCAGGCGCCTGCTGCTTTTGAAGCCCTAGACCCTAAATCCGAAACCTGAAACCCCTAAGACCCTAAAACCCTAAACCCTAAACCCTAAACCCTAAACCCTAAACCCCTAAAACCAGGAAAAGCCCCAACCTCAGCCAGAAAAGGTTTAGGGTTTCAGGGTTGCAGGTGACATGGAGAATTCTGTGCTTCTTTGTGTGTTTGGGCGGAGGTGTCGATTGAAGTTTGGCCAGCCCCAAACCCTGAACCTTTAACCCTAAACCCTAAACCCTAAACCTGGTAAAGCAATAAGCCGCCACAAGGCCTCAGTCGCTTAAACCCCAAGCTCGAAGCCTGATAAGCCCCAAAATTCTTCTTAGGCCAGTCTTTTTCCCAAAGAAGCCCACTGAGCTTCTAGGTTCTCAGGACCTTTGGTGGTGGGTTGAGGGTTTAGGGTTTAGGGTTTAGGGCAAGACCCTAAAACCCTAAACGCTAAAGCCGTAAACCCTAAACCACTCTTACCTATATACATACACCCTCAACTCCTTATTTGGCATAGGCGCACCTCCACTACAAGTGCAGAGGCGTGCCTGTGCCCAGTAAGGAGGCGCGCCTACGTCCAATAAGGCCGCCTCCTTATTGGGCACAGGCACACCTCCTTGTTGGGCAAAGGCACGCCTCTTGACTAGGCCTTAGGCCCTGGACTTAAAGGTTTAGGGGCTACTAGGCGGACTTGTGGGGTTTAGGGTTTAGGGTTTAGGGTTTAAGGTTTAGGGTTTGGGGCCTATTGAGCCTTGAGCTTTGTGGTTTGAAAGGAAGGCTGGCGTCAGTGGGCCCTAATGCACGGAGCCGAAGGTTTATGATTTGAATGAACTTTGTATGTTCTTAGTCCCTAAACCAAAACAACCCAAAACCCAAAACCCCTAAAACCCTAAACCCCTAACTCCCTACGCCCTAAAGGCCAACAACCCCAAAACCCTAAACCTAGAGCCCTAAAGCCCTAAAGCCCTAAAGCCCTAAAGCCCTAAAGCCCTAAAGCCCTAAAACCCTAAACCCTAAACCCTAAACCCTAAACCCTAAACCC
Organism: Symbiodinium natans; assembly: GCA_905221605.1. Classification (NCBI taxonomy): domain Eukaryota; class Dinophyceae; order Suessiales; family Symbiodiniaceae; genus Symbiodinium; species Symbiodinium natans. Next base: position 352,610 of record CAJNDS010002548.1, read on the forward strand.
TAAAACCCCAAAATGTCCGAACCCTAAGTCTCCTTGCGACAGGCGCGCGGTGCAGAGGCCCTCCCAGGGTTTGGGTTCTGCTTTTACCTCGAGGGGAGGGTTCAGGCTTAGGGTTTAGGGTTTAGGGTTTGGGGTTTAGGGTTTAGGGTTCAGGTTTAGGGAGTGTTCAGGGATTAGGGTGTTATATAGGGTTTAGAGTTTTGGGTTCAATGGCGTGTCTTGGTTTCCTGGGTTGGGGTGGGGGAGGGAGAGTTGGAGGGCGGGAGGGTTGAAGGTTTAAGGTCTTTAGCCCCCTCCCAACATGCGCCAGGTGTCTGCAGAACAACACACCTAAACCCTAAACCCCTAAACCCCTAAACCCCTAAACCCCTAAACCCCTAAACCCCTAAACCCCTAAACCCCTAACCCGAAACCCGAAACCCTAAACCCTAAACCCTAAACCCTAAACCCTAAACCCTAAACCCTAAACCCTAAACCCTAAACCCTAAACCCTAAACCCCGACACCCGAGGCTTCCGACCCCGACTCGGCGCTTCGCAGCCTTGGCCGAGGATGTGGCCACCTACGCGCGGCTTGGGCTCGGGGTTTCGGGTTTAGGGTTTGGGGTTTAGGGTTTAGGGTTTAGGGTTCGGGGTTTAGGGTTCGGGGTTTGGGGTTTAGGGCTAGGGGAGGTTTGGGGGGTGGAACAGGGTATTTCGGTTCTTCGGTTCATGTTAGGTATGTTTGCAGGGCGTTGAGGGATCTAGGGGGCTGCTAGAAAGGGTATTTGGGGTCTCTTCGGTTTTCCCTTCGGGTGTTCAGGTGAATGAAGGCTTCGGGGTTTTGAGGTTTAGGGTCTAGGGTTTAGGGCTTATAGGGTTTGGAGCAATCAACGGCCATGTTTGGGTATTTGGGTGGTATTCCGGTGTTTTGAAGGGTTTTCGGGCACTTGTGAGGCGCTAAGAGTAATCTAGAGAGCTCTAAGGATAGTTATATGGGCTTTAATGTGGCCCCTTACCTCCTTCAAAGGGTTCTGAAGTATGGGGTATAAAAGAGGCATGTAACGGCTTAATTGCAATTAGGGTTTAGGGGTTGGAGTTAGGCATTTCGGGGCCCAGGTCATATATTCAGCCGGGAACGTCTGGCGGGCAAGGTCATATAAGCAGGCAAGGTCATCAAATCAGTGGGCAAGGTCAAAAACCCTAAACCCTAAACCCTAGACCCTAAACCCTAAACCCTAAACCCTAGACCCTAAACCCTAAACCCTAAACGCCAAACCCCTAAACCCTAAACCCTAAACCCTAAACCCTAAACCCTAAACCCTAGACCCTAAACCCTAAACCCTAAACGCCAAACCCCTAAACCCTAAACCCTAAACCCTAAACCCTAGACCCTAAACCCTAAACCCTAAACCCTAAACCCTAAACCCTAAACCCTAAACCCTAAACCCTAAACCCCAGGAACATGAAGCCGACGCCCATGAACCTCAGCAGCTGGCTCTCGGAGCTCGTTGAGCCGGTTCAGATCGCGCGCCTTGCCTTCGTTTCTTTTAGGGGTTTTAGGATTTAGGGTTTAGGGTTTTAGGGGTTATAGGGTTTCGGGTTTCGGGTTTGGGGTTTAGGGGTTTAGGGTTTAGGGTTTAGGGGGTTAGGGTTCAGGTTTTAGTGTTTTCGGGGTACAGGTTAAGGGTTTAGGGTCCAAGCGCTTTTGTGCTCTTCGGATGAAGGGCCTGGGGTTCTGATGGGTCCAGGACGCCAGGCGACCCCCACACGACTGCACGCGGACGCTTGTGGGTGCTTGCAAAAGCGGGCGAACGCAAAACCCAGAAACTCAAAACCCAAGCCCTGAGCCCAAAACTCAAACCCTGAACCCTGAACCTGAACCCTGAACCCTAAACCAAGAAAGCAGTCGGGTAAGGTAAGGGACCCAAATTGGTTTAGGGTTTAGGGAAGGACCCAAACCCGAAACCCTAACTCCTAAACCCTAAACCCTACACCCTAAACCTTACACCCTAAACCCTAAACCCTGAACCCTAAACCCCTCAGCCAAAGACCACGTAACCCGCAGGAAGTTTCTGAGCAACGAGATGCTCGTCCGCTACGCGGAGCGCATTCGCTCCATAGACGCCCCGGCTGCGGTGTAGGATGGCGCGGGGGTTGAGGGTTTAGGACCCTAAACCTCAAACCCTAAACCCTGAACCCTAAACCCTAAACCCTAAACCCTAAGCCCTAAACCCTAAACCCTAAACCCTAAACCCGAAATCCTAAACCCTAAACCCAAAACCCTAAACCCTAAACCCTAAACCCTAAACCCACCCTAGACCCTGCAGAGCACTGAGGGCTTCAACGGTTTCAAGTTTCTTGGGATCTAGCGCACTATCTCCCGCAGCTGAGGGCCTCCCATGGCACTAAACCCACCCTAAACCCTAAAAACCTTTAAACCCTATAAACCCTAGAAACCCTATAAACCCTATAAACCCTATAAGCCCTATAAGCCCTATAAGCCCTATAAACCCTGTAAACCCTATAAACCCTGTAAACCCCATAAACCCGATAAACCCTATAAACCCTATAAGCCCTAAACCCCAAACCCTAAACTGCCCTAAAACGTGAACCGGGTCTAAGGTTTGGGAGTGTTCTTCTGCTTTACAGGTTCTTGGCGTCACTGGGAAGGCTTCCAAGGAAAGCCCTTAAACCCTCAACCCCTAAAACCCTCAACCCCTAAACCCTAAACCCTAAACCCTAAACCCTAAACCCTAAACCCTAAACCCTAAACCCTAAACCCTAAACCCTAAACCCTAAACCCTAAACCCTAAATCAGGTATAGTTGCTTAACAAGCAAGGAAAGCCTCCCCGAATGGGAGAGCATTGCCGAGCTAGTGGAGGCCCGGCCCCCCAAAGGATCTCTTTCCCTCCCCAGAAGATTCGGTTCTAGGGTTACAAGGATTTAGGGTTTAGGGTTTAGGGTTCGGGTAGGGTTTAGGGTTCACAGGAGTTGTGGTTTAGGGTCTAGGGCCCAGAAGATTTCGTTCTGGGGTTACGCGGGTTTAGGTTCCCTTATCAAGTAACCAGCCCCAAAAAAGGGTTAGGGTTAGGATTTAGGATGTAGGGTTTAGGGGTAAGGGTTTAGGGTTTAAGGGTAAGGGTTTAGGGTTCATTCCGGGTTTAGGGTTTAGGGTTTAGGGTTTAGACCAAGGCAACCACCTTAAACCCGCGATCATCTAGTGTAGGACAAGGCCGCTGAGCCTAGACCCCACATCCAAAGACCCACAGTTTGGGGTTAGGGTTAGAGTTTAGGATTAAGGGTTGTGGGTTAGGGTTTGGGGTTTAGGGTTAGGGTTTAGGGTTTAGGGTTTAGGGTTTAGGGTTTAGGGTTTAGGGTTTAGGGTTTAGGGTTTAGGGCTTGTCGATTTAACATGCGTAGTGTATGGAAAGAGAGACGGACGTCCGAAGCCTTCAGCGCAAAAGAGTTCCGTCATGTACATGGAGCTCTACTTTCTCCCACCCCAGGATGCCACCCAAAGCATTTGTAAGACGCTTAAGTTCTTAAGCGTCGCTAATACTGATAATAGTGTTTGGTAAAGATATTTCAGAATATGTGTATATAGACCATGCACTGACACAGTGAATGGCTGTAATTATGTTCCATAATTACCATTTACTTCTAGGTAAGACTAGAAAGTCGGCTTCGCTAAAGCCTTTGGGTGGCTTAGGGGGGCTTACCCCCTCCTGTGGGGTACCCCACACAGAAAAACGCCTTGTTTTGGAATAATTTTTGGCTCCAAGCACGATTTAGAAAGGCCAGACAAAGAAAAACGCACTTAAAGAGGCTACACACAAAGAAACGCACTGTTTTGGAATAATTTTTGGCCCCAAGCACGATTTAGCAAGGCCAGACAAAGAAAAACACGCTGTTCCCGAGTAATTTTTGGCTCCAAGGCCTTTGGCTGGCCACAAGCACTCGAGGGTCCATTTTTTGATCCGGGTTTGACTGGGGCTTAGGGTGGCTTCCCCTCTCCTGGGCTACCCCACAGGAAAGCTACAATTCCAGAAAATGAGGGGGTAATTTCCGCTATATAAAATCTATTTAAAATTAACTGGGAATCGAGCCATTTTTCCCGAATCCTGGGGTACCCCCCACGGAGCCTCCCTGGGACCTTCAAAAAAGCTTTCAGCTTCCTTCAGACCTTCGAAAGAGCTTCAGAGAGGCCACACAAAGAGAAACGCACTGTTTTGGAGTAATTTTTGGCTTCAACCACGATTTAGCAAGGCCAGACAAGAAAAACGCACTGTTCCCGAGTAATTTTTAGCTCCAAGGCTTTTGGCTGGCCACGAGTAGCAAGGCCAGACAAAGAAAAACACGCTGTTCCCGAGTAATTTTTGGCTCCAAGGCCTTTGGCTGGCCACAAGCACTCGAGGGTCCATTTTTTGATCCGGGTTTGACTGGGGCTTAGGGTGGCTTCCCCTCTCCTGGGCTACCCCACAGGAAAGCTACAATTCCAGAAAATGAGGGGGTAATTTCCGCTATATAAAATCTATTTAAAATTAACTGGGAATCGAGCCATTTTTCCCGAATCCTGGGGTACCCCCCACGGAGCCTCCCTGGGACCTTCAAAAAAGCTTTCAGCCTCCTTCAGACCTTCGAAAGAGCTTCAGAGAGGCCACACAAAGAGAAACGCACCGTTTTGGAGTAATTTTTGGCTTCCACCACGGTTTAGCAAGGCCAGACAAAGAAAAACACGCTGTTCCCGAGTAATTTTTGGCTCCAAGGCCTTTGGCTGGCCACAAGCACTCGAGGGTCCATTTTTTGATCCGGGTTTGACTGGGGCTTAGGGTGGCTTCCCCTCTCCTGGGCTACCCCACAGGAAAGCTACAATTCCAGAAAATGAGGGGTAATTTCCGCTATATAAAATCTATTTAAAATTAACTGGGAATCGAGCCATTTTTCCCGAATCCTGGGGTACCCCCCACGGAGCCTCCCTGGGACCTTCAAAAAAGCTTTCAGCTTCCTTCAGACCTTCGAAAGAGCTTCAGAGAGGCCACACAAAGAGAAACGCACTGTTTTGGAGTAATTTTTGGCTTCAACCACGATTTAGCAAGGCCAGACAAGAAAAACGCACTGTTCCCGAGTAATTTTTAGCTCCAAGGCCTTTGGCTGGCCACGAGTAGCAAGGCCAGACAAAGAAAAACACGCTGTTCCCGAGTAATTTTTGGCTCCAAGGCCTTTGGCTGGCCACAAGCACTCGAGGGTCCATTTTTTGATCCGGGTTTGACTGGGGCTTAGGGTGGCTTCCCCTCTCCTGGGCTACCCCACAGGAAAGCTACAATTCCAGAAAATGAGGGGGTAATTTCCGCTATATAAAATCTATTTAAAATTAACTGGGAATCGAGCCATTTTTCCCGAATCCTGGGGTACCCCCCACGGAGCCTCCCTGGGACCTTCAAAAAAGCTTTCAGCCTCCTTCAGACCTTCGAAAGAGCTTCAGAGAGGCCACACAAAGAGAAACGCACCGTTTTGGAGTAATTTTTGGCTTCCACCACGGTTTAGCAAGGCCAGACAAAGAAAAACGCGCTGTTCCCGAGTAATTTTTGGCTCCAAGGCCTTTGGCTGGCCACGAGCACTCGAGGGTCCATTTTTTGATCCGGGTTTGACTGGGGCTTAGGGTGGCTTCCCCTCTCCTGGGCTACCCCACAGGAAAGCTACAATTCCAGAAAATGAGGGGTAATTTCCGCTATATAAAATCTATTTAAAATTAACTGGGAATCGAGCCATTTTTCCCGAATCCTGGGGTACCCCCCACGGAGCCTCCCTGGGACCTTCAAAAAAGCTTTCAGCTTCCTTCAGACCTTCGAAAGAGCTTCAGAGAGGCCACACAAAGAGAAACGCACTGTTTTGGAGTAATTTTTGGCTTCAACCACGATTTAGCAAGGCCAGACAAGAAAAACGCACTGTTCCCGAGTAATTTTTAGCTCCAAGGCCTTTGGCTGGCCACGAGTAGCAAGGCCAGACAAAGAAAAACACGCTGTTCCCGAGTAATTTTTGGCTCCAAGGCCTTTGGCTGGCCACAAGCACTCGAGGGTCCATTTTTTGATCCGGGTTTGACTGGGGCTTAGGGTGGCTTCCCCTCTCCTGGGCTACCCCACAGGAAAGCTACAATTCCAGAAAATGAGGGGGTAATTTCCGCTATATAAAATCTATTTAAAATTAACTGGGAATCGAGCCATTTTTCCCGAATCCTGGGGCACCCCCCACGGAGCCTCCCTGGGACCTTCAAAAAAGCTTTCAGCCTCCTTCAGACCTTCGAAAGAGCTTCAGAGAGGCCACACAAAGAGAAACGCACCGTTTTGGAGTAATTTTTGGCTTCCACCACGGTTTAGCAAGGCCAGACAAGGAAAACGCGCTGTTCCCGAGTAATTTTTGGCTCCAAGGCCTTTGGCTGGCCACGAGCACTCGAGGGTCCATTTTCTGATCCGGGTTTGATGTCAGGGTTTTGCGGGCGTTAAATAACTCTTGTATTAGTACTGACAGTACTGTCTATAGAAATATTAACGAATATTTGTATACAGACATGCACTTACCTGTAAATGGCTGTAATTATATTCTATAATTACCATTTACCTCTAGGTAAGACTAGAAGGTCATTTGTTTACATTCCCGTCAAGGTGTGTTACGCTCCTGTACGTGAGAAGGCTTAAGCTGAGCACTCAGGCTTAAGCTTAGAGTTTAGGGTTTCGGGTTTCAGGGTTTGGGGTTTGGGGTTTAGGGTGTAGGGTGTAGGGTGTATAGGGTTCCCTAAGCCTTCAACCCCCTGCACTAAGTAACCCTCAACGTGAGTTGAAGCCTGGAGGCCCACCGAATCCAGGTGGCGGCCTTTCAACAGTTCTTGGAGATTTCCAGGCTGCCTGGTCATGTGTTTAGGGTTGATGGTTTAGGGTTTAGGGATTCCCTAAACCGTTTACCCTGAACCGTCGACCCAAATCCCTGAAGCCTCAAAGCCGAGCCCGAAGGCCGGAATCCGCAATCGGCCATGCGTAAACCCGAGATTCTAAGGGGCTACGCCCAGGGGCGGGCAACGCCCCCACAGGAGTAGCAGGCAGAGGCATGGCAGCTCCCAAAGCAAAACCCCTCCCCCCCTCCCCCCACGAGCTGCTGATGCTGCCGATGCTCGCCCCCCGGATCCCCAAGGAGAAACGAAGCCTCGATGATGCGCACCCCTGGCCCCCGCCCGGCCGCGCATCATGAGCATCAGCGGCTCCGGCCTCCAGGCATGCGTGGCTGATGGGGGCATATGCCGGCCTCAACACGGAAATGTCCGCAACAGCACGAAAACCACGGTATTTGCAGCGTTTTCTGCGTTTTCCAAGCTCGCAGCCGCATCCGAAACCCGAGACCCAACCCGCTGATGCTCATGATGCGCGCTCTTGTGGGGGTCCTTTGGGGTGGCCGATGCCCCCCAAAAAACATCAACAACGCGTCTTCGGCAGAAGTTAAACATAGAGTCAATGATGCTCTCCTTTGGGACCCCCCGTGAGGCACCCAAAAAATGCGTCCAGGAACCAAATTTCGGTGGGGAATAGCGCGTTTTTCGTGATGAAAAAAGGTACCTAAAACATCCCGCCGCCGTGGAAACCGTACCCTATTTTTTGTTAAAGTTAGCGTTTCGCCTAGGCGGCAGACCTATTTTGGGAGTTTTTGGAAAGGCGTGATTTCGTATGTCGTTTTTACGAAACGTTGGGTTTTTGCAAGATTTTGGGGTCATTTTGTTGTTGGGGCCTTTGAGCGCTATGGGACTTTCCTTTGCTGTGTGTGCAGTCGTGACGCGAGTCTCACAGCTTTGCTGTGTGCATGCGCGGCAAACACTGTAATTTGCGATGTTTTCATGCATTTCTGCCAAGACAGCCTCTGCAGCTGTTTTTTTGGAGGCTTGCATTTCCGAAAACGCATTTGCCAAATTTCAGGACTTTGACGGTTTTTGTGGGACGTGTGTTGGGCATGGTCGCGAAAGGCTGGACGCTTGTGACAGATTTTCTTCTTCCACATCCTTGTGCAGTATGTTGTACAAAGAGGCGAAAACGCTGTAAATACCAGTGTTTTGGGCATGCATGCAATATGAATGACGTTCTTATCCACCCCCCCACCCCCACCCCCCCCACCCACCCCCCCCACCCCCCTCCCAAGAAAAGTAGCAGAAACCAGGTACGGTTACACCGCCGTATGCTAAAGCATGAAGACCTTCGGAAGCCGAATTTGGAGCCGGATGTCGGCGAGCCAACCGGATCGGCGGCGTAGGGGTGCCGTCCCATAGCTAAAGCTAGGGCTTCCGCCCTAGCTAAACCCTAAACCCTAAACCCTAAACCCTAAACCCTAAACCCTAAACCCTAAACCCTAAACCCTAAACCCTAGACTTAAGAGCCTCCGGCTCAGGCCGCCGACCCGAGAGGCCAAATTCCGAACAATCGGGCGCCAACCCTCATTGAAATTCCGAGCAATTGGCAGCAACCCTTCGGCATTCCGAACAAGTGGCACAGGGTTTAGGGTCCTAGGGTTGCAGGGCAGGGGTTTAGGGGTCAGGGCCCAGGGTTTAGGGTTCAGGGTTGAATTTGGCCCAGGGGCTTTGGGGGACAAGAATATAGTATCTTCCGATGGCTAGGTGTTGCTATTGTTGCGTGTTCCTAGGGTTTATGGATTGGGTGAGCTTTATGTTTTCGTAATGTTCAGGGATTCTTTGGGCGCCAACTAGTGAATGCTTGAACCCTAGGCCCTAAACTCTACACCCCTAAACCTGAAACCCGACACCCTAATCCCTAAACCGCCAGGAAGAAAGACTTTTCGGTGGAGATGTGCAAGCCCGTCATCAAGGCTGTGCAGGCCTTGGTGGGTCGGGGTCCCCGCGAGACCCCTTCCACTCCGGGTTTATGGTTCTAGGGGTAGGTTAGGGTTTAGGGCTTAGGGGTTTAGGGGGTTGAGGGTTTTCCGGGGTTTAGGGGTAGGGTTTTAGGTTTGGGGGTTCGGTGTAAGGTTCAGGGGTTTATGGTTTCATACACTACACCCGAGGCGGTTATAGTGTGTCAGTGAATTAAGTAAAGGGACCTTTGTAAGTACCTGCTACAGAGGGGGTGCTCGGATTCCTTGTTAACGGGAAATCAAACGCGCCATGCATCCCTAAACCCTAAACCTGCCCTAAACCTTAAACCCTAAACCCTAAGCCCTAAACCCTAAACCCTAAACCCTAAACCCTAAACCCTAAACCCTAAACCCTAAACCCTAAACCCTAGACCCTAGACCCTAGACCCTAAACCCTAAACCCTAAACCCTAAACCCCAAACCCCAAACCCCAAACCCAGCAGCCTGGGACAGCCAGGGCCCTCGGGCTGTTGACCTGGAAGTCCGCCCAAGAGGTACCCAACATTGTGCAGTTACAGAACACACGGAAAGGGCCTGGACCGGCGAGCGTAGCAACCCGCGCTTTGACCGGCCGGTCCCAGGACCCTTATCACAGTATTACAGAGAACACACACAGCTGCGGCATGTTGATCAGCAGCCTGGGACAGCTAGGGCCCTCGGGCCTTTCTGTTGTTTAGTCGACGCAAGCTGCTGCAGCAGCCGCCGCTGCTGCTGCCACTACGGATGGGGATCCGGCCTACCTGGAAGCTCTGCACCTATGGCGGCAGGAGCTGGATGCCTGGCGGGCCAGGGAGGGAGTGGAGCCTTTGCCGGCTGCTCGCATGGGTCCGCCTTCGCCTCCTCCTCAAGCTTCGCCTCCGGCGCCAGCCATGGTGAGGGCTCTGTGGCACACGGCGATGCCGGTACGGGCGCCGGTGCAGCCACAGATGATGCCGCCTGAAAGGCCACCGATGATAGCGCCTGAAAGGGCACCACAGCAGCCACCTTGGCCCGTGCAGGTCGCAGTGGCACGTTTGCGCTTCCTGCCTCCTCCTCCACAGCCGCTGACTGCTCGAACGCTCGCCGGTTTCTTTTTAAACGATATCCGTGCCGCTTAGCTTGCCGCAACAGCTGTGTCTTTGATGCAATATACTGGGTCGATGTGGAAATTGTCCCGCAAGACGGAAGTTATCCCAATCGCTGTGCCCCGCGGGACCGCTGCAAAACTGCGATACCATGTCACAAGCCATGAAACAGAAGTTGAGATCTCTCTGGCATATGTGGCGTTACTCGCCCTAGTGCCTTAATGGGCTGGGTGTCGATCGGTCACGAATTATGGAGCCCCGCAGCCCCAAAAAAGAAACAATGAGCACAACTCACAACCTTCGCCGATTTGTTGCCGTGGTTTTCGGTGGTGTGAGGTCCGAATCTGTTTTGAAAACGTGGCTCTTGAACACCGCTGTGCCCTCGGGGAACCGCCTCTGGAACAACTTCTGCACGCGTGGGGTAACTTCTGTGATAGGGGGGGCTGGGGTATAACTTCTGACTTGTGGGGACACACCACGCTAGAGCCGCGCACCTTGCTCAGCTCGTTTCATTATATCCATTTTGCCCACTTCCGAGGTCTCGGAGATGCCCATGTCGCTGCCGCGCACACAAACACACACAAGGCCTCCACAGCAAAAAAAAAGGGGCCTCCGCAGCAACAAAAACAGCGCGCACGGCCTCCACAGCAAAAAACAACAAACGTGCAAGGCCTCCACAGCAAAAAAAAGTGCAAGGCCTCCACAGCCAAAAAAAGGCCTCCACAGCAAAAAAGAGAACGTGCAAGGCCTCCACAGCCAAAAAAAGCACAAGGCCTTCATGGCAAAAAAAGAGAACGCGCAAGGCCTCCACAGCAAGAAAAAAACGCGCAAGGCCTCCACAGCAAAGAAAAAACGTGCAAGGCCTCCACAGCAAAAAAAGCACAAGGCCTCCACAGCACAAAAACGCGCAAGGACTCCACAGCAAAAAAGCAGGCACAGCAGAAAAAAAATTCCCCCCGAAACGCTAAGCCCTAAACCCTAAACCCGAAACCCTAAGCCCTGAACCCTAAATTCCCACCCGGCCTGCTTAGGCCGTACCCACCCTTTTCTAGGGTCCCCCCAACCCCCCCACCCCTTGACGCCCTCGTGGCCTCTTCGCGTGACATGCCGCCCCCGCACACCCCCTGGGTGTGTTGGGGCGCCTTTTACACATGGTACTTACTGCCGCTGCGCGGCGAGACGCCCTAGACCCTAAACCCTAAACCCTAAACCCCAAACCCCAAACCCTAAACCCGAAACCCTGCATCAGGCCGATGACGCCAAGACGAAGAATCACCTCATGCTCGCTGCGAGAGCCCTGCGCAGCCAAAGAGGTCCAAAGCCGTAAACCCTAAACCCTAAACCCTACAAACCCTTTCAACCCTTAAAACCCTAACGCCTCAACCCTAAGGGGAGTGGAGGAGATCCTCTAAACTCCTCAACCGAACCTGGCTTTCGCCCATGAACCCCTTTAAGTGCACCCCTTGCAGCATTTTGGGAAATTGCAAATATTACAAAGAAGACACTGAGCATCTAGAAAAAGGTGCCCAAGGCATGAACACCTTATCCCCAAGCCCTGAAGCCCAACCCTAACCCCCAAACCCCAAACCCCAAACCCCAAACCCGAAACCCTAAACCCCAAACCCTAAACTCTAAACCCTGAACCCTCAACCCCAAACCCTAAACTCTAAACCCTGAAAGAACCCCAAAACCCCGCGTTCCAGGGTCCGACAGCTTCGAGGACCCCTTTACGGTGGAGCTGAACAAGTTCCTGCCGCCTGGGCGAAACTCCCTAAACACTAATCCCTAATCCCTAAACCCTAATCCCTAAACCCTTTTCCCTAAACCCTTTCCCCCAAACCCTAAACCCTAAACCCTAAACCCTAAAACCCTAAACCCTAAACCCTAAACCCTAAACCCTAAACCCTAAGCACTAAACCCTAAACCCTAAACCCCAAACCCGAAACACTAAACGATAAACCCTAAACCCTAAACCCTAAGCCCTAAACCCTAGACAATGAACCCTAAACCCTAAACCCTAAGCCCGAAACCCTAAACCCTTGGGTCCGCACCCCGCATTCGAGCAAGCAGTTGTCTGAGCAGAAGTCGTCTTCGAAGGCAACCCCTGAAGTTAGGGTTTAATGTTTCATGTGTTAGGGTTTGGGGTTTAGGGTTTAGGGTTTAGGGTTTAGGGTTTAGGGTTTAGGGTTTAGGGAAGCCCATAGTTCCGACTCCGAGGAACGACTTCTTACTCAGTCGCCTTGGCTGCAACATGCTCATGGGGCATCTCGGCAGCGCTTTGCTCCTAAGGTCTCGGTTCGGGTTTCGGGTTTAGGGTTTCGGGTTTAGGGTTTAGGGCTTAGGGCGTAGGGCTTAGGGTTTGCACGGAGTCCTTTTCAAGAAGGTTGGGCTTAGGGTACTACCCTGCAACCTTGAACCCTAGGTCTCAAAAGCCCAAAGCCCAAACTATGTGAGACCCTGGGATGAACTGAGGTTTAGAGGTTAAGTTTTGGGTTGAGGGTTTAGGGTTTAGGGTTTAGGGTTTAGGGTTTAGGGTTCAGGGTTTAGGGTTTAGGGTTTAGGGTTCAGGTTTAGGGTTTAGGGTTTAGGGTTTAGGGTTGTTTCACGCTTTCCCTGCCCAGCAGGTTTTTTTTGGGGGGCGTGGGGGGCACGCTTGCAGTTGAATTTCGGGTTTAGGTCTAGCTGGGGTTTAGGGTTTTAGGGTTTTGGGTTTAGCGTCTAGGACAAAGCAGTCCCCCAGCCCTTTCAAAATCGTTGAAATGTCTCACGCCCAATCGCCCCTTAACCCCGGGAAGCTTACACTCAGACACATTTTGGTTTGAGGGTTTAGGGTTTAGGAACCCTGCACCTCCAAACAAAAAGTCGCAGACGAACCTCCCCATGCCTAAGCAAAGCACCCTAAACCCAGAGCACGCCTTGCCACCCCCGAACCCCTAAGCCCTAGATACGTAGATCACAACCCTCTAACCCAAACCCCCCCCCCCTCCCCAAAGAACTGGCAGCTGAACCCCAACTCGTACGGGCTCTGTCAGGTACAACCCTAAACCTAAACCCTAAACCCTAAACCCTAAACCCTAAGCCCTAACCCTCAACCCTCAACCCTCAGCCCTAAACCCTAAACCCTAAACCCTAAACCCTAAACCCTAAACCCTAAACCCTAAACCCTAAACCCTAAACCCTAAACCCTAAACCCTAAACCCGCCCGCCCCCACTCTCTTGTCTTTTGGGGTAGGCGCGCTCAGTGAGACCCTGCGAGGGAGCCCCAGGCGGGCGACCGAGCTGGCCTCCAGGCTGGCTTACCCTCCAGGCAGGCACAGGCCGAATGAAATTGGTTCCTGCATTGAAACCCCCTTGGGACGGCCCCTTGAGACCCCTGGTCCTTCACCCCCCGTCCGCTGGCTCCGCCCTGGCCCTGGCCCTGGCCCTGGCCCTGGCCCGGCCCTGGCCCGTTCTGACCCTGCTGGCCCTGACCCTGACCCTGACCCTAAGGGATGGCCCTGACCCTGAATCTGGCCCTGGCCCTGACCCTGCACCTGGCTGGCCCTGACCCTGGTCCCCTGGCCCTGGGCCCTGGCTCTGGGTCTGGCCCTGGCCCTGGCTCTGGCCCTGGTCCTGTGACCCTGGCCTGTTCCAGTTTTCCCACTACCCCCTTGCCCCCTTGCACCAACGCAAGCTGTCCGCACACCACGCTCACGCACCTTGTGGAGGTCCCTGGCCCGGCACCCCACCGTACCCCCTTCGCGCCAAGCCAAGCTGTCGGCCTTCTTGAGCCCCTTCGCGCCAACCAAGCCTCGCTGCCTTTGTCTGTGCCTGGCCCATCCCCCCATAGCCCCTTCGCGCAAACCCAAGCTGTCTTCACAGACCCTGCCTCGTTTCCGTCTGCTGCAGCTTTGCGCCTGGTCCACGCACCTTGTGGAGGTCCCCAAGTGCTGACTCATGTGATGCTTTGTAAAAAAATGAAAGGTCTTAACTCTTTGAGAGTTGTAAGTGGGCGGTCTTGGGGTGGGTAGGTCTGCAGACTACCGCGTGCTCCCACAGCGCGCTTCCGTTTGGCACGCCCTAAACCCTAAACCCTAAACCCTAACCCCTAACCCTTAAACCCTAAACCCTAAACCCTAAACCCCTAAACCCTTGTGGCACGGCTTCAGCGGAGAATGTCACCAGAAACTTGCATGGAGAGTTGGAGGCTCGCGAGAAGCAACAGCGTGTGTCAAACATCGGAAGACCCTTTGCAAGCGGTATTCAGGCGCGAACGGGCGCGTCCCTAAACCCTAAGCACTAAACCCTAAACCCTAAACCCGAAACCCTTCCGTGAATTAATGGCCTCTTGAACGTGCGTTGCGCTCTTGGGATATGCCTGAGAGCATGTCTGCTTCAGTGCTTCTACTTTTCCTATTCCTGCTGCTCCTTTCAAGGGGTGGTGCTGTTGTGTGCTACTGCATACTTTGCATTGGCATGCTCAGTATTAAGCATTGCCCACTGGGTTGACTGATCATCAACAGCTTACTCTACCCAAAGGAGACTGAGATGGAGCCTAGGACACACAGACGTGTTCGGGCACTGCAAGCCCTCCTCCTCGGAGGGTGGCTTGAACCACCGCTCAGGCATGTCTTGTTGTCGTTGCTGGCAGACACCTCGGCTCTTGGGGACCCCATCTTGCTTACGGAGGAGAAGGACCTGGCGATTGACCCGGCCACTATGCCCGCAAAAGCACGAACCGCGATCAGCAAGTTTTTGAAGAAGCCCAATCATGATGATTTCCTGATGATCTTCCACCCTCAACTCGAAGAGAAGTATGCGAACAGGCTCACGATGACTCTTCACGGAGACACAACGGTGGGTCTAGGGCGTTCCTTGACCAGGCAAGAACGCAAGGCAAGCGAAAAGGCTGCACACCGAGCAATCAATGAATGCGATACCCCAAAGGAAAGCAGGTGTTGGCAGATACGCCAGCGTTATTCCCAATGCACGAACCGGACCGAGCGATCAACAGCTTACTCTACCCAAAGGAGACTTACGGAGGAGATGGTGTTTGAGGACCTGGCGATTGACCCGGCCACTATGCCCGCAAAAGCACGAACCGCGATCAGCAAGTTTTTGAAGAAGCCCAATCATTATGATTTCCTGATGATCTTCCACCCTCAACTCGAAGAGAAGTATGCGAACAGGCTCACGATGACTCTTCACGGAGACGCAACGGTGGGTCTAGGGCGTTCCTTGGCCAGGCAAAGGCGTTCTGGTTCACAGGGCAGTTTCTAGTTCGCTAGTCCCCTGTGACTTTGAACCCTGGTGTGGCACATTTGTTTGCCCACGATCTGGGACTGGTGTCCGCAAGTGCGACCAGATCCCCTGGCTTCACTGGAAGTTGCTGTACTTTCGGGAGGCATCGTTCCTAAGGACCGCTCGTTGAGCCTGGTCGTGCATTTGGTCTTGGGGACCGTGCACTAATACTCACTACGTGCTGCTGTAGCTGTCGTTTGCTTGGCCTACACGCTCGCGCGGAGTTTTTCTTCAACTACGCTGGCCCAGTTTACCTGGAGGTGTATGTTTTGGGGTCATTTGATTTGCTGGCTGGTTTGCGCTTCTCTGGGGGGAAGCTTTACAAGCCACTACGGCACCGGAATCGGCAGCGCACCGGCGGCAGCGCCGGCAGCGCACGTCGGCCAGAACTACTCTGCGGACCTTTTTGACAGCCCCCTGGATCGCAAGCCTGTGGGGCACTCACAAAGTCAGGCGCTCAATCAAGTGCCTGGAAGGTCATCACTCTCACAGCGCGCTACCTGCGAAAGCCAGGCGGGCGCTGCGACTGCATAAGGTCACCCGCGTGCGCTTTGTGCACCGGTGGTCCATTGCAGCACGGCTGCGACAGGACCCGCCACCTTCCACCTCGCTGTGGCCCATTCGCAGGGGATGGTTGCAATGGTGGTCTGAGCTCAGACGCACTGACAAGCAACTCACCGCAGCGTTCCACCAGGACAAGGCCTCTTATGTCAGGCAGATGTACGACAGGGCCAGAGCAACTGGCTCTGCCGATTTCGCCCACCTGATCAGGTCCATCTTAAGGACAGGACGCAAGTTCAAGATTCCCTCCCTGGTCCCAGTCCTGGACGAGGGCCGCGGGGAACCCGTCATCGGCAAAGATGCAGTCCTACGAACATTCGCGCTGCACTTCGGCAGCGCGGAACGGGCCCGACCGACTGCGGCCAGCACATGTCTTCTTCGGGCCAACAGGATGCGTCCGCTGACACGCCCCCTTGCTGCAGAAAACATCCCCTCGCTTGCCAGGCTCTGCAGGGCCTTCGCCTCCTTTACCCCCGGGCTCTCGGGTCTGGGGACCACCATCTACAAGGCCGCACCACATCAGGCAGCCCTTGCTTACATGCCGATTGCTTGTAAAGCTGTCATCAAGGGGACGGTACCGCTGCAGTGGTCAGGGGGACGTGCCACACCAATTCCAAAACCCGAAAAACCACCCGGGTCCCTAAGTGGGTGGCGCTCCATCCTTTTGCTGGAGTCCGATGCAAAAGCACTCCAAAAGTCAATGCGGGATTCGCTCGTGGAGACCATGGAGCGCGGCCGCGCCAGCGGCCAACATGGAGGGCTACCGGGCCACACCCTCGCAATGCCGGCTGCGGCAGTCCGTGCCCACTTCTTGCACCTGAACCACTCAGGGGGCTCTGGAGGTGCGATCTTTGTGAACAGCGCCTCAGCCTACTACGCCATCGTCAGAGACTTCCTTGCCATCCCCGCGCCGGAGAGCTTGCCTGTAGAAGAACTCCAGCAGCGCGCAGCTGCGCTTTATTCCGATGCCGAACAGCAGGCAGCTTATGTCCAGGCCATGCGCAAAGGAAACATCCTTGAAGCCCTGCAAGCCCCGGAAGAGACATGTCGCTTTGTGGCTGCCCAGCTTAGGGACACATGGTTCATCACGGACAGGGGGCAGGAGCTGATGCGAGCGGAGTCAGGCACGGCGCCGGGCTCGCCGATTGTGGATGCCCTCTTCGGCATCGTGTACGCCAAGGTGCTTTGGCGCATACACCAGCAGTTCGGCGATGCGGGAATAACCGCAACCATCAGCCACGCTGGCCAGACTGCGTCGGCCGGCGAGCCTACTTGGGCCGATGACTCAGCGTTCCTCTTTACATCACGGAATGCGCGCGAAGTCGCTGGCGATCTGGCCACGGCGGCGCGCATAATCTGCGAGGGCATCAAGAGCATTGGACTCGCGCCCAATTATGGGGCCAACAAAACAGAAGCAGTGTTGGTTTGGAGGGGCCCACGCAGCCGCGTAGCCCGTAGGGAAATCCTCTGCACCAGCGAACCTGGCGTGGACTTCACAGCGGATGGCAGCAGCCATCGGATTCGTGTGGTGCCAGGCTTGGCAGCTTCATCCGAGGAGACCTCCGCGAGGGCCCGACCATTGGGCATAGACACGGCCAAATGCAGGCTATCTTCCAGCCCCTCAGGAAGAAGCTGCTGTATAATCCTTGCCTTACGATCGCGGAAAAGCGGAGGCTGTTGATGGAGCGGGTCTTTCCGCGCTACCTCCACGGTGCGGGCCTCTGGCGGCTTAGAACCGGCAAGGAACAGGACGGCGCTATCACGCCGCTCGCGCAGGCGGCCCGATCCGCCGTCCGCCCGATCCTCGGCTTTACCAGCGAGGGCCTTGATCAGACGGAAGTATGCGCAGCACTTGACATCCCGATCCCCCAGGAGCTGCTGAGGGGGCAGCAGCTGCGAGCCTGGACCGAGCTTGCTCGCGAAGCTGACGCCTTTACGTGGCTTGCCCTATGTGAAGATGGCGTATGGATGCAACAAGCATATGACGCAAGTGAGCCCATCCTCCGCGGCACGGGCCTGACGCTTCCGCGGCCAGAAGACGCGGAGGCATGCAAGACCTTCGCCGTCCGACATAAGCCGACCTTACGCAGCGCAACCCGCGCCTATTTCAGGCGTCAGGTTGCGGCCCGAGCAGAACAAGGCAGACAGGTCCGAGGCTCCAGGGACTTGTGGCAGAGGGCGCCCGCTGTCAAGAATATCTCGTTGGTTGACGACTTTGCCTGCGAGACCTGCAACGCGACTTTCAAAGACGCACGCCGGTTGGCTGTCCATCGAGCAAAACAGCATAAGTGCTGGTCCAGTGCAAGGCAAGCCGCCTTCGGCACCCGCTGCGAGATCTGTACAGTTGAGTTCTGGACCCATACGAGGCTCCAGGAGCATCTTCGCAGAAGCGCACCATGTCTTGCCGCATATGCGGCATCTGACCTCACTACAGCTGAGGAAGCAGACAGAGTGCGCGGTAGGGCCGACTACGCCTGGAGGCCAGCAACTAGTTGCTGGACCCCAGCCTTGGTGGGCGACACTACGCCCGGCGCTTTAGTCGCCATGTAGTTTTGTTCCACCCGACCTTTTTCCGCCCGCTAAGCTTTTGGCTAACGCCGCTTGGGCTGCAAGGAATCAGCTTCGCACCGCAAGGTTCTTGACCGTCCCGTTAAAAAACCCGAAACCCTAAACCCTAAACCCCGAACCTGCTCCTGCTCCTGCTCCTGACCATGCCGGCCCGGCTCTG
The DNA here is from genome assembly GCA_905221605.1 of Symbiodinium natans. Taxonomy (NCBI): domain Eukaryota; class Dinophyceae; order Suessiales; family Symbiodiniaceae; genus Symbiodinium; species Symbiodinium natans. The sequence continues at coordinate 371,125 of CAJNDS010002548.1, forward strand.
GCAGCAGCCGCCATGGGCCACCCCGCATTTCCGTCCCTACATCAAGCTGCCATTCCGAAACTGTCAGACCCTAACGCCGAATGCGGAGCCTTAGAGTTAGGGTCTGGGCTTTATAAATAGCGTTGAAGGTTTAGGGTTTAGGGTTTAGAGTGTAGGGTTTAGGATTTAGGGTCGTCAAGAACGCGCGCCCAGGCAATACCTCGCCTGTGCCAGCAGTACCTCTCCGCAGCCGCCAGCGTGGCCGAATTGACGGTGGGGTTGTTCACCCGATAAGACCTAGGACCTAAAGTAGGCCCTGACTCCTTGTTTTAGGGTTTAGGCTCCCTTACAAGCCCCTTTAAACCAAAACGGGCGCCCTTTTCATTCCTTACCCCTTGGTCTAGAGGCTTTAGAGGCCTTCATACTCGTCTCTTGATATGTCTAAGTAGGCGCTACTATCCCATAAACACCCCTAAGGCCGAAACCCGAATAAGCAAACAGAGTTTGCAGCGTTGCAGTTGTAGAAGTTTTCCGGAGGTATGCGGCCAGTCTCTTACTTACCGCCTAGGGACCCCAATACCCCTCAACTACAGAATGTTCGCTATTGCTTTGGGGTTTAGAGTTTAGAATTCGAGTGTTTTGCTATGCTTTCTGAGGCTTTGGGAGTTTTGCTTTGTAGAGCGATTGGCTTGGGGGTCTAGGGGCTCTTCTGGCTTCCCACTCAGGTGTCGGTAGCTTACTGGCCGAAACCCTTTGCCAGCGTTGACCGAAGGACGTCGGATAGAGGGGCTGCGAATGCTGAGCTTGAAAAAAGTTGTGAGGTTTTGCCCATGTTCCCCAAACCCCTTAGTCGTCCTGCAACACCCTGTGCAACAACGGGCTTGTTCTCTGAGCCCTGAACCCTCAAGGTTCTTGCGACTGCATGTTGGATAGAATTGTAGAGCTCTGGAACTGCAAGACTTTGTTTATGCCCGACAACCAAGTTATAGGGTTCTGAAGGGAGGGGGTTCAAGGGGGGGTACAGAACCCGAGGTTCCCGAACTACTCTCTAGGCTCTTTAAGCTTTTTTAAGGTTCCCTAGGTACCTGCCCCCATGAACCCTATGCCCTAAACCCTTAAAACCCTACATCCTGAATCCTAAGCCCTAAACCCTAGACCCTAAACCCTCCCTGAAGAACCCCTATAACACCAAGGCATGGCATTGTGAACCCACAGTGCGATGCCTTTGAAATCTGCGGGAAGGCACTGCTTGCTTCAGTGTTTCGGGGGGGGGGGGGGGGGGGTT